>JZKD02S0619747.1:154461-167384 GCA_000966675.3 Picea glauca
CATGACAATTTTGATGTATTCATTGTTATTATAGTGAAGATAACACTACATTGATTTTAAATTTTATCATTATTTTTTTAATTATATATAATCATTATGAAAATTATATATATATTAACAAAAATAATATAATTAATTTAGTCTTGAAAGTCAATCAGGTTTAGTTTGGGTGGTTGAAAAGATAAATTGTTATGCTCCTTATTAGAATTCAAATCCTACTTGGCATGATCACTCTTCATGAGGAAATTGTCATTTATAGATTCTTCTTGAGCCACAAGGAATGTCTCACTCTGGTTTATAAGTTGGAGGGTGGGTGCGGTGAAAATATTCTTCTTGAGATGTGAGGAATATCTCACTTTGGATTACAAGTTGGAGGGTGAGTACAGTGAAAATATTTCTCTCACTCACTTAGGGGATAAGATGATACACATACACACACATTTTTTCCAAGCAAAAAAACGCATTTCTTATTCAAGTAGAATAGAAAATACAATATAAGGTGCTCCAAGCATTGTCCAAAAAGGTCCTTCAAAGGGGAATCAACTACTACAAAAAACAGAGCTAAGCAAAAGATAAACAAAAAGACATATATAATTGTCACCAAAATGTCCATGACTAACGTATTATAGACTTGATCATAAATGATAAATTCTAAATACATCAAGATAAGGTTGTATAATAACAACACAATTACCATCATGAAATTCAGAAAGGACAAAATGATTCCCCATTAACTCTAATCCCGCATCTTTGAAATTTTGATCAACAACCTCATTCTTCTCTCTACATATATGAGTGAACCTAATATCCTGGAAATCTCTAGCGATATCCTTCAATTGTTTAGCTACAACAAGTAATCTAATGTTTCAAATATGAACTTGGTCACACATCCAATTATGAATAGAAGGGAGTCACCAAATACTTGGAAGGATCTCATACCCCTACCCAAGAAAATTTTTATCATATGAAAAAGAGCCATAAATTCTCCAATGTTATTGGTCCCACTACCCATATTTTCTTTGAAATGAAAGTAATGTGAATTAGAAAGGAAGAAGGAAAAACCAAGACCAAAAACCATGTTTTTCCCTTGACAAGCTCCATCAAAATGTCCCCAAGGAATAGATTTATCCACTTGTAGTTCTCCTAGACCCTTAGGAGCAATTTGTTTGGGGACCTCCTTGAAATAAGGAAGTGATCCCATCACATGAGTAGAGACTTGGAAAGTAGGGAGTTGTTTATCCTTGAAAAATCATGCATTCCTTATAAGCCAAATTCCCCACAGAATCTTATATGGCACTACTTGAATACTTTCTAGTTCCTTCCTTGAGAACCAAGAATGGAAGAAATATTTAATATTTAAACCATGCCATAGGGAGTCGAAACTAAGAAACCCTTCAACCTCTTTCCAAATCTAAAAGGAATAAGAACAATGCAGAAATAGATGGTATTTTTTTCCCTCATGAAGTTTGAACAAGGAGCACCTACTAGGTCCCACCTTACCTTTTTTTTGTAAATGGTCCCAAGTCAGGACCTTGTCTAATAGAACTAACCACATAAGAATTTTTGATTCAGTATGTTAGCACCATAATTTCTACAGTTAGAGTCAGTCCTAGATGAGTCGTAGTCCGTGTGTCAAAGCGTGTGAAGTCAGGAACCAAATAACGAATGGGTCGAAATCAGCAAGTAGCAGGTCTGGCCCTTGGATTCGAGAAAAGGTGTAATGATTAATCATGTGCGACTTGTAAAGGTCCCTTTCCCAAAAGATCGAGTCTTGTCAGAAAAGGGGAATTTACATGCCAGAGATCGAGGCAAGTTGTTGGGATAAAGGTCACATCGATGGATATAATGAACATCATCACCTAATTATGAAGTCAGAAAGATAAAAAATCATAGCTTTCATATCACGTAAACTCCGCCTCTCTTATCATATGTACTTTGTACACTTCGAAGTCTACCCGTCGCATGCGTTTGCTGCGCAAATATTCAGCCTTCTTCCAAGCTTCTCATCACGATGGATATATCATCCTCTACCATGATTCCTTTCCTTGCCCATTCAAGTATGAATACTGATCACTCAGCAGGCCTCCCCTTTACTTTCCGGGTTTGTGCATTGTCTGTGGTTTTTTCTGCAAGTCCTGGAGCCCTTCACTGTGGGAAGGTTGATTTCCATCGTTCTTATTGTGAGTCTGTTCATTCAAGTTGCCGCATCTCCTTCATAATTCTCAATTATTGTTTAAAGTCTATTGGAGTTCACTGTGAACTAGCGTGTTGGACAATAGTTCTTCTCATGATCAGCCTTTCTTCTTTGGAGTTTCTTCCTGTCACACTGGATTTATTTCTGTGCCTAAATTCTCTATCTCGCGACAAGTCTCCCAGTACCATGCCACCACGCTGAAATTTTCTGTCATGATTCCCTACTGTGATGAGCCTCCCGTTGTTGTTTTCCACTGCGCCGATCGCCTACTACACTGAAAATTTTCATTGCACCTTACAACCGCACCGTGGACTCTTGTGGCTAATTTTGCTTGTCGCGCTGATTTTCTGTCATTACCTTTCCGAAAGGTCTCTGCGAAGTACATCATTCTCATTTTCTGCACATATAGGGTGTTACCGTTCATCACCGCATGTGCGAAACAAATACATATTGGCATCATGACAACATCCCAAAGCATAAGAAAGAAGGCACAAAGTGGCAGGGCCGTGAGGTCTAAGCCTCAAGACATAGAATTAATCAACAAAGATCTAAAGATCAGGGCATCTTTTGAACATGTCAGATGTATGTGCTTTTCTGAAAATATCAAAGGATACAATGTGAAGCTGGCTGAGCATTTCACCCTCAAGTTTAATGGGTTCCACGTGACCATTACGGGAATCACCTTCTGAGTGATGGAGGAAACTCTGTCAGCTGCGACAAATATCCCTCCACGCGGTGAAAAGTGGTTTAAAGGCATGCCTTTAGATGTTTTTTACTATGAATACTTTATCAAGCCCAACTTCCTAAATGGGAAAATCAGAGTAGGCGTTCCAAGTCAGTACCTCCGGGAGCCTTTCCAAAATCTCCTGAAGGTAATTAGAATGTATTTCACCTATGAAGGAAGGTTTGACAGAGTATACCAATACCACATCAGGCTGCTGATGCACTTCACAGGGAAAAAACCTTTGAATCTACCTTTCTTCTTGCATCGAAGCCTAAAAAATATGGCAGACAATGCTCAGGCTGAGGCTGACCAACCAGGGAAAAATTTATTCCATCTGTCATTGATCAAGTTGTTGGTGGTCAAAGAATTGAGATGACTGGATAGATACTGGGATTCATTTTTTATTTCAGCCGACATCCCCAGAGACCCCAAAGGATACCTTCCTCTATCCACGAGGGAAACATCATTCCACAGTGCATAGGCAATAATGAAAGAGGCTACAGGAAAGGGAAAGGAAATATAAGATTCGTCATCCTACCAGCCAACACCCCAGAAAAGAGGCAGAAAAATATTGATTAAGAAGCCTGAGGAGACCCAAGCTCCCAACGAACCACGCACCCAGTCTGCTGCTGTGAGGTTACTCATGCACGTCTTTTGGCTGGAACCTGTTGAAGTCTCAAGAAGGGGAAGCGGTGAAAGACAAAGAAGGTCAGGTGATGAAAATGTGGAGGTTCAAGAATCGTTGTAGCAACTGAAGCAAGCACAACTCACTATTGCTGAATTGTATCAGGAAAACAGAGAATTAAGAAGATAGTTGGCAGAAAGTACTGTTGAAATGAAAGAGTTGTAGAGCCGAGCAAGGAATGCAAATTGGCTCAAAAGACAGCTCATAGAGGTGCAAGATGTAACCATTCAGCTGTGGGAGGAAAAAAGGGTGTCAGAGGAAAGAATCGCACAACACTTCAAGGAATGTAGAACGACCATGGATAACGCCCACGTGGCTCTCACCAGTGCTCAAGCAAAGCTGAAAGAGAATGCGGTCTTGTTGAGACAAGTGAAGAATCTAAACAGACGAAACTGGTCTCTTAGGAAAACACTTAGAGTTTTAAGGTTGCAGGTGAGGCCAAAGGCATGAGTAAGACAACCCCATTTTGTCTTTTTTTATCGTGGCATGGAATATTTTTCCCCACGTGTCCTGTTTCTTGCCGATAACAAGAATTCTGATGGGGCACCCCCATGGTGAATATTCATCATCCAGATGCTCCAAACTTACCTATTAAGGAGGACAAGTGTAAGTGAAACACATGCCGGTTTTGGAAGAGATGTGTGGCCTCCCAACCATCGTTGCTGCCTAGAGTCGCACGAGTGACCGAAAATGGACGTCCACTACACTAACACGCCATGTGCATGCTACAACCAATGATCATGCAACAACAAACAAAGCCCGTTACACAAGCTGGAAAAGTGTCCGACAGTGTGCTCGATCACTCGAGCACCCTGTAAAATAAAACGATGATGCATCACAACCTGATGATAAAATATTACTCATGACTGAATGATTAAGACGAAGGTGTCGATTATGATATGATTGGGTGTAGTCAGATTTCCTTTTTTAGTAAACTCTATTTGAAAGGTCATCTGGTAGAAAGTAACTGAATCTGAAATTCCAGGAGAAGTAGTTTGAGGCATAATGGCCTGAGGGGGTGTGGTTTTCCTATATATTGTATCTTTTCAATGTAATCTGGTTTGGAAAAGTAGTGTAGACAAAGGACTCTTGAATGTAATCTTTGAATCTGAATAGAAATAACAATGCAGAAGTCCCAAAGCTTTGACGAAAAGATTCTAATGGTGGTGGTTTGATGTATTGTGATCTTCCCTATTTATGTACTTCCTGTTTCCTATAAATTCATGTTTGTTCTCTTTGTTTAAATTGGAACATCTGACAAGTTTAAAATTCATTGCACGATGCTTTAGACTCAACCATTTAAACTCTGCGTTTTCTTCTAAGTAAGTCAAAATTCATCTTTAATCATGCTCTGATTTGCTTTATGTACTTTTTTCTTCTGCCATACACGATGACATTTAAATTGAAAGACCATTGCCTATTTATCATTTATCCTCTCAAAGTTTCATTTACCAGTCATTGATTTCTCTCGATTTTAGGAGGTTGACTCCATAGCCCAAAGTTCTGTATTTCCTTGCCAACGAAACCAAAAACATTTCCCAAACACATAAATCTAGTTGACAATCCAAAATCATTATCTATCAGAGACTAGGTCTCAGAGAGAGCCCTCTCTAGATTGGAAAGGCTAGTTTCCATTCTTAAAGTTGGTCTATAGGTTACCTCTCTTATTTGTTTTTCAGCCAAACAAATTTATAGAGAGCTAACATTTTGGTGCCGTTTCCGGGGACGAAATTGAAAAAAATTTCCTTGGGAAAATGACTAAAGTTGTAGTTTTGACCCCTAAGGGTAACAGTGGGTCAGACACCTATATTGGCTGAAACTTATTTTACCCTGGTGACTCCAATAAATAATATCAATAGCACATAGTAGTCAAAATCAGAAATCATGGCTCCTAAGAAGGTTTACACCAAAGCGAACTCTGATCCAGAATCTGTAGCATCTGTGTCTGATCCCGAAAAACTTCTACGCAAAGAAAAGGAAAGGATACCTAACCCATTATATTACTTGGACATGAACCTATATTTACCCAAAGATGAAGTACAAATCATCAATGAACTTGACTTTGATTTACTATTTGAACAAACTCTGTTCAGGTCCAGATCATAATCCTATTTGAATGAAATAGTTTTCGATGAGAAAAAGTTCCAATCTGTGATACCAACTAACCCCTCGCAAAATTCCATAATCTCCACTCAGACCATCCAACCAGTTCAAAACCATCCTAGAGTCATGGCCGCTAGGTTCGCCCCTCTTGCCTTTCTGGCCCAATTGCATGATTTCCCCCAGAATTATAATCAGAGGATCAAATTATATGATGCTGAATGAAATGCTTCTGCCCCAAAACCCTTGGATTGGTTTAATGATTTTGTTGTTCTGGAAGAGGTTGATCATGAGAATGCAAAAATGATATTGTTTGCATAGAGCCTCTCAAGGGAGGTCAGAAAGTGGTTCAAGGCCCTTCAAGTAGCGAGCACCCCTGATTTTGCAGCTTTTGAAACGTTGTTTCTTGCAATATGGGGTGATAAAAAGAATCCTCTATAGTTACTAACTTAGTAAAACAATATAAAAACATCACCAAAGGAAACAGTGCAAGAGTTCTCGACCACATTCATGAAAGTTTATGATTCAATCCCCACGAAAGTCAAACCGCCTCCCGAAGCTACTTAGCTTCGATACGTTGATTCTTTTGACAATGACTTTGCCTTTCTGTTAAGAGAAAGAAGATATAATACCTTAGGTGCTATGATGAACTACGCGATTGAAGTTGAAGTAAATCTAATGGCATCAGAAAAGATCAAACAAAATTTTGACAGAAATGGGAAGAATCCCCAAGGGGACGCGCAACCCTCTACATCTCGATCATCAGATGAAAAATTTGAATTGATGATGAAGAATATGGAAAGACTTATGGAAATGATGTCCATGGAGAACAAGCTTGCCACCAGCGAGAAAAACGATTTCCAGCCTAGAAATCAAAATTTTAGAAGAGCTTTGGTTCCGCAGATCAGGCAAAGAGACCAGAGAGATCAAGGTGATCAGTAGATAAGAACTCCTTTCCAAAAAAACTATGCAAATGAATATTTTGATCAAATGATCCAAGACCAGATGCATTTTTGCGACGATATAGACACATAAGTGTTCTTAACAAAAGGAGAGCATGATCAATTTATGGATGTGAATGATGGGTTTATGTTGGATAACGGTGATATGTTGTCATCAAAAACAAATGATTTTAGGAAGAGATACCACAATGCAATTATGTAGTTTCAGAAGCAGTATAACCTTAGAAGAAAAAAATACGCTTGCAGAGCTTCCGAAGGAAAATCCCACAAGGGAACCCCAGGTGAACACCCCTTCTTCAAGCCAACCAAATAAAGATAATTCAACAAGAGATGCGATGGAGAAAGGAAAATCAAAGGAAGAATCCCTAAAGAAAGCACCCGAGGAAAGAAAGGAAACGGTCATCAAAGAGGTAGAAAGGGATCCTCCTCCTCCTCCTTTTAATTTTGAAAGTGAAATGGATAAAATAAAAATATCTGTTTTGTTTAATGAGCTAATAAAGAAGGGAGAGTATAGAAACTAGATCATTAAAATGTTAAAGATGGAAGAAGCTCTCGACACCTTGAACATCCAAGACGACCACCCTACCATCTTGTTTGGCCCGTGCATAGAAGAAAGTGGCAATGACAATGATGTTCCCCCTTTCTATGTCAGCCTTAAAATTCATGACATGACCTTACATAATGTCATGTTAGATTTGGGCGCATCACATAATCTCATGCCCAAGGTGGTCATGGATGAGTTAGGCTTGGACGTCAAAAGACCTTATCAAGATCTTTTCTCTTTTGACTCCATAAAGGTGAAATTCTTGGGTTTGATCAAAGACTTGGTCATGTCATTATCTCAAATTACATCGAAGAATTTGTTCATGGATGTGGTGGTTTTTGAAATTCCCCCAAAATTCGGCATGCTGTTATCTAGATCTTGGGCCACAAAATTAAAGGGAACCTTGCAGATGGACATGTCTTATGCTACTATCCCTATTTTCGACCAAGAAAGGAGACTATACAGAGAAGTGTTTCTCAAGTACATGGTGAGTAGAAAAACCCAACTGAACAATCATCGTATCTACTCTGTTGACATCGAAGTCAAATCCTCTATTTTTTATAATAACTTGAGTTTTGAAGAAGGGGATCCAAAAATTGTCATGGCTATCGAAGACAAGGCTGAGCATCAAACAAAGGAAATTGCAGATCAGAGAAACCGCGTGGAAAATGAAATGTGGAATATGAGCTTTGAAGGAGCTGTCAGTAGGGAGGAAGTCAAAGCTGGTGTGTGGATTAACACTCCCAAAGTGGTTACAAAACTTTGTTCTTACAAGATCACTTTTGATTGCACCAATAATATGGCTGAATATGAGGCACTGATTTTGGGTTTGATGACTTTAAAGGAATTGGGTGATAAAAGGATAGATGTGCATGGAGATTCCGAGCTCATCATAAATTAGGTAAAGGGTATATATAAATCCAAGCATCCTAGAATGAGAGAATATAGAAATCTGGTGTTGGATCTCCTTGAAGAGTTTTCAGAGTACAATTTTACCGTGATTCCTACGGGGGAAATCAAATTGCAGATGCTTTGGCTACTTCAACTTTAGTGTTCAAAATTCCAATTTTTCCAAATAAGAAGTCTGAAATTGAAGTCAAACATAGGACCATAGTACCCGATAACATTAAATATTGGCAAGTGTTTGAAGATGATAAACAGGTAGAGAGATTCTTCCAAATGAGTGATGAGTTCACTAATGTGAATATTGATGATGAGTGATGTTGTGAAGAAGGTGAAGACACAGTTACGTTAAAAAAAATGACTCCTTTCAGAATCAGATAGATGGAAGGGATATAGTGCAGCTGAAAAACAACATTATCCCAAAGGCTTGGCCCCGTTAGAAAAGTTGTTTGATGAAAATGATGTAGCCATAAATCCTAGAATCATTGTGAACAATGAAGATATTGAGGATTGCAACATCAGTACTCAAGAAAATCCTAATATCATCAGACTGTGAAAAATGCTCAGTCCATAAATCAAACAGAGGTATATCATCCTCATGAAAGACTTCCCTGATGTTTTTGCATGGAGTTATGAAGACTTGAAGGTTTATGATACTGGAGTAATTCAACATGTAATCCCCATCAAGGAGGATCAAAAACATTTCAAGAAAAAGTTTAGACGAATCAACCCTCTGCTGCTGCCACTGATTGAAAAGGAGGTAAAGAAAATGTTTGATTCCAAAATTATTGTGTCCTTAATATTTTCAAAGTGGGTGGCTAACCTGGTGCCTGTCAGAAAGAAAAGTGGTGAAATAAGATCATGTGTGGAATTTCAGAATCTAAACAGGGTGTCTCTCAAAGACAACTATCCACTTCCTAAGATGGATTACATCCTGCAGAAGCTGGTTGGATCCCAGAAAATGTCGATGCTGGATGGTTTTTCTGGTTACAACCAGATCATGGTGCACCCAGATGACCAGGAGAAGACAACCTTTACAACATCTTGGGGTACATTCATGTATGCAAAAATGCCTTTTGGGCTTATGAACGTTGGAGAGGCTTTCCAAAGGGCCATGGATATAGCCTTTTCCAATGAGAAATATAAGTTTATCATGATTTACTTGGATGATATCACTGTGTTTTCATATTTCGATGAACAACATCTCGAACATCTAAAGAAGGTTTTCCAGAAATGCAGAAAGTTTGGCATCTCATTAAATCCGAAAAAATCAAAATTCGGGATGCAAGAAGGAAAATTACTTGGACACATCATCTCAAAGGAAGACATAAAGATAGACACCAGTAGAGTGGAAGGGATTCTGAAGATCAACACTCCCAGGAGCAAGAAAGAGGTGTAGTCTTTCCTAGGAAAGGTAAATTTTCTGAGAAGGTTCATTCCCAACTTGGCTGAGATTATAAAGCACATCACAAACATGCTCAGGAAAGGTAGTGAAATAAAATGGACTCCTGAAGCTAGGAAGTCATTCGAATATATTAAGGTGGCGCTGACCAAAGATCCAATGTTAGCAAGCCCAGATTTCACAAAGGAATTTATCTTGTTCTCCTTTTCCTCAAACACGCCTTCGTTGGCGTTTTGTTACAAAAGGATGAGAATAAATTTGAAAATCCCATAGCCTATTTCAGCAGGACATTGAGAAACTCCCCACTAAGGTATGATATCATGGAAAAACAAGCATATGCCTTGGTGAAGGCCCTCAAGGAATTCATAACTTATATATTTCATTCCCGCATCATTTCTTACGTGTCTATCAATTTCGTTAAGGATATCTTGACTTAGCTTGATCCCGAAGGGAGAAGGGGTAAATGGATCACAATAATGTTGGAATATGACCTCGAAATCAAGCCTACAAAGCTGATTAAGGATCAAGGGCTTGCAAAATTAATGGCGCAATCGAATTGTGATGTTTTGAGAATAAATTTCATTGCTGATCTATTGGAGAATCCACAAGAATAAATGGTCTTGCAGGTATCTCATAAGTTCATCGATTCACCTTGGTACGCTGACATTATTTACATGTTAATGAATTTGCAAGCTCCTCCAGGGTTGAGAAAAACCAAAGCCAGATTTTGGAAGTTGAAAGCAGCCAAGTTTTGCATCTTGTACAACTCTCTATATTGGAAGGATCTAGGTGGGATCTTGTTGAATTGTTTGCTAGAGGAAGATACAGAAAGGGCAATCAATGAGTTTCACAAAGGAGGCTGCAGGGGGCATCATTATTGGAAGACCACTGCACACAAAATCTTGAGGGCGGGGTTCTATTGGCCCATTATTTTTGCGGATGTATACAAGGAAGTTTCTAGTTGCCATGAATGCCAGATCTTTGATGGGAAAAGAAAGATGCAACCCATGCCTTTAAATCCTCTCTCTGTCGAAGCACCATTTATGCAATGGGGTCTAGATTTATAGGAGAAATTCATCTGCCATATTCAGCTCAGCATAGATGGATATTGACGACACATACTACTTCACCAAATGGATCGAAGTGATCTCCACATGGCAAGCTACCGACACAGTTATCATTGAGTTTTTAGAGACTAATATCTTTTCTAGATTCGGTTTCCCAGTCAATATCATCTCTGACAATGTAGCGACGTTCAAGTCTAAGAAGATGGAGAAGTTCTACAATGACCACAACATAACTCTGGGACATTACACAATTTATTATGCATAAGGTAATGAATTGGAAGATTCATCTAACAAGAGTCTGACCAGAATTATCAAGAAGATTTTGTAGGAAAACAAGAAAGATTGGCACAAAATCTTATCTATGCGTTATGGGCCGACATGATCACCACTAAAAATTCCATCTCCACATCACCTTTCCAAATTGTATAAGGTGCAGAGGCAGTTTTTCCCACGTCATTGGGATTTCTAGTGAGGAGATTGCTGCAAGAGAAAAAAGCCGAACCAAACGATGCTCAAAGGATAATAAACCAATTGGTCCATGCACAACAAATGAGGGAACAAGTTTTCAATAAATCACAACTTCACCAAGACAAGATGAAAATAATTTTCGACAGACACACTAAAGAGGAGGATTTCAAGGTGGATGATTTGGTACTGAAGTGGGATGCGAGGAATGAAGACAAAGGAAGACATGGAAAGTTTAATTATCTTTGGATGGGGCCATTCAAGATTTTCGTGTATCATGGGAACAATGCATATTTGCTACACAAACTTAATGGAGAGATCACTGGTGGGGGGCTTGTTAATGGCAGGTTCCTCAAACATTATCTAGTTTAACAAGTTTTTTAAGTCTTTCATGTCATTGTAAATAACCATTTTATTTTTCAAAGAAAGCATTTCGATTCAATAGTCAGCAGAAAATTGAAGCCCGAAGCGAAGGCCCTAAGTTTATGCTGAGTCTGGTTGTAACTGTGTCAAGAAGGTCTGGGATGAGTCTTTTTCGTCATTTTAGAGTTTGTAAATCAAATAAAGCCCAATGGTCACATACTTGGTCTGCTGTTCTTTTCCACCTCACCGGGAAGATAACATCCCCATTGGAGCCTGTTGTTAGCACATCAATTTCTACAGTTAGAGTCAGTCCTAGATGAGTCGTAGTTCGTGTGTCAAAGCATGTGAAGTTAGGAACCGAATAACAAATGGGTCAAAATCAACAAGTAGTAGGTCTGGCCCTTGGAGTCAGGAAAGGGCGTAATGATTAATCATGTGCGACTTGTAAAGGTCCCTTTCCCAAAATATCGAGTGCTGTAAGAAAAGGGGAATTTACGTGCCAGAGGTCAAGGCAAGTTGTTGGGATAAAGGTCACGTCGATGGATATAATGAACATAATCACCTAATTATGAAGTCAGAAAGATAAAAAATCACGGCGCTCATATCACGTATACTCTGCCACTCTTATCATCTATACTTTGCACACTTCGAAGTGTACCCATCGCACAAGTTTTCTACACAAATATTCAGCCTGCTTACAAACTTCTCATTGCCATGGATTTATCGTCCTCTGCCATGATTCCTTTCCTTTCCCATTCAAGTATGAATACTGATCACCATGCAGGCCTCCCCTTTACTTTCCGGGTTTGTGCGTTGTCTGTGGTCTTTTGTGTAAGTCCTGGAGCCCTTCACTGCGGGAAGGATGATTTCCATCTTTCATATTCTGAGTCTATTCATTCAAGTTGTCGCGTCTCCTTCATCATTCTCAGCCATTGTTTAAATTCTATTGGAGTTCGCTGTGAACTAGCGTGTGTTAGGACCCTACAATGTACCTTTTTGCTCACACTTTTTGATACCATTACATCCTTTTTCCACTCACATTTAAACTTATATTATCACCTTACCCTGTCTCTCCAAATGTATATAACGTCTCTTCTCTTTACCATATGTTTAATCTGTTTTGCATATAATTTTACATTACTCTCGTACTTAACCGTTGATCAGAAATATATAAGTGCTGAAACAGTTTGAACTACAGATTAGCATTGAGGCCTGTCGCTGAAACAGTCTGTGGTCTACGATGCTGAAACAACAACTCACACAGAAGAAGTTGTTACACTCTCTGTGGTCTACGATGCTGAAACAACAACTCACACAAGAAGAAGCTGCTACACTCTCCGTGGTCTACGTGTTAGAAAAACAGGACCGCGGAGCAATAAAATAAAACAAGTGCAGAAAGAAAACACAAAAGACACACAATACAAGAGAGACACAGATTTACGTGGTTCACCCAATGTGGGCTACGTCCACCAGAGAAATTGCCAGGTCCTTCCTTTATTATTATCCAACAAATG
>JZKD02S0619747.1:180908-231548 GCA_000966675.3 Picea glauca
CACCGTCATTCTTTTTCTTCACCATCCTTTCATTTGTTTCACTACCATTTGCACGCCTTCACTCGAAAAACTCACTCTGCACAGAAGCAGTTACTCGACTCTCTGTCGGTGCATTTTACTAAGTGGTTAGCTATGGGAGGCCCTGTTATATGACACAAACCCACCACGACAGCCCTGTTAGAACTATATCCAGAAGTCTATCAAATTTTTCTGCAGGTAGGATGGCTGGGTTACTTTTAGAGGCTCCAGGGATTTGATCAACAACAGGTTCTTCAATTCGCTAGAAATCTTTAGGAAGATCATTCCATTGTTCAAGGGGTTCAGATTCTAGTTACAGAGGAGGATATAACATAGGTTTTGGGTCTCCCTACCAATGGAATTCGTTGGTTCAGCTGCAAACATATCATTCTTAATGCCCAACAGGATTTCCTCTTGCCAGGGGAACAAATTGAACCTAAAGGTTGGGGTGTCCGACTTAGCTCTTTGCCACCTCCATGGTCGAAGGTTGCAAAGTTTGTCAAGCACTACCTTACCTGTGAAGGCCGATACCAGGTAGTCTACCAGTACGATTTTGTCCTGTTGTCTCATTTACGACATGCTAGATTGGTAAACATTCCTTATTATCTGTTCGGATGTCTTAAAAATATGCCGCACTACTGTAAAAAGGCTAAAAATCCTTCCCTTTCCCTCACCCATCATCTTCTCGCTCAACTTCTTATCCAAAAGGGTTTTTCCCAACAAAACCCTCCACTAAACAACCCACCCATAGACCCCCAAGAAGCTGTTGAAATTCCTGAAAATCTTCAGGAACAACAACCACAAAACCCTCCAAACCCTTCGGAAGTACCTAACAGTCTGTCTACAGACCCAATCAATCCAATTAACCCCCCTACCATACCAATCCCACCCCACATTTTACCAGAATCATCCACTCCTGTCGTTCATATCCTTAGCGATGATTATGAACCAGACAATTCTCCCAGTCCCATCATTGAGGAAAAGCCCCCATGCAAATGAAAGAAAATTCCTTTCTTTCCGCCCTTTTTTCAAAGAAAATGAACAAGGGCCTCAATAAGAACAACCACCACTGCCACTTCCCTAAATCCCCAACCCATCCGGTTAAAACCCCGTACACCTCCAACCTCCCAAATTCCAGAATCTTTACCTATTCCACCCACTGGCACTGAAACACAAGAACCAGAGGCCCAGTGTGTTGCGACATCATCCGTTTCAAATTTAGTAGCTGAAACACAAGAACCAACTACTCATTCAGTAGCTGAAACATAAGAACCAGCTACTCATTCAGTAGTTGAAACACAAGAACTAGCTACTCATTCAATAGTTGAAACACAAGAACCAACTACTCATCAAGTAGCTGAAACACAAGAACCAACTGTAGCTGTCACACAAGAACCAGCTACAACTGAAACACAAGAACCAACTGTTGATATTGTTACTGAGACACAGGAATCAGATGCCTAGGGTGATGCAACATTACTTTCGTTACATCAAGAAGATGAAACACAAGAATCAACTGTCGATCCTGTAGCTTCTCCAAAAGAACCAGCTAGTGCGGCTGTGACTGCTACACAAGAACCAGTCACCCCTCAACCAGAACCAACAATGGCCTCTGTCTTACAAGAAAATGAGTTTCTAAGTTCTGAACTGGAAGCCTACAAGAAAGAACTAGCCATGGCAAAGGAAGCCTATGAGAAGGAACTTAAATTATACACCCTAGTTTGCGTAGCGACCATGACAGAGGAAAATATAATAGAGAATCTGTGTAGAGAGTACATGTGCAGTCAATGCGGGGACATCTACTATCAAGCAGGCTACAAAGTAATTCAAATTCCAATGCTAGGAGCTTCCTTTACACCTACGACTTTTGCAGTCAAAGAAGAACGCCCTGCTGTTACACAAGAACCAACAAGACCTTCCAAAATTAAAACTGAACCCTGGCCTACAACAATTGTCAAATTTGAAGCCCCTGTTTTTGGTAATAAAGCTGTACAAACATTGCCTATTGATGAATATACCCCTCCTAGTCAGATCAATACCCACACCTTTGTGGAACAAGCCACTCAGACCCTACCTCAACCTACCACTTGCAATGCTGAAACACAAACTCAACCATGGGATGAGCAGGCAATAATTGACAAATGGAAAAAAGAGTCTGCTGTTACATAGGGAAAAAGCCTGCAGGAACACAGACTAATCTGGCTAAATGATATCTATTCAAACTGGGAAGCTTTGGAGCAAACACGCTAGGAATCTCATGCCTATAAGAAATAGAATAAAGAGCTAAAAGGCAGATTGCTCTTGATATTCGACTTGGCACAAAAGTTGTTGGCTGCAAGGAAACCATCCTGCAATTACTCTCTGTTCCTCATGGAACGACTTACATTGTTTCAGATTAAATCAATCAAAGAAGGCAGACCCCATGCAGTGTTAAATCCAACAGATTTTGTTAAGACTTTTGCAGAAGCCTCTGCTATGGATCAACACCTCCTCTGTGAGGTATATTTTCATAATGAGGCCATGCCTGAGAACCGACAGCTTAACCTTAACCCTCTTGTCGGTGACATCCAAATTCGGGCACTCAACTCCTTCCTTAACAATCAGATTATATGGTAGGATGAATTCCTAACTGCCAAGCATAATGAGGATAGCCACCTTCTCTGGATACGACAAGAACCACAAAATGTTGCCACCTTTGTTACAGAGTATTATTAGTTTTTGAAGAAACCAGGGATGACTCAACACATTCAGCAACTTCAAACAATGGTGCTTCAGGATTGTCAATAGTTCATTAAATCCACAGAGATTGTTGCCCTACAAGCAAATAACATGTTTTGGCAACAATCTACTAAGAAAAGACAGGAATACAATCCCTTTAGCCCCACTAATCTTGAGATAACAATCTCCAGGGTACCTAGCTACATCAAGTGTGTTCAGCAATGTGCTGAAAGCTGGATAGGTTATCAGTTTCATTTTCCTATCCTGTGGATGCCAGCAGAAAAATATCAAGTTCATTATAAGTTGCCCAAGAAGGCTGAAACAACAGCTTGGCAAAGGCTACAACGCGTTCAAGGATTCAGAGCTCTAACAGACAACACTTTCCACAGCTACTGCTTAAGTAACTTGCACGCTCAGAGTCGGTATCCAGATTCTGATTCAGATTGAAGTTGCCTGAGGAGATGCACCATTTTAAGTTGGAGGGGATGTTAGGACCCTACAATGTACCTTTTTGCTCACACTTTTTTCTACCATTACATCCTTTTTCCACTCACATTTAAACTTATATTATCACCTTACCCTATCTCTACAAAGGTATATAATGTCTCTTCTCTTTACTATATGTTTAATCTGTTTTACATATAATTTTACATTACTCTCGTACTTAACCGTTGATTAGAAATATATAAGTGTTGAAACAGTTCGAACTGCAGATTAGCATTGAGGCCTGTTGCTGAAACAGTATGTGGTCTACGATGCTGAAACAACAACTCACACAGAAGAAGCTGTTACACTCTCCGTGGTCTACGATGCTAAAACAACAACTCACACAAGAAGAAGCTGCTACACTCTTCGTGGTCTACGATGCTGAAACAACAACTCACAAAAGAAGAAGCTGCTACACTCTCCGTGGTCTACGATGCTGAAACAACAACTCACACAAGAAGAAGCTGCTACACTCTCCGTGGTCTATGATGCTGAAACTCTCTGTGGTCTACAATGCCGAAACAACAACAAAAATTTGTTACACTAACCACAACAGCTGCACCTTGAGCCAGAATTAACCATCGTTACTGCGTGAGACCACGTTGCTGAAACAGTCAGAACGCAAATCCCGTTGCCAAAAAATCCTGCAATTTGCGATGCTGAAACAACATAAAATAGCAGTAGCAAGAAGATAAATAAGGAAGCTATTACTCCAGCCGCAACAACAATACCTCACTCAACACCATTTTAACTATTGTAATAGCATTCTGTTACGAAAGACCAGGATATCCTATTCCTGTATAGAGATTTGATCTGACTAAGAATAGGATTTAGATGTGCACATGTAATTTGATGATCAAATTGTATCGAGGGGATTCTCCTCTTTAAATAAGAGGAAATCATCATTAGAGAGGATCTTATTTTTGGATAAGAAAGGATTTACAAAGAAGGATGTGTTTTACTTCAGACATTGTAATATGACACAGTTGACAGATGAATAAAAGATTGTTTTGAGCATTTCTCTCTAGTTACTTTCATTTTAGGGGAATCTTGTGAGAAGGGAGGGCCCACCTTCTTCACAAGATTCACCCATTAGCTTTGTAGTGTGTTAAGTGTTATTTTTGTTCATGCTTTGATTAAATTATGTTTTGCTGAAACACTACTTTACTGAACTCTGTCTTGCTGAAACTCTGCTTTACTGATTGTTACATTGTTTTCATATGATTCATGCTTGGGTAATTGTTAATCATTCTAGTTAGCAATCCTGTTTGGTGAATTTATGAAAGCGTGATAATCAAAGACAGGTGCTGAAGATTCCTTCTTGGGGAATAGGGTCCTGTTCTCTGTTAAAAGATAATTAGCCTTCAGTGTGTGTCAATCATTTCAATTAGCAATGAGTTTATGAAAGTGTGTTAATCAAAGACAGGTGCTGAAGATTCCTTCTTGGGGAATAGGGTCCTGTTCTCTGTTAAGAGATAGTTAGCCTTCAGTGTGTGTCAATCATTTCAGCTAGCAATGATTTCATGAAAGTGTGATGATCGGAAATAGGTGCTGAAGATTCATGCTTGGGGAATAGGGTCTTGTTCTATGTTACAGAATGGTTGGTCTTTCCTTTTGCAGCATCTTGTTGTTATTTTCTTAAATGTAATCCAGGATTCTTGGGACAATTATTTCCTTAAACATTGAACTCTGCAATAGGTAGATTGCTTTCCTGTAATTCGATTTAGAACTTCAGTTTGTTCAAGGCAATGTGTGATTAATGTGTTTTTACTACAAATCTAGGTTGCTTTTGAGATTGAGCATATATAGTGTGTGATTACCTTTGAAATAAACAGACTTCCTTGGGTTGACAATTTATGTAGCACTTGATTGTTTACTTAAATAAGCAATTATAGTGACCAACAGCGTGTTGGACGATAGTTCTTCTCACGATGAGCCTTTCTTATTTGGAGTTTCTTCCTGTCGTGTTGAATTTCTTTTTGTGCCTAAATTCTCAGTCTCGCGAGAAGGCTCCTAGTACCTTGCCACCACGCTAGAATTTTTCATCATGATTCCTTACTACGACGAGCCTCCTATTGTTATTTTCCATCGTGTCGATCGCCTACTGTGCCGAAATTATTCATCGCGCCTTACAGTCGCGCAGCAGACTCCTGTGGCTGATTTTTCTTATCGCGCAAAGTTTTTGTCACTACCTTTCCAACAAGTCTCTGCGAAGTACATCATTCTCATTTTTCTCACAGAGAGGGTGTTACCGTTCATCACCGTGCACGGGAAAAAAATACATATTGGCATCATGACAACATCCCAAAGCATAATAAAGAAGGCACGAAATGGCAGGGCTGTGAGGTTTGAGCCTCAAGACCTGGCATTAATCAACGAAGATCCGTAGATAAGGGCATCTTTTGAATAGGTCGGATGTATGCACTTTTGTGAAAATATCAAAGGATACAATGAGAAGCTGGCTGAGTAGTTCTCCCTCAAGTTTAATGGGTTCCATGCGACCATTACGGGAATCACCTTCCAAGTGATGGAGGAAACTATGTCAGTTGCGTTGGAGATCCCTCCGCATGGTGAAAAGTGGTTTAAAGGCATTCCTTTAGAATTTTTGTGCTATGAAGACTTTATCAAGCCCAACTTCCTAAATGGGAAAATCAGAGCAGGCGTTCCAAGTCAGTACCTCTGGGAGCCTTTCCTAAATCTCCTGAAGGTAATCAGAAGGTATTTCACCTGTGAAGGAAATTTTGATAGTGTATACCCATAGCACATCAGGCTATTGATGCACTTCACAGGTAAAAAACCTTTGAATCTTCTTTTCTTCTTGCATCGAAGCCTAGAAAATATGGCAGACAACATCCAGGCCAAGGCTGACCAACCGGGGAAAAATTTATTCCATCTGTCATTGATCAAGTTGTTGGTGGTCGAAGAATTGAGACGTCTGGACAAATACTGGGATTCATTTATGATCTTATCCGACATCCCTAGAGACCCCAAAGGAGACCTTCCTCTATCCACATGGGAAACAACATTCCACAGCACAGAGGAAAGAATGGAAGAGGCCACGGGAAAGGGAAAGGAAATAGAAGATTCATCATCCCAAGAGGCAACACCCTGAAAAAGAGGTAGGCCAAGGTTGATTAAGAAGACTGAGGAGACCCAAGCTCCCAACGAACCATGCACCCAGTTTGCTGCTGAGAGGTTACTCATGCACATTGTTCAGCTAGAACCTATTGAAGGCTCAAGCAGGGGAAGCGGTGAAATACAGAGAAGGTCAAGTGATGAAAACATGGAGGTTCAGTAATTGTCGCAACAGCTGAAGCAAGCACAACTCGCTATTGCCGAATTGTATAAGGAAAATAGAGAATTAAGAAGACAGTTGGCAGAAAGGATTGTTGAAACGACAGTGTTGCAGAGCTAAGAAAGGAATGCAAATTGGCTCAAAAGACATCCCAGAGAGGCGGAAGACGTAATCATTTAGTTGTGGGAGGAACAGAGGGTATCAGAGGAAAGAATCACAGAGCACTTTAAGGAATGTAGACCGACCATGGATAATGCTCGTGCGACTCTCACCAGTGCTCAAGCAAAGATGAAAGGGAATGCGGTCTTGTGGAGACAAGTGAAGAATCTAAACACATGAAACTGGTCTCTTAGGAAAACACTCAGAGTTTTTAGGTTGCAGGTGAGGCTAGAGGCATGAGTAAGACAACCTCGTTTTCCCTTTTTTTATCATGGCATGGAATATTTTTCGCCACGTTTCCTGTTTCCTGCCGGTAACAAGAAGTATAATGGGGCACCCGCGCGATGAATATTCATTGCGCAGATGATGCAAACTTACCTATTGAGGAGGACAAGTGTAAGAGAAACACATGCCTATTTTGGAAGAGATGCATGGAATCCCAACCGTCGTTTCCTCTTGGAGTCGCATGAGTGACCACAAATAGACGTCTGCTACACCAACACGCCATGTGCATGCTACAACCAGTGATCATGTAGAAACAACTAGAGCTCGTTACAGAAGGTGGCAGATTTTCCGATAGTGTGCTCGATCACTCGGGCACCCCGTAAAAGAAAACATCGATGCATCACAACTTGATGATCGAATATTACTCACACCATAAAAGAAAACGTCGATGCATCACAACTTGATGATCGAATATTACTCATGACTGAATGATTAAGATGAAGGTGTCGATTATGATATTATTGGGTGCATTCATGTTTCCATTTTTAGTAAACTCTATTAGAAAGGTCATATGGGAGAAAGTAAATGAATCCAAAATTTCAGGAGAAGTAGTTTGAGGCATAGCAGTCCGAGGGGGTGTGGTTTTCCTATATATTGTATCTTTTCAATGTAAGTCGGGTTGGAAAAGTAGTGTATATAGAGGA
The DNA here is from genome assembly GCA_000966675.3 of Picea glauca. Lineage (NCBI taxonomy): Eukaryota > Viridiplantae > Streptophyta > Pinopsida > Pinales > Pinaceae > Picea > Picea glauca. Next base: position 188,514 of record JZKD02S0619747.1, read on the forward strand.
ATCTTGAATGTAATCTTTTAATATGAATAGAAATAACAATGCAGAAGTCCCGAAGCTTTGACAAAAAGATTCTAATGGTGGTGGTTTGATGTATTGTGATATTACCTATGTATGCACTTCATGTTTCCTATAAATTCATGTCTATTCTCTTTGTTTAAATTGGAACGTATGATGAGTTTAAAATTCATCGCACGATTCTTTAGAATCAACCAATTAAACTCTGTGTTTTCTTCTAAATAAGTCATAATTCATATTAATTGTGCTCTGATTTGCTTTATGCACTTTTTTCTTCCGCCATACACGACGACATTTAAACTGAAAGAAAATTTTCTGTTTAGCCTTTATCCTCTCAAAGTTTCATTTACTAGTCATTGATTTCTCTCGCTTTCAGGAGGTTGAATCCATAGCCCAAAGTTTTGTATTTCCTTTCCAGCGAAACCATAAACATTTCCCAAACACATAAATCTAGCCGACAATCCAAAGTCATTATCTATCAGAGACTAGGTCTCAGAGAGAGCCCTCTCTATATTGGAAAGGATAGTTTCCATTCTTAAAGTTGGTCTATAGGCTACCTTTGTCATTTTTTTTCTCAGCCAAACAAATTTATAGAGAGCTAACACAGTAGGTGCCTTCACCTTCCACAAATATTTCCACCACCAACAACCTGCCACATCACTAATTGAAAAAAGAACATAATACACCAACTTTGTAGTAAAGGAACCTCCTTGCTTATTGAAACCCCAAATAAGTTGATCTGAACTCCCACAAACTCTTATGTGATCCCTATGTAATTATGATACAAAAAGTTCCCAATGCCTCACTATATCACCATCCAATCCTAGATCAACATAACTCAACCAACCTTGTTTCCACATGGTTGTTTCCAAAGGATTATTTATGAAATTAAGGGTCATTCTCCCAACCTCTTGTAAATGATGTACAAGTGACCTGGGAAGGAATAAATTGCTATTAAAATTCATTATAGCATCAACCTTGATACTCACTTGTGTCTCTTCACCCAGATGCCAAGCCAAATAGGATCCTATTACATGAAAAGCTAGTGACAAAGTCTTCCATTGATTAGACACAATCTGGATCGACTTCTTATGCTCTTTCCTAATATATTCAACCAAAGAATCAGGGGCTATATCCTTTTGAACCAATATCCTATTCTAGAGGCTATCCTTTGTGAGAACAATCCATAAGGACTTTTCTACCAAGGACTGACAACAAAGGTGAATGTGTTTTAATCCCCACCCCTCCAATGCCTTAGGGATAGCCAGGTTTTTCCACCTAACCCAACATGACCCTTTAAATTTATTATTACCTTTTCTAAAGGAAATTATAACAAAAATTCCAAATTTTCTCCATAATTCCTTTCGAAATATGCACAAGAGTATGCCAATACATAGGTATGGCCTCTGGGATTGAATTCACTAATACCGATCTTCCCCTTCTTGATATCCATCAATTTCACCATAAAGAAAGTATTTTCTCAATCTTAGAGACCAACCACCACCAATTTTCCTTCCCATAACAATTTGGCTTAACAGTAAATCCTAGGTACTTAAGACGATCATTCAAGTCCAAGTGTTGATAAGGGAAATATCTTTCAAACTCTATATTATGATCGTCATTCATACTTGAAGTAAGAAAAGTAGACTTAGCACCAATCACTTCCATTCTTGTAACCTTATTAAATAACTTAAGTAACTCTTAAAACCATGAACCTTCTCTACAAGACCCAAAGAGAAATAAAGGAACATCGTCCATGAAAAGAAAATGAGATAGTGCTTACCTCCCCATTCAAACACCTTGTATATATCTCACCCTCCTAGCCTCAAGTATTGACCTACTTGGTCCTTATTCCACGAAAATAAAAAAAAATGGTGACAGGGGGCATCCTTTCCCGAGCTCCCTGGTAGGCTTGAAAAAATTGGCGGCAACACAATTTATCAATATTGCAAAAGAAGAAGTAGTTACATAACACATTATCCACCTAACAACAAGCAATGAGAATCCAATGTGTAATAGCAATAACTGAAGATATAGCCAATATACCTTGGCATACACCTTTGATAAATCAAGCTTGATTATTGTTGCTGGCATGCAAGAGAGTTTAATAGAGTGTAAACCCTCTTGTACTATACCAATGGCCTTGTGGATTTGTCTTCCTTGTATAAAACCAAACTGTTCAACTGAGATGTACTCAGAAAGGAGATCCTTCAATATCGTTGCTATTGATTTTGCAATCATATTATACAAGTAATTGCACAATGAGATAGTTCGAAACCTATCAAAATACTCTAGGTAGTTCTGTTTGTGTATCAAGGCAATAAAGTTGCATTTATGCCACTGGTCATCCTTCCAAAAGTTCTTACCTCCTCCACTACTCTCAACAAATCAAAGAAATTGATATAGAATTCCACCAACCACCCATTTGGTCCAGGACTCTTGTCCTTCTTAAAATACTGTAATATAGAATATGAATCCTCCTTAGTCACAAGCCTATACAAATCCTCATTAAGCTTCTCATTAATCATTCTGGGGAAATAGGATATGAATTTTAAAATGTTGACCAAATTTTCTCTCTTTTGTTCCTTGTATATCTCTTCAAAGTGCTTGACCCCTAGTTCTGTTGAACCTTTAAATCCTCTAAAATTAGTATAACCATGATCTTGTAGCTCCCAAATAGTATTAATATTACTTCTATGATTGGAAAAGGTATGGAAGAACTCAGTATTGTTATCCCCCAATTTCTTTTAATTTGTGAGTCTAACTCCTTGTCCAAAAGTAATTTTTTCCTCTTTGCCTCAAGTTGTTTTAACCTAAGTAATTGATTCTCTCTAGAAGAGCCAAAAGTAAGTCTAACTACCTGTTGGCACAGGGGTAGACCTAAGGCTCAACACTTCAACAACGCACCAAAAAAACCCTAACTACCGACTCTTTCGACAACACCTGTGAAGCAGGCGAAGTCTCACCTGAGGTAGAGGCAGGGGGGGGTACATGACTCAAGTGTCTGTAACCAAGATGGGACACATATCTATGATTATAACACTTCGCAGAGTACTTAGGAACAACACACATTGATTCATTAAATTTATTCACATCGCAGATCAAACCCTAAGTATAGATCGACGCAGTAACAACGAAAAAATATACGTCGCTCTTAGAATGATAAGTTAGATCTAACACATTCAACATAGACAAAGAACTAAGAATTCATAGATCTATCTATCATTCATAATAATAAATTCACTAAGAAAATATACAGCATAAATATAACAACACAAAGCAAACCGTCAACACATGATATATGTGGTTCACCCCAGTGTGGGGCTATGTCCACCAACTGTTTCTTCTTATTTATTAGGTTTCAATCTCTTACATTCGTCTTCTCCTGTGCACTAAGCCACAGATCCAAGCTTCACACTGGATAGGTGATTTATGCACTGTGCACTAGATCCACCTTCCCAAAATCAGGTCAAGGCACAAAGCCAACTCCTCTACTAAGCACAAAGACTTACAAACACGATCTGTTGCACTAAGAAACCCAAAACTACTTGCCTCTTGCACTTATCTACTTACACCGCCTACTTCTACATTGCATTCCTTCTTATTTATACTTTTACATTTTCTTACAAAAAGGCCTAATAATGGGTAACCCCATGGGACAACATCCCATAAACCATTACATAAACCCTAATGAACCCCATGTTGGGTCCACAAGCCCACAAAGTTAGTGAGATCCTGTGATCTCAGCTCCACTTGGGTGCTCCTTCCTTGATCACTATGTCGAAGTCCCAAAAGGTGGTCAATCCTGACCAATGTTTCCTCAAAACTTGGTCGAGGGCCAACAAGCCCCCAACACTCACCTGTGACTCATCTTGAGTCACTCAGATCTAGGAAATTCTGCTTCGAAGGCCTCGAGCTTGGCTCGAGCTGCCTCGAACTACTGCTTTAACCAAGCCTCCTGCTCAACAAACTCGTGGATCAATTGCTCTGTAATAGGCCCTTCCAGGTGTTGTTCCACTGTCACAACCACTTGGTATAGCTATGAACCTTGTCCTTCTATCTCTTCAAACACTGTGCAGACTTCCTCCTGCACCGGTTGTAGCCTCTGTGTGACTTCCATTACTTTTCCCTAGATGGCAATAATCTGTTGTTGGGCCGCACACTGTTCTTGTGATCTCTTCATTCTCTCGACCATAGTGAATGACTTCATCTGTGCCTGAACTTTCAGTGCCTACTACTTCTCCTCCTGTAGCTGCACTTCCAACCTCCTAAGCTCTGGATATTCCTTGAGGCATTCATAGGTCTGCATGCTTCTGTCACTTAACTTCTTGCATTCTGAGGTGAGGACTTTGATCCTTTCGACTATGCTCTTAGCAGATTCCTCCCTATGGTTGTGCACTTCCTGTGGAGTGTTTGGTACTTCTTGAAGCTCCAACTTCGTTACTCTTGCTTGAAGCTACTGGATGACCTCAGTGGGCTTCATCACTTGAACTTCGACTACCTCATTTTTCTCCTGTGCCAAACCTGACATAGAGCAAAGTAATTTTCTCACCACTTCCTTGACTGCAGTCTTCTTTGCAAGTAGTTGGTCCTTTTCCTTCTGTATCTTTGCTTTTTCTCCCTTGAGCATCGCTCAAAACTCTTCTCTCTCATTTTCATAGGCGATTGCACAATACCACACAACTCTTAGTCACTCCAATATATCCTCTTTCTCTTTCTTCAGGGATTCTATATCCTTCTCTTTCTCCTCTTGGACTCGCTGAAATCGAGCCTCTGTTGCATCTGAAAGTTGTCGAAGTTGGGTTGGTTCATCCCCCAACTCTGTAGTCTCTAACGAGGAAGGCGCAGTAGGGACTACGCAGATTGAACACATAGCTTCCTGTACTTTTCTCAGCTCCCTTTCTATCCTGCCATATAGTTCATCCTGATTCACTCCATATCTCTGCAGGATGTCCTCAGAAGCATCCTCCATCACCTTGCGGACTAGGCTTATATCATCTTCTGTGAGGGTGGCCTCCATTTGGGGTTTACTGGCATGGATATTCTTTCTTGCTGAGGGTTTCTGTGGAGAACCCTTCTTCTTATTCTGTGTTTCTATCTCAGTAGGGAGGTCCTTCATTGGCATAAATTCACCTTATCCTTGATTTTCTCCTTCTTCCCCTCCTCCTTATTGATTTACTTCATCTCCTCCTCCTCCTGCAGGTGAGCCAGGTCCACTTTCTTCTGAGGTGTTGTCTTCCTCGTCAATCTCTATGTCTTGGACTTCCTCCTTTTTATTATTCTTCTTCATGCTAGTCTACTTGTCATGCTCGACCCGAGTGACCAAGGGGCTTCCGATGATGTCAGGTTCAGAGAGTTCTGCATCATCAACCAGTACAAGGAACTCTATCGACCATTCTTGGTGATCTCCTCCATATCTTCGTCGGTCAGCTTATAGTAAGACTGTAATTCTTCTTTGCTCTCATCTTTGCACGTAGTGATATATATGAAGTGTCGATCTACACGGAACTTAGCTAATGGTTTGTACTGGTGAAAAGTGTGCGGTGTCATGCGTGGAAAATATTCTATGGAAACCTTCAGCTACTGATAGTAGGTGTGGAGCACTATGTTCGAATGCCACTACTTTGACATGTCATTTGTATACCATAAGTTCAAGAAACTTGCTGCCAACGGCTCCGAAGGTTTAATTTTTGGAAAAGCTAATCCCTCCAGCATTTGCCAAACGACAAATGTGATCAACACAAGAAACTAGCTGAAATGGAACTTGTATCCTTGATCCTGTGCTTTCTGACAGTCTTTCTCGAGCTCGTTGACAAGGTAGCTCGCCCAATTCATTTGCATCCCCTCCCCGCATTTTCTTGCAAGGTCCACCACGAACCTGGTGACCTGTATGGGGTGGTTCTTTTTGACGAGCTTGCCAGCTATGAGTTGACAAGCTAGGTGCATTGCGCCATCCTAGATAGAGCCTACCTTGTAGCCTTGCATTTCCTTCTCAACTTCGTTGTATGCCTCCTTTATGCACTGTGATAGGGAGCGATCCAAGGTATTCCCTAGGTAGAATGAAAGTAAATTAATGGCCTCCCTCCCCACCACCATGGTGAACCAAAATAGTCATCCACTGCCTCAATTGCAGCTCTCGCACCCTAGGTGCATCCAAAATAACTCTTGGGTGCAACATCGACACCCTTTCCAAGAACCACACCACCAATATGGACCCAAAGGAGAACTCCCCTAATTTTGTAGCTCAACACCTGTCCAGCTGCCTCGCCATATTGGCATGCAACATCAAGCCCCAGGCAAAATGCTCACCCACCAACGCCCTCTGCATAACCCTCAGTTGACCTCCACTAATCCGTTGAGTCGCAGGAGACCCATAAACTCTCACAACCATCGCTGCCACACAACAATGTACAAGGGCATCCATCGCCCCAATACTAATCATAGAACCCGACATGAAGTTCTCCCCTGAACAGTACCTCCAGGATAAGGTATCCAACTGCCCATCCACGGGTAACACGGGCTCCGCCGGTAAAGGAGTTCCCTGAAAAGGGAGCCTAGTCAGAAAATATATATCCTCCATCGTAGTGAAGGCCAAATCCTCACCCTGCACAATGAAGCAGTGTCGATCCAGAATCCACATCGAAATCAGGAATTGCAATAAATACTCCTGTGCCCGAAGTAAAGAGAACTCAAAAAACTTCAACATCCCACAAGCTGCCAAAGTATCCCAGACCGTCGGCTCCTCATCCCTTATTGCCTCCCTCAGGCATGACCAATCCCTCTCTTTCTAATGAATCGACATCATCGAAATGATCACCTGCATCCACATATACAGTACTTGATCAGCCATCACAACCCATAAAAACATTCAAATCTCCACAAAAAGATAAAAATTTTACCCCTCTTCTTTGCCTCAAAGGCACGACATTTTTCCCCACAGGTGCGCACATATGTGCACCTGTTCATCCCACAGTCTCACACTCATGCGTGCCTATTTTCCATACATAGGTGCACCCATGTGCCCCTGTCATACATACATGCACGCACGAGTGCGCGCCTATTCACGACATAGTTGCGCACACATGCACAACTATCAGAAACACAGTCACACATGCATGCATCGCTATTCTTTGAACAGGCGTGCATTACATGCGCACCTGTTATTCCCCTTCGGGCACCCCCATGCATGGATCTCCCACTTACAGCTGCACATGTGTGTGCACAAATCTTTCAATCTCCCGCACACTGGGGGGCCCACACTCACAAAATCCCCTGTACGATCATCCGTACATCCCCTACCGAAAAATGAAATCCTAACTAGTATGCAGGAGGATCTGACCACTAACCTGGGACTCGTGGAATCTAGATCGCCCAACTAGATCTCTCGGAATCTCCAAATCTCCTCTAAATTCGCTCGTCCACTCAATAAGAAAGAAGGTACAAATGAGGTGGCATTGTGGGCCCTACAACTATATATAGTCCCTTTTGCCAAACTTCCAGACATAATTCCAGGAGCACCAAGCATCCTTTTTTCGATTCGTCTTCAGCCACAGGATCAGAATCTTTCCACCTACATCATTCCATTCCCTAGGCCACAATCCATCATCGACCCCCAGGGGGGATTTTTCTCATACCACACTCAGGTACACATGCTTATATTCATACATTATTGAATAACCGTTATATGATCTTTCTCTTCAGATATCGTTCACGTCGAGTATTCAGTTTTCATGTGTGTAGGTACTTGATCATTATACATCAGCATTACCCCTTCAGGTATTTCATCGACACTGGCATGTAGTCATTCCCTCTGAATATCAAATTGCATCTCCCAGTCACACCCTATGATATTTACCTCTAGGATCCCTATATCCGGCTTTGTAGTATTTTTACCTTCACTGCATTTTGGTATTGTCGCCTGGTAGCACTCTCCTCCACATGAGTTATCCCATTCATAGTCCCCCTTGGCACTTTGACACTCATGTTGTTTTCACCCTTTAGGGATGGGAGTCTCAATAGTGTTACACATCATCGAGAACCAACCACATACTCCTTCTCCTCATTTATTTGCTAGCCTACCCAATGGATTCCAAGGTTACTTCATCATGGTTCTATTTTGACTGCACCTCTGCAGTATCAATTATCCCTCCATCTCCTCCACCGTCAGTTTTCCCCTCTATAGATTGCCCTCCATTCAATTTTCCTAATACAAAAACCCACCTATAGGACCCCCACTCCCCACCTGTTTTCACACAACTTGTGCTCTCACAGGCCAAGCCATATTACACTGGGGCCCCCATTTCTGTATCTATACACTCATCTCCAATTATTCTTTTTTTATTTGATAATTGTACAAAGCCTTTGTTTCCTGCCTTAACAAATCTTTTTGTCGTCACCCTTGGCTACCTTCCTTTTCTGGAAAACGCAACCCATGTCACCCTTGGTTGGGGCATTCATTACCTTCTCCTCTTGGTTACACCATTCATAAACCTTGAGTATCCCATAGTTCTTATACCTTTGATCTCTGAGTTTATCTACTTTGTCATGCCTCTCACACAATTTAACCCACATCTAGTCATCCCCCTGACAACTAGATTCAGTTTCACGGTTGTTGCCACTCATACCTCACATATATCCCCAACCAAGGACAGTCTTGAGTCTCACCCCTTATTTCCTTCGTCCATGTTCCTCATCAGTTATTGATCTCATCCAGTGGATTTCATGAAGCCCTTTGCTTCTTGGAGTCGCGTCTCCCTTTTTGTCGACATCAACACAGTTTCTAGAAGGGCGACAATATCTTGACTCTCATTACCTTTACAATGAGTAGTCTTGAACGGCACAGAGAAAACCATCATTTCTCTCTGTTGTCAATGACCCCCATGACATTCGACTTCAACACTTTATCATGTGGTGGTGGGTCTTACTTTACGACTATTGTAGTTATTTTTATATATGCCAAAGACCTTTGAAATTTGATAGACTATCAATGTCTACACATTATTGACACTTCTCACAGGTGTCCTTACCTTCTTTAGAGTTTTTCCACCATCATAATTGTCCTCTATTATTATCAAACTGCCCTAAAGGGCGCTGCATTGATCTACATCAACACACAAATTTAGTTACTATCTTACACAATTTTGAGTTACATAACATGAGCATGGGGCATGCCCACCTCGTTTGTACACAGTTTTATTTTTTCACCCCTTGCAAAAGGTTTGGGTCTTGCAGGTTCCACTTTCCCTCCAATGGGTCTCTCTTGATACTCCCCACAACGCTCTTTCTTACAAAGTTAATCTCAATAGAAGAAACATTGATGTATTTCGGCTACACGTATGCTCCTAACCTCACACACTAGGGGGCATCTGTTATCACTGGCATTTCGTCCGCAAATGGTTACAGGAATCCAAAATCATCAAAAAACTCATTAGTTCACTCATGGACCCAAAATGCATTTCCAAAAGGTCCAAAACTATACAAACAGTTATAAAATCAGCATGCACTAATACTACACAGGGAGGGCGCACACATGTGCCATCTAGAAACGCAAGAAAAGAGAACATGCGCGACTGTGGACGCAAAAAATGACGCACCCCTTAGAACGATGCATTTATAATATTGGTCGGCCTTCCACCCACTTTTGGTTCATCTTCCAAGTCAATTTGACACCCAAATCTTGGCTGAATCCAACTGGTGGACTGGTCAAAGACCTAAGGGTTCCCTAAAGGGCCCCTTGTTCACACTAAGAACTGGTTGCATAATGCCTCAAAGCTATGCTATAAAAGGAGGCCATGGGTGCACTATATTTTCAAGGAATTCATTTGTATTTTTATGTTGTTGATATTCTCTTGGAGGATCCTCTTTTCTCATCAAGAGCATGCAAGCACCACTTCATTTGGCCATTCACATCACCTCTTGAGTGAATGTGCTTTGAATTATGTTCACCATTTCATTCTAGTTTGTTACTTGCAAGAAGAGCTCAATATTTGGGGGCCCAAGAACCCTCCCTTGGAGGAAGAGGGGACCCATACATCTCCCTTTCTCTTTTGTGTTTTCTTTCCACTAATACAATCCTTTCCATTGGTGGCATGAATGTTGTTTATTTCTTGTTCTAATGTCCTTATGCACTCTAATTTAGTTTTCCTTATTGTTCTTAGTTGAGTCTTTTGTTTATATCATATGATTGATGTTTCTAACTCTTTCATTCACTGTTGTCTTTCCTAGCTAACCCAAATAGGTTTGTAAGCATCTCTATTTTTCTCATTTAGGTGACAAAAGGGGTGCAACAACTTTTTCATTATCAAATTGTCATTTATGTATTGCAACTAGTTTGTGATTAAAGTTGCAACAATGATGTAGTGGAAGTTGACTAGTAGATCAATGGGATGATTTGACTATGTATTGAGAATTAGAATCTATCATTTCTTATAACACATGTCACTAGAACATATTCATCAGGCGATTATTATTGTTAATATTGTGAGGGAAAATATCATGAATATGGACATAGTTGGGTGTTTCAAACATTCAGTGAAATATAAACATTGAATCATAATAACTTTAATTAATTTTAGAATAGCCCTACCTATGGAATTTTTTTAATGAGTCCATTCACCATTGATGTTATATGGCCTTTGCCCAAGGTTGATTAGTTAAATACACTTTGTAATTATGATTTGTAAAAACGAAGGATGCACATTAAAAAAAAATTCATGGAAAAAGAATTTAAGAATATGAATATTGATTGTAGTTGACCTCTTAGTGGTCCAAACAATGGGGTTTAAGTAGTATACAAGGATATGTACTAGAGCTTAGAGGGTTTTTGTAACACCCCATAATGCATGTGGATACTCTACAATAATTTGGATTAATTCATGGTGTCTTATTGATGAAAACCACATGTTTGAGAGAATGTCAATGATATCATTCTCATATTCAAATAAATGCATACTTGAATGCAATAGTTTCATACTTGGGTTTGTAATATTGAATTGTATTTGAGGTCACAACCCTATTATGAGGGGGAGAATTGTAACACCCTACTGTAAGTACATTCACTATGTGAGATTTATTTTTTGCGATGATATATCTTGTTGTTGAATTAGGGGTGATTGCCTCCTTACTGGATATTTATATCCTTTGGTTAGGAGTTTACCCTTTGTGGATAATGGTTGAGTTTGATGGATTGTTGTTGATGAATTGTAGCCTTGGTAATTATAATGTGTTCCCTTTTAGTAAGTATTATTAAGATTTTTTTATCAGACATTGACTACCCCTTGGATGAACATCACATGCTTTATATTGATAGTTGGATTTATCTTCCATAGATTATCCCTTGCACGATAAGACTCACATGAAACCTGATGAGTATACCCTTGAATGCTTGTGATGAGTAATCCTTATTTGATATGTTATTGGTGAACTTAGCTAGGACAATCTCCCTTCTTTACAAGGCATGATGTCCTTACAATGAAAGTACTGATATTTTAGTTAACTAATAGGATATGATGGTCCCAGACTCAACATCCCCCCTCTTGGTGCTTGATTCTATGGATGAGTGTGTAAGATAAGCCTAGACACCTATAAGATGGTCTAGTTTGTGATAAGCTCTAATGTTTCCTTAATTGATGGTTTAGTTATAGTTAAATGTTCTTGATAATAGCCATGTAACATTGGTAATTCTTGTATGGTGAACAACATGATTAGTTCTTAATGGTATGGTTAAGGTTACATATACACTTATTGTCTAACATGCTTATTCATGTGTCGATGCTATGGATATTGATAATAATATTACATATTCTTGATGATGGTTGGGTAGCTTTGATGACCCTTGATAATGATTTAATATGATCTGTTGTTATTTTGGTTTATGATTTATGACTTGCTAATGAGATACTTCATGTTATTATCATTTATAATTTATTCCTTACTAACGAGATAATTCATGTTATTATGGTTCATGATTTATTCCTTTCTAATGGGATGCTTCACGCGATTGATTATGATGATGATGGTGCATGTACATTAGTACCTTGGATGGACTAACATGTCATAGGTTGAGGCCTTGGTGGATAGCGGGTAAATGAACCCAAGGGAATGGGCTCTTGTGTCAATGAGGATGATTGTGTGGTCCTATTGCTTGGGAAGATTGGGAAATGGGGAAAGACTTGTGAAAATGACCTCCAAGTTTAACTTAGGAAAAATGGTAGAAAGGGAAAGGGTTGTATTGCACTTTTACCTTGTTTTGGACACTTGTTAATTCACCCTCAAGCCCAAATTATCCCTTGCATGAGTAGGGGGGGAAACAAGAGAAATATTAGGAGGGTGTTACTTGATTTAGAATTATTAAATTAGTTACCTTCCTATTATTAGGGAGTTGGGTCATGAGGAAATTCTATGTGGAACTTAGTGGTATTGATGCACTTGTGTTATGATAATGGTGAGCTGGACAAAATTGCTTGTGTGCAAACCAAGTTTGTGCGGATTAAGGGGGTGTGATTGTACCACCAACATGAGGAGGTATTAAATCTCCACATGCATGGATCCTTGTATTCTTTTAATTGGGCCCAAATTGGAGGATGCCACTACTGTGTGATTGCAATCACCAGCTGAAGGCGGTAGTAAGATCCTTGCAGAGTAGGATTCCATTGCAATTGTGATTGAGATAAATAGATAAATATGGTAGTAAGATCCTTGATATAAGGAGTGTGTCATTGTTGTTGTGGCATATATCACTAGCTAAAGGTAGTAGTAATACCCATGCATGCTAAAATCCCACACGATTTGGAGGTGCTGCAAGTCAATGATCCTCTCCACTAGACCTTAGATGAATTGTTGTTAGCATGATTAATTTGTTCTTGAGTACCTTGGGTTTGGATTCTTGAGAGTTTATATGAATTATGATGTGATTAGATCATTTAGTTTGATCCCTTCTTGCAGAGCATCACCTATGAATATGGTTTCATTGGTTTGGTGGAAAATTGACCCTTGGTGCGATTTCCCCCTTGTTTATTGAATACTGGTTTGTAGGATCTTGTTGAAAACTAGTTCATGAGATCTTCTTTTACATTATGATTTATCGGAGTTGGAGTGCAGTTTCTCAGCCTTGAACTTTCATAAACTACAAGTTGAGGTATTTTGTATTTGAGTATTAAATTGTGCATTTCTAGTCAATTGGTTGATATTATATTTTCTAGTTCTTTATGGATCTTTGGCATGCTCCTTAGATAGTCTAGTTGTTGGCTTATATGCATGTTCTTGATTTTTTTATATTTTCTTTGTTTTGATGTATATGGTTTTAAAGATCATGTTTTTAAGAGATAGCACCCTAATAGACTGTTACAAAGCATTCCTGAAGCTAAAGAAAATTTGAGACACTTGATGGTGTCTAGAAACATTTGTAGAGAATTGTGATCTAATATCAAAATTGAGAAGAAAAAATGATACTCTTACTAGGGTAAGATAATACTCTTATTGGGGCATAAATATTTGCAGAGAAGTGTGATCTTATGTAACACATAGAGGCATGTTAAGATACATAAAGAGATGACCTCATATAAAAAAAAAATGACCTTAGAATTGACTCGGATTTATCAAACCACTCTTTATGCAAAACCACTAGAATCCACCAATTAATTATGAAAAACATGTGGCATTCACTGACATAAAAATCAAGTGGGAGTTGCATTCATCATGGGAAAATGGGACATGTTGTAAATTAAAGAAGTAGTAGGTGGGAGTGGAAATTTCATAGTGGGACTCATTCCAAGCCTTCTCGGACTACTGCAAAATTATCTACGATGAAAAGTTTCATGATAGAAAAAGCTTAAAATATACGATATCCTACTTATATATGGTATTAAACCCTAAAATCTATATTAAACCCTAGTATTAAACTCTAAACCTAAAATATGTATTAAACCCTTAGATATGTATTAAATCCTATGATATCCTACTTATTTGTGGTATTAAACCCTAAAGTTGAGCCATCTGACTCATTCCAAGACTTCTTTTACCATTGTAATATTATCTACAATGAAAAGTTCTCTGATAGGAAAAAACTCAAAAGATATGATATCCTTCATGTGCATTCCCAAAGCCTTAGATTAATATATTACTCTCTTAAAAACACTATTTTCTCTTGATAACATGCAATATAATCAATGTGCATGTCCACGGCATTGATTAATATTTTCTATGAGACATTGATTGAAGGGCATGCAAAAGCATTGATGGAATTGACAAAGGAGATGTATAAAGAGAAAATCATGGAATCCATGAAAATTCTATTTGTATGGAGAAGAAGGGTTTCCTAGAGAAATATGGAGAGATTAGATTGGTTTGCAGAACAACTTGTTATGCAACACTGAATGAGGATAGTCACCAAAATGGTTTGAATTCAGCGAAATGCGATGAAGTTTGAATTATTCTCGAGAATGCTAAGTGTCTTAAATTTTTGTGAATATCATTTCAAAATATTTCACTATTGTACAAATAATTTTTCAATGGCCAACTCAAATTAGTTAAGTACTAAGTTATTCTAAATGATCAAGTGTTATTTTTAAATTCAAATTAGCTAAGTATTAAGTTATTCCAAATGGTGGAGTATTCTTTTAAATATCGAGCGATTCCAAATGTTTAGTTTTCAAATAATTCCACAGTATAAGGGGTTTAGTTAGTGTGGAGGCATGGTTGCTTTAAATATTTTTATGATATTCGTAAGAATCAAGTGATCATAAGTTAATTTGCACTAAATTTACACTTGGTTTGAACTGAGTGGAATGCGATGAAGTTTGAATTAGTTTTGCAAGAATATTTCATTGAATATTAAAAAAAGGGTTAAACATTTTGTTTGTGAGGATTTATGATTCAGAAGACAATGAGGAAGCCAAGAAGAGGTGTGACTAAAGGGCATGTGAAAGAATTTATTCAATTGGTGGAGGAGACGTTTAAAGAGAATAGAATGGAATCCATGATAATTCCATTTTGGATGGAGAAGAAGGGTTTCCCAAAGAAATATGGAGAGATTAGATTGGTTTGTGGAACAGCTTGTTATAGAGCACTGAATGAGGAAAACCACCAAAATGGTTTGCACTGAGCAAAATGCAATGAATTTTGAATTAGTCTCGAGAATGGCTCTGTCTTAAATTTGTGTGAATATCACTTCAAAATATTTACTATAGTACATATAATTTTTCAATGGCCAACTCAAATTAATAAAGTAAGTACTATGTTATTCCAAATGATCAATTGTGCTTCTTAAATTAAAATTATTTAAGTATTAAGTTATTCCAAATGGTGGAGTATTCTTTTAAATATTGAGTCATTCCAAATCTTCAGTTTTTGAATAATTCCATACCTAAGGGGTTTAGTTAGTGTGGAAGTGTTGGACATGAATTTTTGGATAAAGTTTTGAGGAAAATCCCAAGTATGGAGGAGATGTGTAGAAACAGAAGAAATAAGAGAAGAAAGGAGTAGAAGAAAGAAGAGAATGAAGGAGTAGAGTGCTCAGCGTATTCAGGATCAGAGCATACAATAAAAGCATACTTGAAAGTGAATAAGTATAAAGCAAAGAAGAATAAAGCCAGGAGATAAATTGGGTGAAAAGGAAGGACAATAGTTCTACATGCAAGGGTGAAAAGGAAGGACAATAGTTCTACATGCAAAAGAAATATGCAGGTGCAAAATCAAGAAAAACATGTCTTAAAAACAAGTCAACATGGGTTTTAATGAGTCATAGTGAGTTGTCATAAGGTTTTGGGGATGAACAAATAGGGTTTTGAACCCTAATTTCCATGTATAAATATGTAATGGGTCTATCATATTAGAGGTTCTAATAGAGGGTTCTGTCAAGTTGGTTCAGTAGGTGATGAGTAGAGAAAATAGAGTCTATCTCCATGTATGTAAGGAGAGTTGTAGAGAGACAAGATATCATTGCAAAGAATCTAGGTAGGGT
This sequence comes from Picea glauca, assembly GCA_000966675.3. NCBI lineage: Eukaryota > Viridiplantae > Streptophyta > Pinopsida > Pinales > Pinaceae > Picea > Picea glauca. Next base: position 204,487 of record JZKD02S0619747.1, read on the forward strand.
AGGGACTGATAATGATGGATCTATTGTAGTGCAGTGTGCAAGATTGAGAAAATTTCTTGGGTAGTGCACCTTGAAATCTCTTTACCACTGATAGGATTCCTTTAGTTGATACCCAATTCTTTATGCACCAAAACAATTGGCATCTACAAATTCATAAGGAAAAACAATCAATTCATAAGGAAAAATAGGTGTCAACCACTAACATAAGAAGAAAGTGGGAGGCAAGTTGCAACGTCCATGATTGGAAAGTGTGAAGTGTTGTAAATTAACACAACAGAGAGGACGTCCCACATCTTACACATATTTCTTTTATTATTAATTTGTTTTGAAATGAATAAATGAATGTTTTATTTTGAATGGGTGGAAGCATGAAGTTCCTATCAATTACCTCCAGTCACTGCATTATTGAGTATTTCCACCTACCAAATATTACCGTTATGATTCCTATAGTTGGGACCCAATTCTTTACACAAAACAACTAGCATCCATAGACATAAGAAGAAAGTGTGAGGAAATGTCCATCACTGGTAAGTGGGACATGTTTTTAGTTGCTTAAGGAAGTTTTTTGGTAGTGCACCTTGAAATCTCTTTACCACCGATAGGATTCCTTTATTTGGGACCCAATTCTTTATGAAAAACAACTGGAATCTACCAATTCATAAGGAAAAACAGGTGGCAACCACCGACATAAGAAGAAAGTGGGAGGCAAGTTGCGACATCCATGATTGGAAAGTGTGAAGTGTTGTAAATTAACACATTAGAGAGGGCGTCCCACATCTTACGCATATTTTTTTATTATTAAATTGTTTTTAAATGAAGAAACGAATGTTGTATTTTGAATGGGTGGAAGCATGAAGTTCCTATCAATTATCTCCCATCACTGTATTATTGAGTATTTCCTCCTACCAAATATTACCGATATGATTCCTTTAGTTGGGACCCAATTATTTACACAAAACAATTGGAATTCATCGACATAAGAAGAAAGTGTGAAGCAATTTCCATCACTAGTAAGTGGGATGTGTTGTAAATTAAAGAAATAAAGTTGACATCCATGCTTGCAAATTTCGTACTGTAGTCTTGCATATTACGCATCTCCCTGTTGGCCACATACTCTTGCATCTTATGCATCTCCTTGTCGGCCATATACTCTGCATCTCTCCCCATTGACAACCATCGCAAGTGGTACGCATAACGTGTGAGTTTAGTATTTGTGTACGGAAGTTTCTTTATTTTTATGTCGATATGCATTCCCTATTGGAATCAATGGATTAATCAAGTTTTTAATTACAAAGTCTAATATTATGGCCAGGAATTAAAGATGCTGGCATATTCTCATCGTTCTCTCTAAATCAATGAATGATATTTCTAGCATAACTCTCTTGCATTTATGAATGTGTCTGTTTATCATTACTTATTGTGGTGGCTTATTAAGAATTTACTGTGGTGGCTTATCAATTTCCATTGAGCATACTTTTGAAAATCCGAACAAGGTTTGTTAACTTTTAACATTTACCTCTTCACTATTATTTTTTTACGTTTTACATTTCTAACACATGTAGTTATGTTAGGTCTTAGCATGGAAAGGAGTGGAAAATACCACCTCCCATGCCAAGGAATGGACACAAATTTTCAATTTTTTAACTTGAAATAATTACGTGGCGTGTTGTTACTTTTGACCACCTCCCATGTCGAGGAGTGGACACAAATAATTAAGTACCATGAAAAATTTCCAAGGAGTGGAAATATTTTTGAGGACTTTTTAACTTGAAATAATTAAGTACCAGGAAAATTACCAAGGAGTTTTAACATGAAATAATTAAGTACCATGAGTTTTAACTTGAAATAATTAAGTATTAGTATTTTTGAACTTGAAATAATTAAGTACCATGAAAAAGGTCGAGGAGTTTTCACTTGAGATAATTAAGTACCAAGAAAAATTTATGTGCACTTTAAACATAAAAAGGTTGATGCATTTTAAACATTTACTATAATTTATGCCGCCTCTGGTAACATTTCACTACCTCATGGAGAGGAGTGGAAACAAAAGAGTAGTGGGGTGATTTTGATGAGTTGACATAGATACGAGTGGGAAAAAAGGGATATGAGTGGTGGGAATATTTATAGGAGTAATAAAATACAATTGAATCCAAATTTGCATGTTGTTGCACAAAAATACCAATCCATCTAGAGACCAACCTATTAGGAGAGGAGAGCTGCATTATTCAGGAGAAGAAGACATTGATCAAGATAGCAGAGGGACATTAGTTCCTACAAAACCATAGACATTCTACTTAGGTACGTTCAAAATATTTTTTTATGTGTTTAAATGTGTTTTATTGGGGAATTTATGTGCCTTTGTAACTCTACATATTTGTCATTATGTTTTCATGATGTATGCGATATTATTCCCTCTTTTATTAGATAATAATTGTCTTTTATTAAATAATCATTGTTTCTAGTAAGTTATTATCAATATGTTTGATTCAATTCCTGGACAATATCCAAATATCCAAAAGCCTCTAAGACGAGTGTCAATAGAAAGCAATATCCTAAAGCCTCTAAGTTGAGCATCGGTAGGAAGAAATATCCAAAATCCTCTAAATTGAGTGTCCATAGGAAGAAATATCCAAAGCATGACCAGAATGAAGATTCATTCAACAATGTTACAAGCTTTGCATGAAAAGGGCATCAAAGTCGAGTCATCTAACTCATTTTGAGCCTTCTTGGACTACTGTAATATTATCTATGATGAAAAGTTTCCTGATTGCAAAAAGCTTAAAATATATGATATCCTACTTATATATGGTATATAAGTATATATGGTATTAAACCTAAAATCTATATTAAACCCTAGACATGAAATCAATATTAAACCCTTAAATATGTATTAAATCCTATGATATCCTACTTATCTCTGGAATTTAACCCTAAAGTTGACTCATCTGACTAATTCCAAGCCTTCTTTTACCATTGTAATATTATCTACACTGAAAAGTTGTATAGGAAGAAGCTCAAAAGACATGTTATCCTTCATGTGCATTCCCAAAGCCTTAGATTAATATAGTGCTCTCTGGAAAACATTATTTTCTCCTGACAACATGTGATATACTCAATGCACATGTCCACTACCTTGATTAATATTTTCTATGAGACATTGATTCAAGGGCATGCAAAAGCATTGATGGAATTGGCAGGGGAGACGTTGAAAGATAAAATCATGGAATCCATGAAAAATCTATTTGTATGGAGAAAAAGGGTTTCCCAGAGAAATATGGAGAGATTAGATTGGTTTGAAGAACAACTTGTTATGCAACACTGAATGAGGATAGACACCAAAAGGTACTGAACAATTGTGTCGAGGAACCAGATACTTGAGTTGGTAAGATAGTTAAATTCGGTAAGCAATAATACTTCCCACGCAATTGATTTTTGGTTAGACAACATATTAGGGGGTTATGTCACGAAATTTTCTATAGACAATACACATTCATACAATGTTGCAGAAAGGGATTTCTTTAAGGGTTCACGTGGAAAGTTTATGAAGTCATTATCTACTGGGATAAATATGTTGTTGTGTGACAAGTGTGTCATTGTGATGAAATCCAATTTCTAAGGGGTTTCGCACACACTAGGGAACTGGGAAATGACCATGGGATAAATTGAAGGTAAGAAAGAATGAATTGAGGGATGAACAAAAAAGGGAAGGACCAAGGATGCATAGAGATGAAGAAGGTATCTCAGAAGGAGAAGATGAATTTGTAGTGTTGTGTATTGGAGGAAGGTACAAGAGCATGAAGAATGGGGTTGAGAAAGGAGAGTCCCATAGTGAGTATGAGTGGAGAGGGCTTACACAATAGTCCAGATCATCGAGGTACCATGCACAACATAAGAGGGAGATGAGTCTCAGTTCAATCCTATAATAGAAGAACCGGTAAGACCTACTGAGGTTGGATCCTATGTCGAATCCATGACCCCGTGTGCGTCGCCAAGATCAAAGGTAATTGTTGAGGATTTGTCAAAGGTTCTTATAGCTAGTAGAGAAAGTCAGAAGAGTGGTAGTCAGAGTAGTGGGAGCAGTGCATCAAGTCAAAGAAGTGGAAGAAGTGTGTTGAGTCAGAGTCAACCAACATCACCGAGAGGGGATACTACACAAAATGACATGGTAATATTAGACTACATGTTGAGACATCCTGAATTTCAAGGAGTGGGGTCAGAGGATCCAAAAAACCATCTATTTGTATGCGAGACAATTTGGGTTGCAAAGAATGTCCAAGAAAAGGTTGTAAAGATTGCATAGTTGGAAACAACATTTAGAGGTCATGCGCTAGTATGGTAAATGAAACTACATAGTACCACACCTATAGGTCAAATGAGGAATTTAGCAGAAATTACACAAGCATTGTTGAAAGAGTTTAATAAGCCAAAATATGAGTCATAGTACATTACAAAGTTGAAGGAAATCAAATAGGTTCAAACTGAGTTAGTGTGGGACTTTGATCAGAGATTCAAGGATGTGATGGGCATGTTAATGTTCTAAACTCCTGATCAACAACACATGGAATGGTTTATTGATCGACTCTTACCACACATCCATGACCCATTGACACAACAAAAGGTTATGTCGCAGCCTAAAGCGTTGGAGATAGAAATGAAGCTGGAAGCATCTCCCATAGGATATAGTGGGGGAATGGAGCAAGTGTATATGCAGATAGTTGCCTTGATCATTCTTTTGGAAGAGCTTACAAAGCGAAAGGAGAAGTGGGAACATGTCTAGTGTACCAAGTGTAGGACAAAAGGCCACCATAAGGAAGAGTTCCCAACCTTTGCACATTATTTGGCAACTAGAGCATCGAATCCGTTACGAGGAGGTAGATATTGTGAGATATGTAAGAAATGGGGTCATCACCCACATGATTGTCCATTGCTGAAAAAATACTAGAGTACGCCAAGAAATGTGTTCTGTAGGTTTTTCAAATCAGTAGGGCATGAAGAAAAGGATTTTTGTGCATTCAATTTGATGAGATAGTGCACTTTGGATATGTACATAATTCAGGAGGATACTATTGCGACAGAGGGAGGAGGTTCACAATATAACAATCAGAGAGGATTTAATCAAGGAAACCGTGGAGGATTTTGTAAAGGTCGAGGAAGAGAGAACTATGGCAGAGGAGGAAGAAGACCAATAATATGTTACAACTGTAATCAACCAAGACACTTAGCTCGTGACTACCCAAATTGTTTTACAACTTGCCCCTATTGTCGAGCATTGGACCACATGACATAAGATTGTCCTAAAATACTAGTGAAGTAGTAGGCAAGAGGGAATCAGAATCATAACCTGAATCAGAATGTTCAAAATATATCAGCAGAGATATGTGATGAATGACCTAAAATAGAAGTTGTTACGTGCGAAAGATCTAGAATAGGGATTGATGTGACAGTTGGAGGAAGGAAGGTTGAGCAATGGGTGAAGAAATCGGCAGGGCTTATGCCAATGTTTTCCCCACAACAAGAGAAAGAGACATACAAGAAGAAAATAAACGAGATACTAGGACTGGATTGGGTAGCAATGACATCATATGCACCCCCTATGGTTGACATGACTCCGGTGTATGATCGTACTATCCCATAAAGGTCATTGGATAAGGTAAGTACTTTAAGAGAATTCCTTGAAAGTTGTTTAGAATAGATGAAAAATGAAACTGTGTTGAATACATTATGTATAATGATTAATCAATGTGCACAAGAAAGGGAATTTCCCACCGCACAAAGGGTAGTAAATTAGGTACAGCGCAAGAAGAAGACTATTGGAGAATTCATATTAAGTGCACATATTGGAGAGTATGATGTGGACAATGTCATATTAGAATTGGGATCTGATTTAAATGTGTTACTGAAGCAAACATGGGAAAGGATAGGGAAACCCAAGTTGATTTGGTGTCTTATGCAGCTAAGACTAGAAAACCAACAAAAGATAGTACCAATTGGGTGATTGACAGGGATACCTGTGAACATAGATTGGATGCGGCATGTGGAGTATAGAAGATTTTTAAATTATCAAAATTGTGAATGAAATTCAACCATACCTAGCACTGATGGGGTTAGAATGTGATTTTGACATTCTGGTGATCATTAATCTAAAGAGGAGGGAGATGATATTTGAAGTAGGCTATTTAAAATTTAATGCTCCATTGGATCCGTCAGAAGGAAAGAGGTACATACAACCAGCAAAAGAGAATGAAATTGACAACTTGTATAATATAACTACGTGAATCAATGACTATGTTAATCCCACTAAATATGGTGCACTTAGTTGGAGAATCATTAGCTCATGTGTGTCAGAATCAAAGGAAGGACTGGAACATTGGTAGCAGAGGATGCCTGAAGTATCCACCAGATAATGTGCTCACATTACTCGATCATTGCGCTGGATTGCAAAGGAGCTATGCAATCTTCCCAGGTATGATGTATTGACGGACATAGAAACTTTTGTACAAGTAGTTGAGTTGCATATACCTGAAAAAAAATATTATTGGAATTATATGCTATCTTCAAAGACCCTCTAGCCAAATGGTGGGTTGCGCACAAATAATGGATAAAAGATTGGCATAAGTGTAGAAAATTGTTGCAAATTAGATTAAGTAGCAAGGAGTATATTGCATAGAATTTTAAAAGGGAAGGTGATACAAAAAATTATATTGTGCAGTGTCGAAATATATGGAGTTCACTACCAAAGGAGGAATGGATGCATTGGTTCATACATACATTGGATACAATTCCTAAGAACTAGTACCTTGAGCTAGAAATGTGCAGAGAAATAGTGGATTGGGACTAACTAACTTAGAGGTTCAAGGTAACATTTAATTTCAAACATGAATATACATTACTATATGCAGCTTTGCAGGCCATCAGAACCAAGATCTTTTTAGGAGAAGGACTGATGGAAGTAATACATGTGTGTAGTGCACATAGAGCTTCCATGATAGTTCATGAATTACTAGAGTGTTATAATATTGCTAAGGAAGATTAGGACAAGGAAGATCCCATAAATATACAAGTACCTGAAATGAAGAGAGAATGTGCAGTAGAAGGACTAGAGATTGAATCTATAGTGTATGTGCAGCCACTAAAGACATGATAGGTAAATGTCAGAATACAGGAGAACCCAAAGTTTGCGCAGATAGGTGACTACTGTTATGATGAAAATGTAGAGAAAATTGCAGAATTACTACGCAAGTATCAGGATCTCTTCCCAACTCCATTCTTGGAGATGAAGGGGATAGATAGTGTGTTAGGTGAAATGAAGATCCCTTTGAAACTAGGCATTAAGCCAGTTAGACAACGACCTTACATGTTAAATCCAAAGTAGAAAGAGAAGGTAAAGGTTGAGATAGAACGCATGCTAGAGGCAAGAATTATTTAACTAGTTGAGGAATCAAAATGGATAAGCCCAATGGTGGTGAAGGATAGGAAAACAAGAGGGATTAGGATCTATGTCGACTTAAGGAAACTGAATAGTGCATGCCGGCATGATCCATTTCTAACACCATTCACACATGAAGTGTTAGATAATGTAGGAGGGTAGGGGGCCTATTCTTTCATAGATGGTTTCTCAGGATATCATCAGATTAAAATTGTGTAGGAAGATAGGCATAAAACTACCTTTGCAACAAAGTGGGGAAGCTACTAGTACACAGTGATGCCTTTTGGGATGAAGAATGTACCTGCAATGTTTTTAAGAGTAGTTGTTACAACCTTTAAGGAATTTATTCATAAGTTCCTTGAAATTTACTTGTATGATTGGACTGTGTTTAGTATATTGAAGAATCATATAGAAGTACTCAAATTAATGTTGTATAGGTGCAAGTAATGTCATATTTCGCTGAATTTGAAGAAATGTATTTTTTGTGCACCGTTTGGAATTTTGTTGGGTCATGTGGCATGTAAGCAATGTTTATTAGTGGATCCTACCAAGATTACATTGATTTTGGATTTACAACCACCTACATCAGTCAGACAGTTGAGAGAAACTTTGGGTCATACATGATAATACATGAAATTCATTAAGGGTTATGCGCATATTACAACACCTATGGAGAAGTTTTGAAAAATAAGTGAAGTTCGAGTGGAACGAGGACTGTCAGAAAGGGCTGGACACTTTGAAGTAAAAATTAATGACTGCATCGATTTTGATATTTCTAGATTGGGGAAGGGAATTTCATGTTCACATGGATGCCTCATCCATAGATTTGGGTGCAGTATTTTCTCATCTCAGAGAAGGAGACATAGACCAACCAATTTCATTTGCGAGCTGAAATATTTCAACAACAAAAAATAATTACACTGCGACTAAACAAGAGGGATTCGATATGGTATATGCGTTGTATAAATTTGGCCACTATTTGTTGGGTTCTCATTTTAAAATGTATACGGACCATTTTGCACTAAGATACTTAGTGAACAAGACAATGTTGGGGGGAATAATATGCATATGGTTGTTGTTGTTAGGAATACGATTTTGAGGTTGTTGTGAAACTAAGAAAGTTGAATGCAGGAGCATATCACTTATCACGCATAATCTGAAGAGAAGATGCAGAAAATATAGATGACAAATTTTCAGATGCATAGTTATTTTCATTTAAAATTGTGGATAACTACTTTGTAGACATTGTACAGTTTTTAAGTACAAGAATAGCTCCATATGACATGAAAATGGCACATAATAAGTAGCTAGTAGTAAGGGAAGTTGACTACCAGCTAATTGTAGGAAATTTATACAAGTTAGGTGTAGATGGAATATTAAGATGATGTGTGGAATAACATGAAAGGCCAATAATACTTGTAGAAGCACATGAAGGGATAGTAGGAGGACACTATGCAGGTAAAGATACCACGCATAATAGTTTTTGCACAGGACTCTGGTGGCTTACACTTCGCAAGGATGCTAAAGAATACTATCAGGCATGGGATGTTTGTCAAAGAGTAGGAAATCCATCCAGAAGGGATGAAATTTTATTGAACCCACAAGTTACATTGCAAGAGTTGTATAAATGGGAGATAGATGATTTTGGACCAATCAATCCACTAGCATGGATATGGGCTAGTATGTAATGACTATGACAAAGTATTTAACCAGATGGGACGAAGCAACACCAGTTACAGACTATAACGTGGAAAATGATGTGTGCATTATGTTCGATAATGTAGTGAGAAGATTTGGATGTCTACGCATCTTGCTGAGTGATAAGTAGACACGCTTCTTGAAAAATACCAAGCAACATTAATAGAGTAATTTCAAATTCATCATCAAAGAAGCATGCCATATCATCCTCAAGCTAATGGAACATCAAAATCCTTCAAAAACATTCTAGAGAATTAACTGACTAAGATCTACAACGTAGGAAGAGAGGATTGGGACCTAAGGGTTCCTACAATATTATGGGCATACATGATTGTGAGCAAGAAGCTGATAGGAAAAACACCGTTCAGGTTGATATATGGGAAAGAAGCAGTTATTCCAATAGAATTTATTGTACCCAGCCTGCACATTGCAACAATTACTTATATTTTAGATTCTAGTGCATTCGAGGAAAGATTTTCACTTTTGTTACAGCTTGAAGAAGACATATTTGTTGCAGGATTCTATCAATAAGATCAGAAGGCATGAGAGAAAGCATGGCATGATCAACATATTAAGCAAAAGGTATTTCAAGTAGGAGACTTAGTATTGTTATATGAAAACAAGTTTATGCAACACCCAGGGAAGTTCAAGATGAATTGGTTGGGTCCATATGTGATTAAGTATATGATAGAGGTAGGTGTTGCACAATTGGAAACACTAAATGGGGAAGTCCTAGGGGGATTGGTGAATGGAAGTAAGTTGAAACTCTATAGAGATGGCTGAATTTCTACCCAATAATGTGAAGTTGCGCACAAATATATGTACCATAGTAGTTGTACTATAGTATGGAAATAAATAGAGAGAAAAAAAAAGTAGAAAAACAAGGAAACGAATAAAAAGTGGAAAACTAGAAAGAAAAACAAAGGTAGTCAGAAGTATGGTAAATAAAGCAACAAGACCTGCACAAAAAAAGGGAGTGTTGTAGAGATAACATGAACGATATAGAAACAATGAAGTGTGCACAAATTTCAAGCGCAAAACATGATAGTTAATACCATTGAGGGTATTAAAGCACGCAAATGATAGATAAAAAGAAGTAACGATGAACTGTTCGGGAGACGCATAGTCATAAATGTAAGGTGCCACCGAGGATCATGATAGACTGGCATATCGAAGGATGAATCCGACGATGGATTTGGAATTAATGCCACAATAAGGAAAGTATTAACTATAGAGGATGACTAGTTTAGACACTTCTTTTGGGCACAAATGAAATTACACAACTGTCAAGGAGTTATAAAAGAGCATAAGGGCCCGGTAAGTTAAGAGAGTAATCACCATTTACATGAATCAACAGTCTAATATGATAGAGATGGACCAAATAAAAACTTCCTTCACATGTAATGTACTTGTGGATAATCAGTAAGGCAGTGTGCCATTCTTTCCTTACCCATTTGTGTGGTATACCCTTGCTCTAGTTAGGGTTTTTCTTTTCTGGATCTAAAAACAGATTCACAAACTCCATGAATACATTTTCCTTCTTCCACCATCTTTCCCCATATACTGGTAATGAACAGGGTTTAGCAATGGAATGCTCTATCACATGCATTAGAAGTTTTCCAACCACAGATTCGAAGCCATCAAAATTCTATGAAAATGTCATAGATATATGTTCGTCATGACCCTAAAACGTTGTGAAGAAGTCGAAACAACCAACATCCTTGAATTTATGGGCCATCTGAGGAAATGATTCAAGCAGTTATGTACCTTCAAGCTCCAATCTGATTATCTGGCCACTCTTTTTGGGCGCCATGTCGGTGATACAATCCTGTAGACAATTCTAAGAAGATCAAGAGTTGAATCTTCAATTCCCGGGAGCTGTTAAAAGACTAGAAGTTATCTCTTTACCTGCAAACCCTTCATAGAATAACATACATACTAATATAGGTAGATGACGATTTCATTCATGATAATCGAGCGTGTTGATTTGATGTAGAGGTGGCAAGTACAACTCAATCCTTCGTATATATATGTTATCATAAGAATATCAACCCGAAATAGATCATAAAGAGGTGTGCAGATCTTCTAATCATGATTTAAAATGTTAGGACACGATCTGGGCAGGGTGGTGCATGCAGAACAATGATTATTCCCGGCGCTGCAGGAATAGCGTTATTCTTGCATCACCTTTTCTAACTTGGAAAAATTTGAAAATTCAAATGATGAAAAGACAAGTGATGTGCAAGACAATTTTCATATCAAATCCTAATATTTAAAAACCTCAAAATCATTTAAAATGTGCATAAAATATTGAAAAATAAGCTTCCAAGCCAAGAGGGAGAAACAAAGTTTTAGCAAAAAATCATGGAAAATGGGTAGAACAAGGATTAAGGACACCCAATCAGTCAAAAAAAAGGTTAAGTACTAACACTAGATCCTTCTGGGGATAAAGTTTCATGATGAAAATTTAAGAACTTGTTGACCAATGCCTTCACATCCCTCATCATCATCAACTTTTACTGTAATTATTTCTCTGTCTAGTCATTCCTTTATTTGCAATCCAAAATAACAACCACAAAACTGAAAGTAGTATTTCCATTGGGATATGGAGTCCTTATTCTTGCATACTGAAAACTTGACACTACTCTCATATTGTAAATTGATCTTCAAACTGAAACCAACATGCTCAAAAATAAATCGTATTTATCTACAACTCCTACACAACTAACCAATCAGTTCCTTGATCAGGTCACATCAAACTTCCAATGAAGACATGAAAGCATTTGACTGACAAGATGGTCTTCTTCCTTGCAAGTAAATAATAATGTAGAAAAAATGAGATGTTTGCAGTAAAAAATGAATGGTCATCCCATACTTACAACTGCAATTTTCTTTAATTCCAAATGCTACAAAATTTTGAACCTCCATAAACACTAACTCCATGTAGACGGCTACTAGATTATATATAATATGAAAAAATTCTAGCTGATGAAAAAACCCAAACTTCTCCCCTGCAATTTATGTTGTATTTGTGAGACCATAATGCACTTGATTTCCTTGAAACAACACATGAACATCACTTGTTTTATTACAGTGAAAAACAACATCTTGGATGGGTTGATTTCCTTCATCTATTTCTCCAACATTAGATTCATACTCATAAAAAAGGGCTCACTATTGCACAGGTCAATGAATGCTGATGTGAAATTCTTGTCTTCTCCATTTTCATATTCATCATATATAGGTTGACTATAAAAAAAAATTGAATTTTTAAATTCACAAACATTTGTTTCAATATGCTCTTCAAAGAAAGAACACAAACGAACAACCTAGTCTTTTGGAACAAAAATTTCATTATGAGAGTCCAATAAATTTGTTTTCATACTATCCATGACACTATCATCAACAACATCTTGAAAAACGTCTCCTTGAAAAGAAGAATGAGAGAAAGTTTCATGAATGATAAAATCTTCTTCATCATGATAGGATGGAGACTTTTGATTGATTTCAACTGGCAATGATAAAAAAAATTGTTCACCATCAATATAATCTTCAATAATTTCTTCACTAAAATACTGGCCTTCACAAATATTTCCAGTAGAAAATTGTTCATGAATAGACCCATTCGAATGGCCATCAAAACTGTTAGTAGCATTTTGAGAACATTCCAAAATATCCTCACTAATCTCATCACTAAAGCCCTGTTGATTTTTTTTTCTAAGAGGTTTAAATTGCTCACAACAATCATTCAAGAGTCATTCGGCAGGATAAATCCTCTTACAAAATGAATGAAAATTAGCATGGAAATCATTTAATGATGAAATATTGGAAACATTATGAGATTGGTACCATTGTTTTGCCTCTCCTTCCAAGGAGTACATAAAGATCTTCAAAAATACATATTCATGATGAATATCAAGATGGTCCATGTATTGATGAAAATCAATCAAGTGTTGTGTAGGATGATTGTGATCATCTCCTCTGAACCTCAAAAGGTAGTCTCTCCATTCATGCATAGTAGGCACAACATTTGGAAAACCAGGAATACTAGAGAAATCAAATGGAGAAAACCCACGAGCCAAAATGGATTCCATAGCCTTTGACATATTGAATCAGTGGAGTTACCAATGGATTATTCCTTCATGGAGTCACCAGGTGAATGATACAGTCAGAAAAAGTATCCAACTCCTATTCACCATCAATATCTAGAATTGATCGTTGTCGTTCTCCCAGGGATAAATACTTCATGTCTCTGTCCCCAACAATGGTGCCAAAATATGTTAGTCCCTAAAGTTTCACTTGATTGTGAAAGGGAAAGCTATGGCATCATAAGGTTATGGAAATGGTATTTTTAATGGTTTTCTGAATAGGTTTTTAGAAACTGGTTGAAAGATGGTTCAAGGATTCAAAATTAGCATATAACTCAATGTAAAAGCAAATAAACATCCCACTGATTTAGTAAATGGTAGTCACATTATTAGATCAGATAGTATGGTAAATAAAGAAAGAAAGGTATGTGAGTATCTAGTTTTTCAACTCACACAATGATTTCTTATTTGAAAATATCATTAAGAAACAAGAACATGTACTTGAACACAATCTTGATTATGAACAAAGACAGTAAAATGTTCACTGTGTTACACAAAATCAAGAAATCATATGCATTTCAACAGAATAAATGAATTCAAGTAAGAAAAGAATTAGATAAATATATGAAATAAGATTTGACCATCAACATGCCTTTTCCATTTAGTATCAATATGGAATATAATTTTTTTTACAGTGAAGTTATTACAAAAAAGGTCCTTGAATGCCCAACTAATCGACCCCTAACTTCTCCTTCTACAGAGTTTATATAGAAACAATAAATAATTATCAACATCCAAAAGAAATGGATCTGAAAACCTCCTCATATATATTTAGTTTCTTGTTTCAAATAATCAAGGAGAAGATCAAATCTGATCTCCAAGTCGAATTGATGAGGTGGCTTGTCAACTGTTGTCCATGATATTTTTTAGTAAAATAAATTTGGCAAATTCCTGAAAAATAGGGTCCAACAATCTCTTTGTATCTCCCAAATGGTGATAGTTGTGTAAAATGGGAGAGAGGTTTTTATGAAGGGTCCCATTCGGAACAAAAACTCTTTTGGTTTCCAAAATTCATCTCCAGCTATTTTGCAACCTTGCCCAAAATTAGTGACTAAAACAAGAAATTATTTATTGTGAAATCTCTGAAAAATATGCTTCAAATATATATTTGAATCTCTTAAAATGTGATATAGGTGTAACAACCGAAAGAGGTTTTTTTGATGGGGCTCGTTCTCAACAAAAACCTCTTTTGGTTTTGAAAAATTCATCTCCATCGTTTCAGAAACTGCTCTTGAAAATAAGGACTAAAACATGAAAAACATAGTATTTCCTGTATTTGATTTCTGTCTTTTCTTCTTTCTGTTATGTTAATCCTGAATTCTGGATGTTCTTCTACTGGAGTAAGTAGGTTAAAATCTATGGAAGCTTGGGGTTTCCTTAACTTAATTTCATATTTTGGGGATAACCCAGTGCTAAGATCCTCTTCTTCAGAGCTTTTTGATTCTCTGATTTCTGGAATATCCTGTAGCTGGTTTTGTTCTGGAAAAATATCATTTCTGTCATCATAAAATGAATTTGTTCCCTTAAATACATATTCAGATTTTGAATCTGATTTTGTAGTTTCTTTGGTCACAGGTCTTCTGGAGTACTGTGCAATCTACTTTCCATTTTCCCGTTTCTTCTTATGTTCCTTGGATTCCTTCTCTGTCTCGTGTAAAGAAGATGCCACTGCCTATTTTTTTTTATCTCCTTTTTAGAATCCTATTAATTATCTTCTATGATTATGAGATTCTCCTTATTGATGGAAGGATGAAACATTTCTTTAGAATTCAGTCTAAATTTATTGGCAGCTCTGGTAGAATTTCTTCTAGGGCATTTAGGTACAACTGTTTTCTTTTTACTTTGTTTTTTACTTTTTGCAGTATTCTTGCCTATAGATTGTTGCTTCTGTTTGACTGGAGTCTGGATTGGACTTGTGATGTAATATTCATATTCATCAAATTCCCTCTTTATATCTAGATCAAGATGGATTTCAATTTCTTCATTCATTTTAGGTTTCTTACCTCAACTAGTAGTGCCTTTCTCATCAACTTTACCCATAGAAAAATCACCCACAGCTTGCTAGGTTTGTAATTTTCTCTTGCTAGCACGAGTTACCCTAGCTGTAGGGGAATCTCTTTCATAAAAAATTTAGTAGCTTGATAGGTCTGTTTCTCTGTTACAACTTTCTTTCCCTTGACATTTTTAGATTTAGTTGACTGTAGGTTAGGTTTTAATGACTGGATTAACCAGTCCCAAGACCTCTCGACTTCATGAAAGGAGAAGACTACTAATGTTCTAATCAAACCTTGATGAAAAAGATTGATTTTTGCTATAGTAGGATGGGAATGGATCCTCTTAGACATATCAGATAAACTTCTTAATAGAAAATAGGGTCAGTTAAGAGGGTAATCAGCATTTGCATGAATCAATAGTCTAATATGATAGAGATGGACTAGAGAAAACTTGCCTTCACATGTAATGTACCTGTGGATAATCAACAAGGCAGTGTGCTATTCTTTCCTTACCCAGATGTATTGTATACCCTTGCTCCATTTAGGGTTTTTATTTTATGGAACTAAAAACTGATTCACAAACTCCATGCCTACATTTTCATTCTTCCACCATCTTTCCCCATATACTGGTAATCTGCAGGCTTTAGAAATGGAATGCTCTGTCACGTGCATTAGAAGTTTTCCAACCACATATTCGAAGCCATCAAAATTATGTGCAAATGTCATAGAGATATGTTCATCATGACCCTCTAACGTTGCAAAGAATTCGAACCAACCAACATCCTTGAATTTCAGGTCCATCCCGAGCAATTTTGTGCCTTTAAGCTCCAATTTGATTATCTAGCCACTCTTTTTGGGCGCCATATCACTGATACGATCTTGTAGAAAATTCTGAGAAGATCGAGAGTTGAATCTTCAATTCCTAAGAGCTATTAAAAAACTAGAAGTTATCTCTTTACTTGCAAACCCTGCATATAATAATAGACATACTAAAATAGGTAGATGATGATTTCATTCATGATAATCAGGTGTGTTGATTTGATGTAGATGTGGTGAGTACAACTCAATGCTTCGTTATAGTTGTTATCATAAGAATAACAACCCGAAATAGATCATAAAGAGGTATGTAGATCATGTAATCATGATTTAAAACGTTAGGACACGATCTGGGTAGGGTGGCACATGCAGAACAATGATTATTCCCGGTGCTGCAGGAATAGCACTATTCTTGCAGCGCCTTTTCTAACTTGGAAAATTTTGAAAATTTAAATCATGAAAAGACAAGTGGTGTGAAAGAAAATTTTCATATCAAATCCTAATCTTTAAAAAACTCAAAATCATTTAAAATGTGCATAAAAGATTGAAAAATAAGCTTCCAAGCCAACAGGGAAAAACAAAGTTTTAGCAAAAAATCATGGAAAATGGGTAGAACATGGATTAAGGACACCCAGTCAGTAAAAAAAATGGTAAGGACTAACACAATCCACAAAAAGTGCATGGTATTTGATGCTACAAGCTTTGTTTTATATTATTAACATGCTTATAATCAAATGGAATTTTAGAGTTTTGATATTTCTTATACCTCGGTGAGTTTCCTCTGGAGTTAGACTGGAAAGAAGAGTTGTCCTTAGCTCTTTCATTGTGATGATCATATCTCCTTGTATATGTATCGAATCATCGATCATGAGAAGTTGTGATCTCAGCATGCACTGATTCAATTTCATCTCCTAATGAACCGTTGACTTCTGGAGTCTGAGTGACTGTCCTCGGGTCTTCTTCCCGAATGGTTTTGGAGATTTTTCCAACATCCTTTGGAACATAACCTATCCCATCATATCAAGGCCAAACCACTGCTTTGATGGGGTCCACAATACCTTGGCCATTGGCTCCAAGGAGTCCTCCTTCATATCCCATTTTTCCCATCAACTTTAAGTCGATGCAAGAAGCATGATGTTCAAGGACTTTAAAAGAGTCATCAACATTAATCAAGAAAGTAACTACACATGGTTTATTTACCTCCATCTCAAACTGGGACCCTTGGTGTTCTTCTTGAGGTGTGTCCAGTTGTTCCTTGTGAGAAGGATCAATGGATGATGCTTCTAGGAATCCTCCTTGGTTTCTGGATGCCTGGATGTCATCTTCACTTAATTGAAAAAGTGTGCATGCATTTGAACTGTCATGATCGAACCCATAACTGGTGAAGTTTCCACGGTCACAAAATGGTCTTATCACCGTCTCATTCGTAGAGCCTTCCCCTGTCTATGTCTGCATGGCTTGCAACTGCTCTTTTAACCTTTGGATCTCTTCCTCTGCAACATGCAACAATGTCTTCAATCCAACATTCTTTGCTTGAAGGATTTGGTTGAGCTCTTGAAGCTCATAGAACCACAACGTTTTTGGCGATGTTGCCATTCTTAGCTTCAACACCTACAATTGGTATCAATCCTGCTTTGATACAAACATGATCTGAACCCAGGGGGTGATTAGTTTCCAATAATTGTTTGATCCTGTCACTCCTTCAAAGGGTCAACTATAGGTCATTTTACTTGAGAGATTTGCAATTAAAGGTATAGTTGAAGTATTTATAGGCTTGAATCCAAAGTGAATAAAAACCTCTTTAGTTTCCTTATGTGTTATATGTCATGCTTGCATTTAATGTTCTATGTGTGGAAATTCATGGAAAAGCAACATAAGAACATAATACACATAATGGATATGACACTTCCCTTGATAACGAAGTTCACCCGATGTGGGCTACATCTTCGGGTCATGCTCCAAATCTTGACCTCTTTATTCTCCTCGTTGTAATGATGTCTCTCCTTTACAAGTTGTAAGGCCAAAGTCCCTTTTCGGTGACGACAACAAGAGATCGTAATGTGATCAGGAATGTTTACAAGATTCACAATTTCTCATGCTCATGAGGCATCCATGATGCTGACATGGACATCATTCCCACATACTTAATACAGAAAAAGAGGAAGAATAATAAATGACCCCCGTCGTCATGGAGCCATAGAATTCCTTAGATCTACTACCCATATCCAAGCATACATGCAACCCATACAAAGATCCTGAAACTACGAGATTCCTGACTTCTTCGTTGGCCACTTATCATCCAAGTGCCACAAATTATTTGTCACGTATAGCTGATTGGTTTTATGTGGAAAAAGATGAGAAAAGAAGGAATAGAAGGAATAAGTTGATCTTGTTGTCTTTCTACAACCTCTCCATGCTCCTTCAGACCTGTATCAAGCATACTATGCTACAACATTTAATGACAAAACAACATAATGAAAAACATGCTTACATTGGCTTCTTTAGAATTTAGCCTACTAATCGGAGTCTTTGCTTCCAAAACATACCTTTCCATTGGATTCATGTTGCCGAGTTACTCAAAAAAGACTGTCAAATTGTCTCCATCGGACACTGTCACCTCCATGCCCTTTCTAGGCCTCCTGCCTTGATCCACGTGCAATTCTGGGAATTTAATGCACTCACTGGATTGAAAGTCGTGCCCAGTAAAAATTCGTACGAGCTGGGTGCGCATATCCTCCTATCATGCATTGAGCAATCACCTTTTAATAAAAGACTTGGGTGGAGTTTCCAAATGGGTGGTTAGCCCAGTTGGTTGGCGGATTTGTAATAAAAGTAAGTGGTTGGGGAGGCCCTGGGGTCAAGCCCGCGACTCTCCCCTTTTGGCACCCATTCCAACTATATAAACAAACCATTATAAAAAAAACTCCAACCAATTTTATCCCTCCACCAAACTTGGCATATCTGCCAAACACTACGCCAAAACGATGGGACCTCTGCACAGATTTACCCTTTGCGGATTTGTCACTGGTTTAGTGGGGCTAGCCACTAGATTTGGTGGGATCATCGCTATATTTGGCACACTGGGGTTGGGCATTGGTAAACCCCATTTTAATTTGGAAAATTTGGTTACGGGCCCTCATTGGGAATTTTCTCACTGCCACATGGCAGCCCATGACTGGGCCATGTGGCGGCCATTCGTTGGCCCACTGATCTACCCATTCATCTACCTACATGTCAGCTACTGACTAGATGCCCACACATTTTGATTGTACCTGCCAAATGGTGTCTCTTGGGTGTTTCCACGTGTCAAAATTTCACTAGCCCATTTGGCAGCCCAAAGTGCCAGATCAGCATGCCACGTGGCATGTTGTCATTGGGCCACATTAGCATACTAATGTCTTGCTGACATCAATGCCAATGTACCTGCCACATATTGTAAATATTCTATGTCACCTGCCATGTGTCTATACAGATGCCACATCATCTGTCTGATTTGCCACGTGGCACATTTGTACTGGTCCACGAAATGACCCGAAAATGCCAAATGAGTGACACGTGGCAGCCTCTAGTGCTACCACGTCACCATGATGACATCATGCTAATGTCAGCTTTAAACATGTCTCCTCATGCATGCGCCACGTACACTGTATGGATGCCGATGTCATCTGTACTGATGTTGACGTCAGCGGTACATATGTTGACTCATCCCTCGCTGATTGGGCTAGGTTGACCAAACTTTGACCATGAATATATTTCGATCTATAACTCCGTTTGACGAGTCATTTGCGCCATTGGAAAGCTTACAACGCGGTATTTATGATGATGTCTCTTTTTCTAAGCTTTGAGGACTTCTGGTTTTTTTCCCTTTCTCTATTTGTTGAGGCCATTCTGAGCCTCCTGGGACACTTCTGAAACCTCCGTGATGTTCCCTAGATCCTTCTAGATCACTAAGATAAGCCTAGACACCTATAAGATGCCCCGGTTTGTGATAAGATCTAATGTTTCCTTAATTGATGGTTTAGTTGTAGTTAAATGTCCTCCATAATAGCCATGTAACATCGGTAATTCTTGTATGGTGATCAACATGATTAGTTCTTAATGGTATGGTTAAGGTTACATATACACTTATTGTCTAACATGTTTATTCATGTGTCAATGCTATGGATATTGATAATAATATTACGTGTTCTTGATCATGGTTGGGTAGCTTTGATGACCCTTGATAATGATTTAATATGATCTGTTGTTATTTTGGTTTATGATTTGTGTCTTGCTAATGAGATACTTCATGTTATTATCATTTATAATTGATTCCTTACTAACGAAAAACTTCATGCTATTATGGTTTATGATTTATGCCTTTCTAATGTGATGCTTCATGCGATTGATATTATGATGTTGTTGCATGTGCATTAGTACCTTGGATGGACTAACCTGTCATATGTTGAGGCCTTGGTGGACAATGGGTAAATGCACTCAAGGGAATGGGCTCTTGCCTCCATGAGGATGATTGTCTAGTTCTAGTTCTATGATTGTCTAGTTCTATTTCTTGGGAATATTGGGAAAATGACCTCTAATGTTAACTTAGGAAAAATGGTAGAAGGGGAAAGGGTTGTATTGCACTTTTACCTTGTTTTGGACACTTGTCAATTCACCCTCAAGCCCAAATTCTCCCTTGCATGAGTAGCGGGGAACCAAGAGACAAATATTAGGAGGTCGTTACTTGATTTAGCATTATTAAATTAGTTACCTTCCTATTATTAGGGAGCTGAGTCATGAGGAAATGCTATGTGGAACTTAGTGGTATTGATGCACTTGTGTTATGATAATGGGGAGTTGGACAAAATTGCTTATGTGCAAACCAATTTTGTGTGGATTAAGGGGATGTGATTGTACCACCAACATGAGGAGGTACTAAATCTCCATATGCATGGCTCCTTGTATTCTTTTAATTGGGCCCAAATTGTAGGACGCCACTATTGTGTGATTGCAATCACCAGCTGAAGGCAATAGTAAGATCCTTGCAGAGTAGGATTCCATTGCTATTGTGATTGAGATAACTAGATAAATATGGTAGTAAGATCCTTGATATAAGCGGTGTGCCATTGTTGTTGTGGCATATGTCACTAGCTAAAGGTAGTAGTAATACCCATGCATGCTAAAATCCCACACGATTTGGAGGTGTTGCAAGTCAATGAGCCTCTCCACTAGACCTTAGATGAATTGTTGTTAGCATGATTAATTTGTTCTTGAGTACCTTGGGTTTGGATTCTTGAGAGTTGATATGAATTATGATGTCATTATCTCATTGAGTTTGATCCCTTCTTGCAGAGCATTACCTATGAATATGGTTGCATTGGTTTGGTGGAAAATTGATCCTTGGTGTGATTTCCCCCTTGTTTATTGAATTTTGGTTTGTGGGATCTTGTTGAAAACTAGTTCATGAGATCTTCTTTTACATTATGATTTATCGGAGTTGGAGTGCAGTTTCTCAACTTTGAACTTTCACAAACAACAAGTTGAGGTATTTTGTATTTGAGTATTAAATTGTGCATTGCTAGTCAATTGGTTGATATTATATTTTCTAGTTCTTTATGGATCTTTGGCATGCTCCTTAGATAGTCTAGTTGTTGGCTTATCTGCATGTGAGTGATGTTTTTAGATTTTCTTTGTTTTGATGTATATGGTTTTAAAGATTATTTTTTTTTAGAGTTAACACCCTAATGGACTGTTATAAAGCATTCCCGGAGTTAAAGAAAATATGAGACACTTGATGGTGTAGAAACATTTGTAGAGAATTGTGATCTAATATCGCAATTGAGAAGAAAAATTGATACTCTTACTAGGGTAAGATAATACTCTTATTGGGGCATATAGAGAAGTGCGAACTTATGTAACACATAGAGGCATGTTAAGCTACATAAAGAGTTGACCTCATATGCAAAAAAAAAATAATAATAAAAAAAATAAAAAATAAATAAAAACATTAGAATTGACTCGGATTTATCAAACCACTCTTTATTTATGCAAAACCACTAGTATCCACCAATTCATTATGAAAAACATGTGGCATTCATCGACATAAAAATCAAGTGGGAGTTGCGTCCATCACGGGAAAATAGGACATGTAAATTAAAGTACTTGCAGGTGGAAGTGGACTTCCATGCATGGAAATTCCGTAGTGTAGATGCTTCTCCCCATCGACCACATACTTTGCATCACATGTACATTTGTTAGTTTCTTAAGGAAGTGTGTTTGGTAGTGAACCTTGAAATCTCTTTACCTTGATAGGATTCCTTTAGTTGGGACCCGGTTCTTTATGCAAAACAACTGGCATCTACCAATTCAGAAGGAAAAACAGGTGTCAACCACCGACATAAGAAGAAAGTGGGAGGCAAGTTTCAACGTCCATGATTGAAAAGTATGAAGTGTTGTAAACACCAATTCATTATGAAAAACCACTAGCATCCACCAATTCATTATGCAAAACCAAGTGGCATTTACCGACATAAAAATCAAGTGGGAGTTGCGTCAATCACAAGAAAATGGGACGTGTTGTAAATTAAAGCAATAGCAAGTGGGAGTGGAAATTTCATAGCGTAGACGCTTCTCCCCATCGACCACATACTTTGCATCTCTCACCACTGATGATGCATCACATGTGCATTTGTTAGTTGCTTAAGGAAGTGCGTTTGATAGTGCACCTTCAAATATCTTTACCACCGATAGGATTCCTTTAGTTGGGACCCAATTCTTTATGCAAAACAACTGGCATATTCCAATTCATAAGGAAAAGCATGTGGCAACCACCGACATAAGAAGAAAGTGGGAGGCAAGTTGCGACGTCTATGATTGGAAATGATTGGAAAGTGTTGTAAATTTACACATCTTTATTTTATTATTAAATTGTTTTATTATCTTACGCATCTTAATTTTATTATTAAATTGTTTTGAAATGAAGAAACAAATGTTGTATTTTGAATGGGTGGAAGCATGAAGTTTCTATCAATTACCTCCCATCACTGCATTATTGAGTATTTCCGCCTACCAAATATTACCGATATGATTCCTTTAGTTGGGACCCAGTTATTTACACAAACCAATTGGCTTCCATCGACATAAGAAGAAAGTGTGAGGCTCTTTCCATCACTAATAAGTGGGACGTGTTGTAAATTAAAGAAATAAAGTTGACATCCATGCTTACAAATTTCTTAGTGTAGTCCTCCATCTTACGCATCTCCCTGTAGGCCACATACTCTGCATGTCTCACCATCACAAGTGGTATGCATGACATGTGAGTTTAGTAGTTGTGTAAGGAAATTTCTTTATTTTTAAGTGGATATGCATTCCTTATTGGAATCAATGAATTAATCAACTTTTTAATTACATAGTTTAATCTTATTGTCAGGAATTAAAGATGTTGGCATATTTTCACCGTTGTCTCTAAATCAATGAATGATATTGCTAACATTAACTCCCTTGAATTTGTGAATGTGTTTGTTTATCATTACTTAACTTGTTTGTTGTTTCATTTTTAAATTTTCAATTTTTTAACTTGAAATAATTACGTGGCGTGTTGTTACTTTTGACCACCTCCCATGTTGAGGAGTGGACAAAAATAATTAAGTACCAAGAAAAGATTCCAAAGAGTGTAAAATTTTTTGAGGACTTTTTAATTTGAAATAATTAAGTACCAGGAAAATTACCGAGGAGTTTTAACATGAAATAATTAAGTACCATAGTTTTAACTTGAAATAATTAAGTATCATGAGTTTTTAACTTGAAATAATTAAGTACCATGAAAAATGTGGAGGAGTTTTTACTTGAGATAATTAAGTACCAAGGAAAATTTATGTGCACTTTAAACATAAAATATTCCATGCATTTTAAACATTCACTATAATTTATGCCGCCTCTGGTAACATTTAACTACGCCATGGAGAGGAGTGGAAACAAAGGAGTAGTGGGGGTGATATTGATGAGCTGACACATATACGATTGGGAAAAAAGGGGATATGAGTGGTGGGAAGATTTATAGGAGTAATAAAAAACAATTGAATCCAAATGTGCATGTTGTTGCACAACAATACCAACCCATCAGGAGACCAACCTATTAGGAGAGGAGAGTTGCATTGTTTAGGAGAAGACATCGATCAAGATAGCAGAGGGACATTTATGCTTACAAAACCATAGACATTCCACTTAGGTAGGTACAAAATAATTTTTTATGTGTTTAAATGTGTTTTATTAGGGAATTTATGTGCTTTTGTCACTCTGCAACTTTGTCATTACGTTTTCATGATGCATGCGATATTATTCTCTCTTTTATTAGATAATCATAGATAATCAATGTTTCTATTAAGTTATTATTAATCTGTTTGATTCAATTCTGGACAATATCTAAATATCCAAAAGCCTCTAACACGAGCGTCAGTAGGGAGAAATATCCTAAAGCCTATAAGCCGAGCATCGATAGGAACAAATATCCAAAATCCTCTAAGTTGAGCGTCTATAGGAAGAAATATCCAAAGCACGACCAAAATGAAGATTCATTCAACAATGTTACAAGCTTTGCATGAAAAGGGCATCAAAGTTGAATCATCTGACTCACTCCAAGCCTTCTTGGACTATTGTAATGTTATCTACGATGAAAAATTTCTTGATAGCAAAAAGACAAAAAGATACGATATCCTACTTATATATGGTATTAAACTCCAAAATCTATATTAAACCTTAGTATTAAACCCTAAACATAAAATCTGTATTAAATCCTTAAATATGTATTAAATACTATGATATCCTACTCATCTATGGTATTAAAACCTAAAGTTGAGTCATTTGACTCATTTCAAGCCTTGTTTTACCATTGTAATATTATCTACAATGAAAAAGTTGTCTGATAGGAAAAGCTCAAAAGATATGATATCCTTCATTTGCATTCCCAAAGCCTTAGATTAATATAATTCTCTCTGATAAAAATATTTTCTCTTGACAACATGCGATATACTTGATGTGCATGTCCACGGCCTTGATTAATATTTTATATGATCCATTGATTGAAGGGCATGCAAAAGCATTGATGGAATTGACAGAGGAGATGTTGAAAGAGAAAAGCATGGAATCCATGAAAATTCTATTTGTATTGTGAAGAAGGGTTTCCTAGAGAAATATGGAGAGATTAGATTGGTTTGAAGAACAACTTGTTATGTAACACCAAATGAGGATAGCCACCAAAATGGTTTGAATTGAGTGGAATGCGATGAAGTTTGAATTAGTCTCGAGAATGCTAAGTGTCTTAAATTTTTGTGAATATCATTTCAAAATATTTCACTATAGTACAAATAATTTTTCAATGGCCAACTCAAATTAGTTAAGTACTAAGTTATTCCAAATGATCAAGTGTGCTTCTTAAATTCAAATTAGCTAAGTAAGTATTAAGTTATTCCAAATGGTTTAAAGTATTCTTTTAGATATCGAGCAATTCCAAATATTTAGTTTTCGAATAATTCCATAGTATAAGGGGTTTAGTTAGTGTGGAAGCATGGTTGCTTTAAATATTTTTATGATATTCGTAAGAATCAAGTGATCATAAGTGATTATAAGGTAATTTGCACTAAATTTACACTTGGTTTGAACTGAGTGGAATGTGATGAAGTTTGAATTAGTTTTGCAAGAATATTTCATTGAATATTAAAAAAAAGGGTTAAACATTTTGTTTGTGGGGATTTATGACTTAGCAGGCAACGAGGTAGCCCAACTGAGATGTGACTGAAGGGCATGCAAAAGCATTGATTCAATTGGTGGAGGGGACGTTGAAAGAGAATAACATGGAATCCATGATAATTCCATTTTGGATGGAGAAGAAGAATTTTCAGAGCAATATGGAGAGATTAGATTGGTTTGTGGAACACCTTGTTATGGAGCACTGAATGAGGAAAACTACCAAAATTATTTGCACTGAGCAAAATGCAATGAATTTTGAATTACTCTTGAGAACAAGACTATCTTAAATTTGTGTGAATATCATTTCAAAATATTTAACTATAGTACATATAATTTTTCAATGGCCAACTCAAATTACTAAAGTAAGTACTATGTTATTCCAAATGATCAAGTGTGCTTCTTAAATTAAAATTATCTAAGGAAGTATTAAGTTATTCCAAATGGTGGAGTATTATTTTAAATATCGAGTTATTCCAAATCTTCAGTTTTTGAATAATTTCATACCTAAGGGGTTTAGTTAGTGTGGAAGTGTTGGATAAGCATTTTTGGATAAAGTTTTGAGGAAAATCCCAAGTATGGAGGAGATGTGTAGAAATAGAAGAAAGAAGAGGATGAAGGAGTAGAGTGCTCAGTAAAGGCATATTCAGGATCATAGCATACAATAAAAGCATACTTGAAAGCGAAGAAGAATAAAGCAAAGAAGAATAAAGAAAGAGAATAAATCCAGGAGATAAAGTGGGCGAAATGGAAGGACAATAGTTCTACATGCAAAATTAGTATGCAGGAAAAGCATGTCCGAACAACAAGTCAACATGAGTTTTAATGAGTCATAGTGAGTTGTCATAGGGTTTTGGGGATGAATGAATAGGGTTTTGTACCCTAATTTCCATGTATAAATATGTAATGGGTCTAGCATATTAGGGGTTCTGGTAGAGGGTTCTGTCATGTTGGTTCAGTAGGTGATGAGTAGAGAAAAAAGATTCTATGTCCAAGTATGTAATGAGAGTTGCAGAGAGAGAAGATAGCACTGCATAGCATCTAGGCAGGGTGGGGACTGATAATGATGGATCTTTTGTAGCGCAATATGCATGATCCGGATTATTTTCGGCACGAAATGAGAGCGGAGATATAATAAAGAAATTCACAGAGATATCGCGTATATCCAGTAATATAACAGAAATATATCAAAGATGCAACCATAAACACAGAGATACAGTAATACACGATTTCTATTAATGAAAGAAATGTACAGAGACT
>JZKD02S0619747.1:231558-243234 GCA_000966675.3 Picea glauca
GCCAATGTCTTTGACTGGAACCATAGCACCAAGGGGATTTTATGGAGAAGTAATTGTGTAAAACACCATGTTGAGCCCAGAGCAGATTTTTGGGTCAACAGTAACTTGAACCTAGGGTCTTACAACTGCGCACCAACAAATGGTTATGTTGCTAGGACTTAGAATCTAGAGTTGAGAGAATGTTTTGGAGGCCAAGTAAGAAAGAGATCATTGAATGGATAGAAAGGAAAGAACGAGGATTTGACCGACGAGAGAATAGAAACCCTTGGATGAGAGATGAACAATGGATGCAAAGGTATGTGTACACAGAGCTACATGAGATTTTCTTTGGCGAATTTCCAATTATTTAACTGAGTGGTTAGAAATATTAGCGGAGAACACTAGAAGGTACTGAACAATTGTGTCGAGGAATTGGAATCCTGATTTGGTAAGACAGTTAAATTCAGTAAGCAATAATACTTCCCACACAATTTATTTCTGGTTAGACAACATATTAGGGGGCTATGTCAAAAAAAATTCTATAGACAGTACATAGTCATACAGTGTCGCAGAAAGGGATTTATTTAAGGGTTCACATGGAAAGTTTATGAATTCACTAGGTACTTGGATAAAGATTTTGTTGTGTGACAAGTGTGTGATGGAAATGGAATCTGATTGCTAAGGGGTTTAGTGCACATAGGGGAACTGGGGAATGACCATAGGATAGCTTGAAGGTAGGAAAAAATGAAGAGAGGGATGAACAAGGAAGGGAAGGAATAAGGATGCAGAGAGATGAATAAGGTATCTCAGAAGGAGAAGATGAGTTTGTTGTGTTGCATAGTGGAGGAAGGTACAAGAGGTTGAAGACTGGGGCTGAGAAAGGAGAGTCTAGTAGTGAGTACGAGTGGAGAGGGCCTTACGAAATAGTCCAGATCATCGAGGTACCATGCACAACAAAAGAGGGAGAGCAGTCTCGGTTCATTCCTATAATAGAAGAACCGGTAAGCCCTACTCAGGTTGGATCCTGTGTTGAATCCATGACCCTGTGTGTGTCACCAAGATCAGAGGTAATAATTGAGGATTAGTCAAAAGTTCTTATAGCTAGCAGAGGAAGTCAAAACAGTGGTATTCATAGTAGTTGGAGCAGTGCGTCAAGTCAAAGCAGTGGAAACAGTGCATCGGGTCAAAGTAAACCAACATAACCAAGAGGGGATACTACACAAAATGACATGGGAGGATTATACCACACGTTGAGACTTCCTGAATTTCAAGGAGTGGGGTCAGAGGATCCAAAAAAACATCTATTTGTATGTGAGACAATTTGGGTTGCAAAGAATGTCCAAGAAAAGGTTGTAAATATTGCACATTTGGCAACAACGTTTAGAGGTCATGCACTAGTATGGTACATGAAGCCGTAGAGTACCACAGATATAGGCCAAATGATGAATTTAGTAGAAATTACACAAGTCTCGTTGAAAGAATTCAAGAATCCAAAATCTGAGTCGTAGTACATTACAGAGTTGAAGGAAATAAAATAGGTACAAACTGAGTCAGTGTGGGACTTTGATTAGATATTCAAGGATGTGATGGGTAGGTTAATGTTCTAAAATCTTGATCAGCAACACAGGGAATGGTTTATTATTGGACTCTTACTACACATCCACGACCCATTGATACAACAAAAGGTTATGTCGCAGTCTGAAGCGTTGGAGATAGCAATGAAGTTGGAAGCATCTCCCATAGGAGATAGTGGGGGAATGGCACAAGTCTAGATGCAATTAGCTGCTTTGAACATTTAGTTGGCAGAGCTTACAAAAGGAAAGGAGAAGAGGGAATAGGTCTAGTGCACCAAGTGCAGGACAAAAGGCCACCATAAGGAAGAGTGCCCAACCATTGCACAATATTTGGCAACTAGAGCACCGAATACATTACCAGAAGGTAGATACTATGAGATATGTAAGAAATGGGGACATCACCCACATGATTTTCCATTGCTGCAGAAATACCAGAGTATGCCAAGAAATGTGTTCTATAGGTTTTGCAAATCAGTAGGGCATGAAGGAAAGGATTTTCTCACATTCAATTTGATGAGAGAGCCCACTTAGGATATGTACTAAATTCAGGAGGAGACTACTACAATAGAGGGAGGATGTTCATAGTATAACAATCAGAGAGGATTTAATCAATTAAAATATGGAGGATTTGGTAGAGGTCTAGGAAGAGGGAACTATGGCAGAGGAGGAAGAAGACCAATAATATGTTACAATTGTAATAAACCAATACACTTAGCTCGTGATTGCCCAAATCCTTGTACAATTTGCATGTATTGTCAAGCAATGGACCATGCAAAAAAATACTGTCCTCAACTACTATTGAAGTGGTAGGCAAGAGGGAATCATAATCATAAACCAAATCATAATGTCCAAAAGATATCAACAAAGATACGGGATGAAGGACCTAAAATAGAAGCTATTACATGGAAAGGATCTAGAGCAGGGATTGATGCGAGAGTTGGAGGAAGGAAGGTTGAGAAATGGGTGAAGAAATCAACAGGGCTTATGCCGATGTTTGACCCAAGACAAGAGAAATAGACATACAAGAAGACAATAAAGGAGATACTAGGACCATATTGGTTAGCATCGACATCATATGCACCCCTTGTGGTTGACATTCCCCCAGTGTATGATCGTACTATCCCAGAAAGGTCGTTGGAGAAGGTAAGTACTTTAAGAGAATTCCTAGAAAGTTGTTTAGAACTGGTGGAAAATGAAACTGCGTTGAATACATTATGTAGAATGATTGATCAGTGTGCACAAGAAAAGGAATTTCCTATCATATAGAGGGTAGTAAATTAGGTACTGCATAAGAAGAGAAATAATGGAGAATTCATATTAGTGTGCAAATTGGAGTGTATGATGTGGACAATGTCATCTTAGACTTGGGATCTGATGTAAATGTGTTACTAAAGAAAACATTGGAAAGGATGGGAAAACTTAAGTTGGTTTGGTCTCTTGTTCAACTAAGACTGGAAAAACAACACAAGATAGTACCAATTGGGTGATTGACAGGGATACCTGTGAACATAGATGGGATGTGGCATGTGGAGTATAAAATTTTTTGAAATTATCGAAATTATGGATGACAGTCAACCATACCCAACACTGATGGGGTTAGAATGGGATTTTGACAATCAGGTGATCATTAATCTAAAGAGGAGGGAGATGATATTTGAAGTAGGATATTTAAAATTTATTGCTCCATTGGATTCGACAGAAGGAAAGAGGTACATAGAGCTAGAAAAAGGGAATGCAATTGATAACTTGTATAATATAACTATGTGAATCAATGACTATGTTAACCCCACTACATATGGTGCACTTAGTTGGAGGATCATTAGCTCATGTGTGTCATAATCAAAGGAAGGATTGGAACATTGGCAATAGAGGATGCATGAAGTATCCACCAGATGATGTGCTCACATTAATCGATCATTGGGCTAGATTGGAAAGGAGATATGAAATATGCCTAGGTATGATGGATTGAAGGACATAGAAACTTTTCTATAAGTAGTTGCACTGCATATTCCTGAACAACAAATATTATTGGCATTAGATGTTGCCTTCAAAGACACTCTATCTAGATGGTGCGTTGCACACAAATAATGGATAAAATACTGGAATAAGTGTAGAAAATTGTTGCAAATTAGATTCAGTAACGAGGAGTATATTGCACAGAAGTACAAAGGGGAAGGTGATACAACACAACATATTATGAAGTGTCGAAAGATATGGAGTTCACTACCAAAGGAGGAATGGATGCACCGGTTCATACATACATTGGATACTAAGAACTGGTACCTTGAGCTAGAAATGCATAGAGAAACAATGGATTGGGACTAACTAATTTAGAGGTTCAAGGTAACATTTAATTTCAAACATGAATCTTCGTTACTAGAAGCAGCTTTGCAGGCCATCATAAACAAGATCTTTTTAGGAGAAGGACCGATGGAAGTAATACATGTGTGTAGTGCACATAGAGCTTCCATGATAGTTCATGAATTATTGGTGTGTTATAATATTTCTAAGGAAGATTAGGACAAGGAAGATCCCAGAAATATACAAGTACCTGAAATGAAGGAAGAACGTGCAATAGAAGGACTAGAGCTTGGATCTACTGCATATGTGCAGCCACTAAAGACATGTTAGGTAAATGCCAGAACATAGGAGAACCCAAAGTTTGTGCAGATAGGTGACTACTGAAATGATGAAACTATAGAAAAAATTGTAGAATTACTGTGTGAGTATCAGGATATCTTCGCAATTGCTCTCTTGGAGATGAAGTGGATAACTAGTGATTTAGGTGAAATGAATATCCCTTTGAAACTAGGCACTAAGGCAGTTAGACAGAGACCTTACAGGTTAAATCTGAAATACAAATATAAGGTAAGGGATGAGATAGAATGCATGCTAGAAGAAATAATTATTGAACTAGTTGAGGAATCATAATGGATCAGCCTAATGGTGGTGAAGGATAGGAAAATAGGAGGGATTAGGATCTGCGTCAACTTAAGGAAACTGAATGGTGCATGCCTGCATGATCCATTTCCGACACCATTCATAGATGAAGTGTTAAAGAATGTAGGAGGGCAGGAGACCTATTCTTTCATAGATGGTTTCTCAGGTTATCATTAGATTAAAATTGTACAGGAAGAAAGGCATAAAACTACCTTTGCGACAGAGTGGGGAAGCTACTAGTACACAATGATGCCTTTTGGGTTGAAGAATGCACTTGCAGTGTTTTTAAGAGTAGTTGTTGCATCTTTTAAGGAATTTATTCATAAGTTCCTTGAAATTTACTTGTATGATTGGATTGTGTTTATTCTATTGAAGAATCATATAGAAGTACTCATATTAATGTTGGATAGGTGCAGGTAGTGTCATACTTCACTGAATTTGAAGAAATGTATTTTTTGCACACTGTTTGGAATTATTTTGTTGGGTCATGTGGTATTTAAGAAATGTTTATTAGTGGATCCTACCAAGATTACATTGATTTTGGATTTACAACCACCTACATCAGTCAGACAGTTGAGCTAAACTCTAGGTCATACATGATAATACAGGAAGTTCATTAAGGGTTATTCGTAGATTACAACACCTATGGAGAAGTTGTTGAAAAAATAAGTGAAGTTCCAATGGAACGAGGACTGTCATAAACGACTGGACACTTTGAAGTAAAAATTAGTGATTGTGTCGATTTTGATATTTCTAGAATGGGGAAGGGAATTTCATGTTCATGTGGATGCATCGTCCATAGCTTTGGGCGTAGTATTTTCTCAGCTAGGAGAAAGAGACATAGACCAACCAATTTCATTTGTGAGATGAAATATTTCAACAACAAAAAATAATTACACTGTGACAGAATGTCAAGGATTCGATATTGTATATGCACTACATAAATTTGGCCAGTATTTGTTGGGTTGTCATTTTAAGATGTATACAAACCATTCTGCACTAAGATATTTAGTGAAAAAGACATTGTTGGGGGGGAGAATATGCAGATGGTTGTTGTTGTTCTAGGAATATTCTTTTTAGGTTGTTGTGAAACCGAGAAAGTTGAATGTAGGAGCATATCACTTATCATGCATACTCTCAAGAGAAGATGCAAGAAATATAGACGATAGTTTGTCGGATGCATAGTTGTTTTGAGTTAAAATGGTGGATGACTACTTTGCAGACATTGTATAGTTTCTAAGTACAGGAATAACTCCATCTGACATGACAATGACACATAATAAGTAGCTAGTAGTAAGGGAAGCAGACTACCAGCCAATTGTAGGAAATTTATACAAGTTAGGTGTAGATGGAATATTAAGACAATGTGTGGTATAACATGAAATTCCAATGATACTTGCAAAAACACATGAAGGGATAGTAGGAGGAAACTATGTAGGTAAAGATTCCACACAAAATATTTTTTTCACATGCCTTTGGTGGCCTACACTTCACAAGGATGCTAAAGAATACTGTCAGGCATGTGATGTTTCTCAAAGAGTGGGAAAGCCATACAGAAGGGATTAAATTTCATTGAACCCACAAGTTACACTGTAGGCATTTGATAAATCGGCGATAGATTTTGTTGGACCAATCAATCCACTAGCGTAAAGAAAAGGATCTCAGTATGTAATCAATGCGACAAAGTATTTAACCAGATGGTCCAAGGCAACACCAGTTACAAACTGTACCACAAAAAATGTTGTGTGCTTTATGTTAGAGAATGTAGTGAGAAGATTTTGATGTCTACTCATCTTGCTAAGTGATAAGGGGGCAGACTTATTGAATAAGACCATTTCAGCATTAATAGAACAATTTCAAATTCATCATCAAAGAAGCATGCCATATCATCCTCAAGCCAATGGCAAAAAAAATCCTTCAACAAAATTATGGATAATGCACTGACTAAGATCTGCAATATAGGAAGAGATGATTGGGACCTAAGGGTTCCTACAGTATTATGGGCATACATGACTGTGAGAAATAAGATGAAAGGACAAACACTGTTCAGGTTGATAAATGGGAAAGTAGTTATGCCAATAGAATTTATTATACCCAGCATGCGCATTGTAGAAATTACTGATATTTTAGATTCTGGCGCAGTCGAGGAAAGATTTTCACAGTTGCTGCATCTTGAGGAAGACAGATTTGTTGCAGGATTCCATCAACAAGCTCATAAGGCACAAGAGAAATCATGGCATGATCAACATATCAAGAAATAAATATTTCAAGTAGGAGACTTAGTATTGTTATAAGAAAACAAGTTTTTGCAGCACCTAGGGAAGTTCAAGATGCATTAGTTGGGTCCATATCTGATTAAGTATATGATAGAGGCATGTATTGCATAATTGGAAACACTGAATGGGGAATTCCTAGGGGGATTGGTGAATGGAAGTCAGTCGAAACTCTGCGCAATAATGTGAAGTTGCATAAGAATACATGTACCATAGTAGTTTTACTATAGTAGGTAAATAAATACAGAGAAAAAAAAGTAGAAAAAAAAGGAAACAAATAAAAAGTGGATAGCTAGAAAGAAAAACAAAGGTAGTCAGAAGTATGGTAAATAAAGCAACACGACCTGCACATAAAAAGGGAGTGTTGTAGAGATAACATGAACGATGCATAAACAACAAAGTGTGCACAAATTCCAAGTGCAAAACATGATAATTAATATCGTTGAGGGTATTAAATCAAGTAAATGACAGATAAAAAGTAGTAATGATGAACCGTCTAGGAGACGCGTAGTCATACATGTAAGTTTCCATTGAGGATCATGACAGACTAGCATATTGAAGGACGAATCCGGCAACGGATTTGGAATTAATGCCACAATACGAAAAATATTAATTATAGAGGATGACCATATTAGACACTTCTTTTGGGCGTTGAGGAAATTACAAAACTGTCAAGGAGTTATAAAAGTGCATAAGGGACCGACAAGCAGGGTTATTTGCAATTGATAAAGATTTGAGAGCATATAAACCAGACTAGAGATGAACTAGAGCCGAACCAAAGCTAAACCCGAACCACAAAAAAGAGGTAAAGGAACCAGTCACAAAGAACAATGGCATCGCCAAAAGTTGGAGCACCATCTATCACAACACGCAAGAAAACAAAATGACCACCGAATGCACCAACATTCATGGAAACTCCTGGAAATTTGGCCTCATAGTCGAGCTTTCACAGGGATTACATACCACCAAGAAAGGACACTGCACCACAAGTGAGAGTACCTATAGACATAAAGTATCTGTTGGTCATGCCAGAGATACCACATGGTGTCAGAGTCGAGGGAGACATGCTAGGGAATGTCACTAGTTTGAATTTTGCATACCATGATATAAAATATGTACAAATGTTTCCCAAGTTGGCATGGAAAAATTATTTGTGCACCAAAATCATACAAGGGACAAGGGAAATAATGTTTGATCCGTAGGAATGGGCGACAAGACTACACAAATCAGGAATTTTAAATATGTTAAAAATCCCACATTTTGGCAGAGGCCAAGAGGTTAAGACATGCATCAAGATACTATTGATCTACATTCATGGAGGGACTCTATGGTTCCATCCACCAATGTCCATTGACACACAGTTGATTGTGCAGATAATGGAGTTGCCAAAAGAAGGAGAGGATCCGACAACATTATTTTTCAATAAGTTGAGGGACAAGACACTATCAGATGCTATGAAATACAAGTTCAACACCTTCAGAGGGTCGTTAGATTTGGATGTAACGAACATAAGCGATGATGGTGTTTGATTTGCGATGCATGTGTTGGATTTCAAACTACATAGGAAATTCTGCAAGGGTGAGGTGTTGGACGTAGTGATAGAAATTGCAGAAAAGTGCGCGGAGAGGATCCAAATGAATTGGGCCACATTTTTGGTTAATTTGTTTTTAGTCAATTGCATGGAAGGCTAGGAGAAATGCACCTAGTTTGATTATTCCTAGCTTCTCATTCTGACAACATTGGTCACATGGAGGGAGCCTAATGACTTCCAATTTTTGAAATGCAAAGGTAATGTAGCTACGCGCTATGCAAATTTATGGAATTCAACAAAAAGGAGGAGACAACAGGACAATAATGTCACATTTTTCATATACTATGACACAATTAGGCACATCGTAACACATACACCATGAATAACTTCTGATACTATGGAGACTTACCAGGATATTGTGCGCTTTAAAGCAGGGATGCATCACATGTACATCCTAGCCAAAAAAGACCCTACGCACTAGTGGCTTCCGACAAACTAGAGGTTGAAAATGGACGATGTGTTCCTTATTGCAAATGAATGGGAGGAATATTGGAAATTTCCATGGGAACAAACATAAAAGCCTGATGGGGAAGAGGAACAAGATAATGAGGATGGAGAACCAAATGACCAAGGAAATGGTGCAGGAACACGTCGGGGATAGGACCATCAATAGAGCCCATGCAGTAGATAGTTCCCAAAGAAAGACATAAAAGGAAAGAAAAAGGTAAAGAACATGAAGGATCTGTGCACAAAAAGGAGAAATCCCACAAAGTATTGCATGTCTATACTCTTATAGATGAATACATGGATAGAATAGACTATCAAGTATGGGATGCCACAAAGGAGGTAGTTGAAGAAGCCACACAAAAGAAGTAAGAAATACACCAAAATTTTCAAGACCAGTTGATGACCATACAAAAAATGTGGGATATAGTAACCATAGCACCAACATGAGGCTTAGGTGAAGGACCATCAACGAGATATATTGAGGAAGCAGGGACTATCATTTCATCCTTGACAAAGTTTGCAGCCAATCACATGGTATTTAAGATCATGACAGAAGCAATTGAGTTCTTGATGAAAGAATTGCATGCATAGGTGAGAGCACTAATTCATCTAGACCTAGCCATTTCTCAGATGCCAATAGTAGTGTTGCAGAGCTTGAAGGTCAGAATTATGCAAGGGATAAATTTTTGCGTAGAGTCAGCATCCCAAAAATTGATTAAGATGACAAATGAGAAGGAAAAGATGAAACAAAAGTTTACAACTACGCTACAGGAGAAGAGAAAGGTTGAAAAAAAAGTTGAAAGTGCATTGAAGGAGGAGAGTGAGGCCAAGGAAAAGGACAAGAAAGAACTAAAAGTGAAGGATGAGGTCGATCAAATGGAACAACAGATACGTACGGTTGTCTAAAATTAGTACAAAGAAATTCTAGAAGTGTTAATGGCAGTGAAGTCCATAATGGAAGAACATGTCTCAATAATTCGTGAAGTCATCAAATTATTTTGCACAAATATTGAAGAATTGGGATCGAGCACATTTATAGGGATACCACCAGAAGAAAAAGAGCAAAGGAAAAAAAAACTACAATATCATTTGTGAATATCAAGAGTCTAGAATAGGAATGCATAAGGATGTGTGAAAAAAGCACACAAATTTGAACCTTGCTCTAAATGAATCTAGAGCTGAAGGAAATGGAGTAAAAATTAAGGAGTGCGTAGGAGAAGGCCCAACAAGCTAATGAGAGTATCAATACTTTGCCACCCACTGAACGTATGACAATAATTATGGAAAAAAGACAATTGTACAATGACATAAAACAGTTGAAGGTAGAAAAGAATATTATAGCATAGAAACTGGAACCCCTACAGGACAAAGTACTCAGGGTGATGGGGGATTTTTCCACTTCACAGGGCATGACAAAGCAAGAAACACACGACAATGAGGAGAAACTCATAGCTTTGATTGCGTAGGCCATAGAGGAAATTTTGGGAAAATAAGTAGAAGTCACAAAAGAGGTTCAGATAGTCATGGAGACCCTCCGAAATTTGATGGAGGTGTGGAAGAGCGCGACACAATAGGATTGCATGGCTCAAGACGAGCCACATGTAAGTGTTGGGTCCTGATGGATAGACATTTTTGGATAGAATTTTGAGGAAAATCCCAAGTATGGAGGAGATGTGCAACAACAAAAGGAAGAAGAGAAGGTAGGATCATAGTACTTAGTAAAGGAATATTCAGGATCAAAGCGCGCAGTAAAATCATACTTGAAAGAGAAGAGGAATAAAGAAAAGAAGAATAAATCAAGAGAGTAAAACAAAGAGATAAAGTGGGAAAAAAGGAAGGACATCAGTTCAACATGCAAAAGCAACATGCATGCACAAAAGAAGGAAAAGCATGTTCGAATAGAAAGTCAACATGACTTGTAATGAGGCATAGTGAGTTATCATAAGGTTTTGGGGATGAACGAATAGGGTTTTGAACCCTGATTTCCATGTATAAATATGTAATGGGTCAGGCAGATTAGGGGTTCTAGTAGAGGGTTTTGTCAAGTTGGTTTAGCAGGTGATGAGTAGAGAAAAGAGAGTCTATGTATGAGTATGTAAGGGGAGTTGCAGAGAGAGAATATAGCACTGCAAAGTGGCTAGGAAGGGTGGGCACTGATCATGATGGATCTATTGCAGCGCAGTGTGCAAGCTTGAGACAATTTCCTAAAGAATAATAATAAAGAAGACAATCATTCTGGACGTAGCCTGGAGTTGGGTGAACCACGCTAAATTATGTGTTGATTGTCTGATTCTGTGATTGTTGATGAATTTTTTGTTTATGCATGCTTAGATATAACTATGTTTATAATATGATGTTGCGTAGTAAGAACAAATGGCTCAATAACTAGTTTAGATGGTAACTAGCATTACAACATTGTTGTGTAAGTAAATGTATGAACTAATCATTGATTAACAATTATAGAATATTGCACACATAATAAGTTAAGTAATAAGGAACATGTCTATGGCCTCACATCCCCTTACACTTGTAGAAGCTTGGTTCCTACAATCCCAATAGATGCCTCGGGTGAGACTTCACTGCATGTAGTTGATGACGCAAGGGATGGTATCTGAAGGGTTTTGTTGGTTAAGTAACTTGCACCTAGGGTCTTACAATCACACACTAATCAGGAGCATGACTGCTTTAAATATTTTTATGATATCCATAAGAAACAAGTGATCATAAGACAATTTGAACAAAATGTGTGGTTGTTGAATAATTTGCATAATTTTCATAATATGGTTTTAATATGTGGTTTATATATGGTGGTTTGAAATTTATTTTTATAGTTTATAATATATATATATATATATATATATATATATATATA
>JZKD02S0619747.1:243300-254117 GCA_000966675.3 Picea glauca
TATTACACACTCACTTAGTAATTTTTTTTCCTAATTTTTCTAGTCACTGTGAGGGTCTCCTACTTTTTATGGATTTATAGTCACTGATAAGGTCTCCTAATTTTTAGGATATTTCCTCAAAATTAGTGTGTTTCCTAAAAGTTAGGGCACATTGTCACTTCGGTTAGGACTTCATTTCAACCATAGTTGATCTCAGTTGACTAGTGGATGATCACTCATGCAACTATTTTTGACATTTTAGGGAATGAGGGAGCACTTTCTTTGCATGAATGTGTTATTTTTGGTCTCCACACTTGTTACTTAGTTAAATTGTTTCCTCTTAAACAATTAACTAAGACTAGCTAGCAGTTGATTCCCATTACAATGAGTTAGTGTCCAGATCTGCTTTAGATCACTCCTATGGCGAATGACACATATGCTCCATGAGATTGACACATGTGCTCCCTAATATTGGTACATTGCTTCTCTTGGACTACTTATATGAATGTTTATTACTCATTATTCATGTTGTGATTAATATATTTTCTCATTCTTTCCCTCATTATTGTATGTCTCTCTCTCAATTATCTTGCAAGTTTTATGTGATTTTCTCTAGCTAGGTCCTCTGTGAAGGGTTTTCACCCAAACTTCACATGGTATTAGAGCCCATGGGTTTCTATAAGCGAGGCGCATAGGTATTTTTTGCAGGTTCAAAAGGAGATTCTAGGAAGGATGGAATCAACAAATACTATTCTTCTCATGCCATACAATTATGTTGATTGGAATCCAAGGATTCTGCATCAGCTCAAGAATCGAGGCTTATACTGATTGACAATGGAAACAAAAGCATAACCTCATTCTCCAGAAGATAAAAATGATTTTCTCAATAGACAATATATGGCTCTCAGATGTATATGCTTTTATATTTATCCTAAAGTACAATATCATGTTGAATCACTCTAAAATCCAGATGAATTATGGACCATATTGGAGGTTTTATTCAGAAATAAGGAATATTGTGAAGATTGCATGCAAGAGATTGAAAATTTAAACCAAGTAGAAAAGCCACTGGAAGTTCAAGCCTCTCAATTTGAAGAGACTTCTACATAGGTAACTCCACATCCTTTTGTTCCATTTATTCAAGATGGTGTATACTCTATTTCAGATTTTTTTTTTCTGAATAATATTTGGAAGGTGATAGGCATAAAGATGATGAGCCACAACATATGCCCAAGTCGGTGCACTCCACCCTACAGGGAGCATGTGACCTTGTGGGAGATCCAATGGATCAGAGGGGGATGAGATCCCAGTTTGAGGTACCTACTCACTCACTTGCAACTATTGAACTAGTGAAACACATGCATTTCTACATGGTTCAAGTTTCAAACCCCCATCCATATGTAGAGGTTGTAGGGAATCTCCTCAGTAACCAGACTTGAGATATGATTCCACTTCCTTTAGAAATAAATATTTTCAGGTGCATATGGGTCCATAGTATCAAGAGATACAAGGAAAGATAGGTTTCTAGAGGATTCATTAGGTCCATACAAAATTCTACGTCTTCAAAAAAATCTTCATGGAGGATTTCATTGAGTAGAAGTTCCACACTTTGCATGACCATCTTGGAGTGAAGGACAAAATTTCTTAACACATGTATTTTCTTCTTCATTTGTGACGCATTGTACTTTGGGTGGGGGTTCCCATGTGGTTTTCCCTCTTTCCTTAATTTTTCAGTGTTCATTCATTTATATGCATTTTAAAATGGGTATTTAACATGGCCTTGTAGCGGGGGCCCATTCTTCATTACACCCTAGTAGTGTTCAAGGGGGTGTTGGAGATATTACACACTCACCTAGTAATTATTTTCCCTAAGTTTACTAGCCACTATGAGGGTCTCCTACTTTTTAGGGATTTATAGTCACCAAGAAGGTATCCTATTTTTTAGGGATTTCTAGTCACCAAGAGGGTCTTCTATTTTTTAGGAAATTTCCTAAAAATTAGGGTGCTTCCTAAAAGGAAGGGTGTATTGTCACTTTAGTTAGGACTTTGGTTCAACCACATTTGGTCTTAATTGACTAGTGGATGAACACTCATGCATCTATTTCCTATATTTTAGGGCATTATGGCAAAATTCCTTTTCATGAATGCATTATTCTTGGTCTCCACACTTGTCACTCAATTTAAATATTTCCTCTTAAACAATTAACTGAGACTAGATAGAAATTGACTCTTGTTATAGTGAGTTAGTTTCCATATATCCTTTAGATCACTCCTATGGCACATGGTGCATGTACTCCATGATATTGGCACATGTACTCCACGATATTGACACATGTACTCCTTAATATTGGCACATTTCTTCTCTTGAACCACTTATATGCATGTGTATTACTCATTATTCATGTTGTTATTAACAAATTTTCTCATTCTTTATCTCATTATTGTCTCTCTCTCTCTCAATTCTCTAGAATGTTTTATGTAATTTTCATATCTAGGTTCTTTGTGAAGGATTTTCACCCAAACTTCACACACACACACACACAAACAATTAATACAAGTAAGTTTGATGGATATTTTTTAAGTGTATTTGAGTGAGAAAACTATATGACAATATCTAAAAGGGATGTAAGTGTCTTGATTTTTCATCACATGATATCCAATTTCCTTGGGATGGGTGCAACATGCACTCAATTTGGGTACAAAATAATTGAGAACAAGCTTAACAAAATTTGTATGTTCACAAGGGGACATAAACCCTTTGAATCCTTTGGCTTTGAAACTTAGATGTGTGTAAATTAATGTATGATTTATTTCAAAGAGAGGTAACTTACCTTTGTTTTCTTTTTTGGATAATGCTTGGTATGCCAAAAAGTATAAGTGAGATGTTAAAAAGAGAAATTGAGGTTAGTTTGTACATTCTCATCCTTGTGTAATGGCCTTCCAAGAATCAAGTTAGAGTGATTGAAATTGAACCAAACTTGTAATGTGAAAAAAATAACCCACAATAAATGGATCTTAATTTTGAAACATTAATATGACTAACCCTAATATGACTATACCCAATATGAATAAACCCAACAATTGATTACACAGACCTTGCAATGTGAGGTTCATGACCAAACCTATTGATGTCACAATGTGTTGAAAATATCCCAATGTCGCATTGTGATGAACATGTCCCAACATGACATTGCGTCGATCATATCCTAACATTTCATTTTGGAGAACATTTATGTTATAGAAATTTTTTTGTCACCCCATGCAACTTGCTTGGATGGCCTTTCCATTTCCCTATGTAGAATCAAAATCCCCTTTCGTACTTTCCAGAGACAAAAAATCATATTTTTCCACATTTACGCGTCGTACTAGTTAAACAACATGTGTATATGCAAGTTGCACCACTACAACCCGTGTACATTGGGTTTGGTGCTCAAAATTGTCGGGTTTCCATGTCACATCATGAGATCCATGATCCTTGACCTTCCATATATGGAAATGTTTCGAATCAACCCTTCAGTTCCATTTGAAAGATACAAATTGAACCATATTCAAGTCATGGAAAAGAGAGAATTCAACTTTTGAGAGAAAAATTGAGAGAAAAGATACTCTGGAGAAAATTCACTTCACATTGAGTCTGCATCCCTTTATCCTTGAAAGTTTGAACATATTGTTCAGCCCCCAAGCTCTTCCCTCTTTGATGGAGAACCTCATTGTATCATTTATATGAGCTTTCCTTTGGTGGAGGATTGAAGTGGTGAAGGCATAGCTAGAAGGGACTTTCCGAGATGTACCGACAAAGAAGTTTGTCACTTGTATACTTTTGTTGATTATTTTAATAAAAATTCTATTTTCTCATCCAATTGATATCTTGAAAATATTTGAATTATTATTCCATGGGCATATTTTTCATGTATGTTAATGGACTATGCTATTTTATATGCTAATATTATATACTATCACCATATGCTTGCGTATTTTGGTTGTTGAGGACAAGTTGCAGGTATAAATTTTTGAGTTGAGTGATCAACGATGGTCTTCATCGAACGTTTGGATGAGGTAGGATCTTGATCGTGTCCCATTATAATTTCATTTATATAGCATAGTTG
Source organism: Picea glauca (assembly GCA_000966675.3). NCBI lineage: Eukaryota > Viridiplantae > Streptophyta > Pinopsida > Pinales > Pinaceae > Picea > Picea glauca. Next base: position 247,386 of record JZKD02S0619747.1, read on the forward strand.
AGATTATATTTGATTTATGCAGTCATTCCATCTGTTGTGTTTTACCCCATACCATAGAGTGATTTTCCTCATAACAGAATTGGAAACCATATTAGGGATTGAATCTTTTATTTTCGGGTTTGGAGTGTTTTTCTCCTTCAATTTATCTATGTTACCCTAAGTTTCCTTGTCTCTTTATTTCTTGACAACCTATTTTTACTTTGCATCTGAGTTTCCTGGCCTTATCCTTTCCCTGACGATGTTTTACTACATATACATGGGTTTTCCCTTGACAGACACAAGTTGTCCTTCTATAGGGCGTGTACATATGCGATCTTTTCTCAAACAGTCACGTACATCAACTTTTTTTCTTACTAGATAAGTTTGGTGTTTTTGGGTGAGTTTGGTTGGTTGCTGCGTCTTTTTGGGTCTCTTTCCTAACTATTGAGTGCTTATAGAATGATAGGAAACCTTCTTATTGTTGGATTTTTGGGAGATATTCTTTCTTATCATATTTTTCATTGGTTGTCCTTGCATTTTATTCTGAGTGATTGCTTATTGGTATCCTTCTTGGCTTATCTCTTTTTGCTTGCAATAGGGTTTGTTTATCAAGTTGCTATTTAGTCCTTTCATTTTCAGTTCTTTATATCAAAAATAAAAAAACAAAAAAATTGCTCATTTTTGCATTATGGCATTTTATCTTTTGGTTTCTTAGTATTGATATTGATACATTTGGAAAGATTGTGTTTTATTGAAATTGTAGAAATTGCATTGAAAGTTGAATTTGAAAAGCTTACCATCTTTTGAGAATTTAAGGTTAGGATTTAGGACTATCCTTGTATTCATTTATTTGATATGCCGAGTCATAATATCTTCAGTTTCATGACCACATCTCTTGAGTAGAAAAATACATTAAAAGTAACGATGATTAATTAAAATTGATTAGAAACGATTTATTTTTCATAGTACACAAACAAGCATAGGATATAGGGCCTTGGAATAGGATTTTGTGAGTAAACTTCTCCAAGGCTATTAAACTAAACATATGTGTTTGACCAGGGAGTGGTAAAATCCATTGTGTAATTAGTGATGTCAGGACACTCTGCTCACACCAGAGTTAAGCACGAGATCACACGAAGTTGGTTGCAAAGATAGCCCTCTAATACCTTCTTAGCATCAGATATATTTCTGGGGATATATTTGTATTTGGGGGTCTTGCTAGTACCTTTACCTTCGTGAGAGGTGGTGCTTTCAAGATTTTAGGCTTTGTTACCCTGCCCATATGGTGGACCTGACTTATGACTATTCACCTGTGCATTGATTGCATCGTGGTGGCTCTAGTTTCTTGACATAGGTAGTCACATAGGTTACTCGAAGGGGTTATTCTATAGGTACCCTGAGTTAGATAAGTTTTTGACAACAAAAAACCTTTGAATGGGTTGTTAATCCCACGAGGGTGCTTATAACTGATTTTGATACCTCCAATCTTTTGAAGAGAGTCCCAGGCCCCTCTTGGGCCAGACATACATACTCTAATGAGGGAGGCCCATTTTCAACCATTCTATCATGTTTGTGTGCATTAGACTTTTTTATTTACTTTGGTGTGCTCTCTGATTATTAGTTGGCCTTAGGATTTTGTATTGCATTGTGAGTTTTCATTGATATGGTTAGTGGATCCCCCGTGACTCCCTTAGTTAGCGCTACCCATCCCATGGTCTTTGCTCATTCCATCGGGATGAATCCTTTTGTATTTCAGAGTGGTACACTGAATCAATATACTCATCTAGTACCTTTGGCCTCTAATCCCTTTTCTTTTGGTATGCCAGACATTTCTTTTAACTTGCCATCCTCCATCTCATCATCTTATGTGAATCCTAGTTTTGGGTCTGGGGGAATGATGCCTCCTTATTATCCTTTTTCATTTGGTGGGAGTCATATACCTTAAAAAAATCTTACAATAGGAGGTTGGAATCCTCCTTCCTCTTGACCCAATCCTAAATTCACTTTTCTAGGATCTAGTGCTCAAATGGGCAGTCTTTCTACTTCCTCTATTCCATCCATCTATCCTTATTTCTCTATGTTGATTCCTACAAACAATTTTCTCATGGTGAAAATACCTTTATCCTTTGACGTTTCATTCGAGAGGAGTCACTTTTATAGTATGGGAAACCCCCTTCATGAAGTTCCTTTGTTTGGGGGAAACATATATCCTCACTTGAGTAATCCTTGTTATGTCGCTTTCTCTTCGCAAGTTTCTTCCTCGATGATTATTTCCTTACAACCCTTTATGAATTAGTTTGGAGGAGGATACCATCCTACTGGATGGGGCCATGGTGCATAACAGAACCCTTCCTGACCCGTAATCTCTCAAAATCAGTCTTTCCTGGAACCTTGGTTTTAGATGCCACAACTAGTTGCTGCAATTCATGCTAGAAACACAAGTCCAGTCACTACGAGTCATACTGGAATTATATCACCAACCTATGCTAGTCATGTTGGAGATAGGTCAAAAACCTATACAAGTCATTTTGAAGACCAAGAACCAGCTGATGCATGTCATGTTGGGGGCACAACTCTAGTCACTGCTAGTCACACTGCACAAGCATCACCAACCTATGCTAGTCATGTTGGGGATTCGTCAACAACCTGTGCAAGTCATGTTGAAGACACGCTACTAGAATCTACAAGTCATGATGGGAGCATGTCACTAGCCACTGCAGGTCATCCTGGAGGCATTCATATGATTGAGAAGCCTCGACGTATATGACGTAATCCCACGCTACTTTGTAGGCTTTGCAAAGGAGGTGACCTAACTTGGTTGTGCCCTACTACTACGATGGTACAAGAAGTAAAGTCCTTTTCTGATAGCCCTTCCGGTGATGATTCATCTTTGGTTTCCCACCATTCTAATACTTCTTTGTTTGATACAGCGGTTGCGCTGATGAAATCTTCAACTAACGCCACTCCTTTTTTTGGGAGTGATGTGTTGCTTGACCATGTTGTCTCACATCAGGTTCAACCAACGGTTGTGTCAATGCAATATTTGGCCGAAAATACTCCTATTTTTTTAGGTGATGCATCTCTATACCATGTTGTCTTAGATCCTATTCAACCAATAGTTGAATAAGTGGTCATGGCAATGCAATCTTTGAATGATCCAACTCTTCTCTTGGAGAGTGAAAAGTCTAAGGAAGTGACATTGCCGATGAAATCTTCGGCCAATCCCACTCTTATTTAGGGGGGTGATGTGTCTTTTGACCATGTCCTTATCATTTCTATTCATGTACCTTCTGAACAAGGGATCAATCCACTTTCTCTAAGTACACTCCCTCCAAGTCCTAGGATGGTTTCCTTTGATTGGAATGATATTGTAGATAATGGATCCTCTGGAAGAATTTTATCCTCCTCAACTTGGAAATTTTTGGGTTCTCCCAAGATTGTGTCAACTACTAGTGATTTGTGATATTTTTTAGAAGTCCTGCATGGGAGCCTTGGCCTCTCCCATTATATGCTTCTTAGAACATCATCCTCTGATTCTTGGTTAAGCTCTTTTCTGATTCTCTAAAAAGTGAAAATATTGTCAAGTGAACTTGTATCTTTCACACTCGTTAAATGGATTTGAAAGGATGTATATTTGGTGTAATTTTAACCCTTTTTTGGACCAAGTAGAATACTTACGAAAAAGGAACACTCTAGTCAACATTCGCTAGAAGAGTTCTCTTGGGTATTATTTTATACTTTTTCGGGCCTAGGGGACTAAATTTACAAAAAAGGACATTATTTGGAGTTAAGTTGTAAATGCATTCCATTATATTTCTTGCAGTATTGAGCCTATTGTTGGTTCCCACTTTCTCATTATAATCCTCTTACCTCAACAATGTCATGAACATTTCACTATGTCACATTGTGATGAACATTTCTCAACGTCGCATTGTCACAATCACTTATTGATGTCACAATGTTTCAAACATATCCCAATGTTGCATTATGATGAACATTTCCCAACATCACAATGTGTCAACCATTTAAGTCACATTGTGATGAACATTTCCCAACATCTCAATGTCACAAACATTTCCCAATGTCGCATTGTGACGAACATCTCCCAATGTCTCACTGTGTCGAACCATGGCTTTACATAATCAACATGTTGAGCCATATGTAGCTCAACATAGTCAACTAATGTCAAAATATGGTCATGAAAAGCAATGGAAAATAATGGTCAACCTTATTCAATGACGGTCAATATTGACCACAATCAATGCTAACCATGGTCAATGGTCAACCAATGTACATTATCAACAAGCAATTTGGTAAACCATTGTCATTTTCATGGTCAATCATGGTCAATGATGGGCATGGTCATGGTAAAACATATATCAACCATGGTCGTGGTTCAACCAAGGTCATGGTCAACCACATCCATCCATTGTCAACCTTGGTCAACCATTCTCATGGTCAACCATGGTCATGGTAAAACATGGTTCCGGTCAAGCATGATCAACCAAGGTCATTATCAACTAGCAATTTCGAAAAACATGTTCATGGTCATGGTAACACATTTCCCAATGTCACAATGTGTTGACCATCTCCCAAAATCACATTTTTATGAACATTTCCAAACATCGCAATGTCATGAACATTTCCCTATGTCACATTATGATAAACATCTCCCAACGTTGCATTATCAGAATCCCTTACCAATGTCACAATATGTCAAACATCTCCTAATGTCACATTGCGATGAGCATTTCCCAACACTGCAATGTGTCGACCATCTCTTGACGCTGCATTGTGATGAAAATTTCCCAAAATAACAATGTCACGAACATTTCCAATGTCGCATTGTGATGAACATCTCCCAATGTTGCACTGTGAGAAACCATGGTTTTACATAATCACCATGTTGAACCATATGAAACTCAACATAGTCAACTAATGTCAAAATATGGTCATGTACAACCATGATCAACCTTAATCAACCATGGTCAATGTTGACCAGGGTCAATGGTTGTTCGCACCCAATTCGTCACCTGGTGAGCAAATCGAGGGTGCTTACATGCCTTGTTGGGTCTTGCAGAGCATGAAAGCTGTGGAGGAAATGGTTAGAGGAAACAAAACAAACTACAAGAAATAATTAAACAAAAACAAACTGAAACTGTGAACATATGGATAAAGAAACAATAAACACAAAAAAAAACACCGATATCACTAATGGTTTTGAGCTGATCAATTGATGAAACCAGAGCACGATGAAGGAAGGGAACTGTGGTTCCTTCTTCCCCCAAAGGAAGGTTCTTGAGGCCCTCACAAACTTGCTTTCCTTACAATGCGAAGAAATGAGACTGATGGTGAAAGAACTCCCAGCACATCCACTCAATGGAGAGGTGAATGGCTCTATGAAATGTTGCCAATGTGTTATCGTCAAAGAGTGGGCCCTTGACAATCTTAGCAGCATAAAAATACCTGAAATTCCTTGTGAAAACAATGTTCCTTCATGGCTTTTTATAGCAGATCACCGGGTGATTATGTAACCTTTTCAAAGTGTGAAAAGGGGCTCTTTAGGGCTTCATTAGGTCATTAACCTGCCTACCCTGCGGATTCAGCTCGGATTTGGGAGTCAAATCAGATTGGGAGCTGGTCCGTAAGTGGTTGAGAGGCTGGCCAATTCAATAAATGCACCGTTTTAGCAGGTGCACGGGTTTTTTCGTTGACAGCCGTGCGTCGTGCGCGCATGCATGTAGAGTACGTTCTTGTCCTGCGCATGTGTGCGCGCGCCAAACTACTGTGAAGCGCCCTTCAATTTTTGGTTACTTTGTATAGTTTTTGACCCTTCTGGAATGTTGTGAAATTAATTCAGTGCCATGAATGACTTCATTGCTGTTTTGACGATGCGGAGTTCTTGTCGCCATGTGCGGATGAAATTTCAGTGATAATAGATGCCCCCTGATGGATGAGGTTAGGAGCATACGTATAGCCGAAATCCATCAATGTTTCTTCTACTGAGAATGTTGTTGTAAGGGAGAGAAATAGTGGGACCGTTTGGAGCGATCCGTTGGAGAAAAAAGGAACCGGTAGGACCCGACCTTCTGAGAGTTGTGCAGAAAAATATACAATTGTGTACAAACGAGTCGGGCATGCCCCATGCTCGTGTTATGTAACTCTGAAAAAAGATGATGGAAGTGTTGGTGTAGACAACTATAGTGCCCTCCAGGGCAGTAATGATAAAGGCAGAAGACAATTTTTCAAAGGAACATACTCTGAATAATAGGTAATGATCGTGGTAAGAAGCAGCGATGATGATGTGGGCATTGATGGCCCTACCAAGTTCAAAGGTCTTCGGCAAATGACAAAAATAACTGCAATAGTCGCAAAGTAAGACCCACCATAACATGAGAGAGTATTGGCGTCGAATGTTATGGGGCCCAACGACAGAAGGGAGCAATGGTGTTTCACCTTGTGCCATCCGAGATCTCTCATTAAAATAGAGAATGAGAATCAAGATACTGTCGCCCTTCTTGGAAAAGTGTGCTGATGTCGACAAAAAAGGGGGACGCGACTCCCATAAGAAAAGGGCTCCGTGGAATCTACTGAGGTGAGGAAGTGGCAGAGGTACATGGACAAAGTCAAGAAGTGGGAAGACTCAAGACTGCCCTTGGCTGGAGGATGTATGAGAGAAACAGTGGCCGCAACCGTGTAACAAGGTCGAGTGTCAGGGGGATGACAAGACTGGTGATAAGTTGTGCTAGAGGC
>JZKD02S0619747.1:267180-287472 GCA_000966675.3 Picea glauca
GTATTTAGAGCATGCATAACATCATTCTTGAGAAGGAAAATGACTTTCCCCACATCAAAAAACCTTACAATGTGAAATTTAGTTCAGATGCGCGGCCTCCAGTGTAGACAGAGGCGCATATGGCGCCTGCGCACTGAAAGTGTTGAGAACTAAAGAGCATGCGTGCAGAGAGAACGTTGTGTAGGCGCATGCGCGCAAGATGCTCGTCTGTGGGGTGGAATACCCACGCGCCTGTGACAAGTGACCGAGAAAGAAAATCTATATGGATTTCCCTCAATTCTCCTATGAATTGACTGGTTAGCAGGTCGGCGGAGGCCAGTTTGTGTCCCTGCAAGTTAATAAAACCAAAAGGAAAGAAAAATAAACCCAAATGAGGGAGGAATCGATACCTACTCCCCAGCGGAGTCGCCAGTCTGTTTGCACCCAATTCGTCACCTGGTGAGAAAATCGAGGGTGCTTACATGCCCTATTGGGTCTTGCAGAGCATGACAGCTATGGAGGAAAGGGTTAGAGGAAACAAAACAAACTACAAGCAAGAATTAAACAAAAACAAACTGAAACTGTGAACATATGGATAAAGAAACAATAAACACACAAAAAAACACCGATATCACCAATGGTTTTGAGCTGATCAATTGAGGAAACCAGAGCACGATGAAGGAAGGGAACTGTGGTTCCTTCTTCCCCCAAAGGAAGGCTCTTGAGGCCCTCACAAACTTTCTTTCCTTACAATGCGAAGAAATGAGACTGATGGTGAAAGAACTCCCAACACATCCACTCAATGGAGAGGCGAATGGCTCTATGAAATGTTGCCAATGTGTTATCGTCAAAGAGTGAGCCCTTGACAATCTTAGCAGCATAACAATACCTGAAATTCCTTGCGAAAACAATGTTCCTTCATGGCTTTTTATAGTAGATCACCGGGTGATTATGTAACCTCTTCAAAGTGTGAAAAGGGGCTCTTTAGGGCTTCATTAGGTCATTAACCCGCCTACCCTGCGGATTCATCTCAGATTTGGGAGTCAAATCATATTGGGAGCTGGTCCGTAAGTGGTTGAGAGGCCGGCCAATTCAATAAATGCGTCGTTTTAGCAGGTGCGCGGGTTTTTTCGTTGACAGCTGCGCATCGTGTGCGCATGCACGCAGAGTACGTTCTTGTCCTACGCATGTGCGCGCGCGCCAAACTACTGTGAAGCGCCCTTCAATTTTTGGTTACTTTGTATAGTTTTTGACCCTTCTGGAATCCTGTGAAATTAATTCAGTGCCATGAATGACTTCATTGCTATTTTGACGATGCGGAGTTCTTGTCGCCATGTGCGGACAAAATTTTGGTGATAACAATGGTCAACCAAAGTACATTATCAACTAGTAATTTGGTCAACCACTGTCATTGTCATTGTCAACCATGGCCAATGATGGTCATGGTCATGGGTATCTATATATCAACCATGGACGTGGTTCAACCAAGGTCATGATTAACCACAACCATCCATTTTCAACCTTGGTCAACCATGGTTGCTATCAACCATGGTCAACCAAGGTCGTTCTCAACTAGAAATTTGGTCAACCATGGTAATTTTCATGGTCAAGAATAGTCATAATAATGGTTGAACATTTTCCAATGTCACAATGTGAAGAACATTCCATTTCCCTCACATTGTCACATTCACTTACCAATGCCGCAATGTGTTGAACATCTCTTGATGTCATATTGTGACGAACATTTCCCAATGTCATGTGGTGTCGACCATCTCTTTATGTCACTTTGTGATGAACATCTCCCAATGTTGCAATGTCATGAACATTGTCTAAATTCTTGATGTGATGAGTGTCTCCCATTGTTGCACTCTGACAAACCATGGTTTTACATAATCGCCATACTGAAGCATAGGCAACAAAACATAGTCAACTAATGCTGAAATATGTCCACAGACAATAGGGGGGCCAACCATGATCATCTATGGACAATAAATGTCAACCATGGTCATGGTCAACTAAGGTCAACCATAGTGAAGGTCAACCATACTCATGGTCAACCATAATCTATCACAATTAACCATGGTCATGGCCAACCATGGTCAACCTTTTCATAAACATTTCATTATCATTTATATTGATATTTTAATTCACAAATCTACTAATCCTCTCCATGCATTGTTTCAGGATTAATCCGTAAGTGCGGACACAAACTGATCTCCCTAAATCCACCTGGATCTAGAACAAAATAGGACAGAATAATACACTTTCCCTAGATCTAGACTATTGAATGAACTAAGAGGCAAGGATCATGAACATACCTTATGAACGCTTCCTTGGGTCTCTGTCATTCCAAGCTTCGCTCCAATGCTCTTGTGCCATTCAGATCACAACGGTACAAACCAATCGAAGTGAAAGCAGATCAATATATTAAATAGCTAATCTATACATATGATCAAGGAGTTATGTAATAAAGTAACATTATCTTTATGGGAAAGGGACATATTACTGTATTAAATTGATAGAAAGTGAAACTTACAACCTGAGCCTTGATGTTGTAGATCTCCTTTCGATGGCTCCTAGCTCTGACACACACAATTGCTCATGCATGAAGAAAATCAACCACTTTGGATAACTTTGCTGGTGTCTCTAGTTGCTGTAGCATCAGTCCTTCATACAATCTTACACTAATTCTCCAATAAATATCTTGCTAGTTTGCTTCCAACCTTTTCCATGAGCATTCTCTTCAATATATAGGAGAGAATAGATTAGTTATTTGGATAGGAATAATCCCAAGATATCAGGAAAACCAGTACTTAGATAACCATTTGAATGCCAACTCACCCTTCTAGAAGATTCCCTTCTAGAAGGCTCGAGAACTTCATCTTTTTCCTTCCTTTAGATGATGTTTGCACCCTGATAGTTAGGTACAATGCGAACCCCTCGCACCCCAGCTTAATGCAGCCTGTGAGAATCAGGCATTCTCGCAGGAAAATATATAGGTAGCCTGCGAACATCCCTTAAAAGTATGATTTCTGGAAGCAGTCAAACATAACTTTTCTCAGCAAAGTGTTCTTAGTGAAGAGCTTGATTTTCCATCATCATAACATCATCATCATGACCAAAATTGTGGATAACATGCATGTCAACCATCAACTAGCACAACCACATTTAATACATTAGTTATGTATTAATACATTAATGGTCTATTAATTAATGTGTTAATACATTAATGTGTTAAAGTATTAATTAATTAATACATTACTGTAATGTATATATTACAGTATTGATACATTAATAACAATACAATAATAATAATAAATTTAATGTATTAATACTTTTTAATGTATTATTAATGAATTAATTTATTATTACTTTATTAATGTATGAATATTGTATCAATGTATCAATACTTTAATACTTTAATGTTTTGTATTTATATAATAATGTATTACTAATATATTTTTATTTTATTAATGTACTATTATTATTTTATTACTTTAATGTATTAGTGTATTATTAATACTTTAATATATTTTTAATGTATTAATAATGTATTAATATATTAATTAATAATACTTTAATACTTTATTAATGTAACACATTAATTTATTAATACTTTAGCAATGTATTAATTAACCAATACATTACATTATTAATATATTAATTAATTTATACGCTACATCAATACATTACATTATATATTAATGTTTTAATAATTTAATTTATACATTACATTAATTTAGTAAATAAACAAGCTAGGTCCATCTTAACATCAGATCTATCAAGTGTTGAGATGGATCAAATCTCTGAAGGTGAAAATATTTTTTAGATTGCAAAACTTGAGGAAAGGTTAAAGGTTTTCACCTCAAGATATTTGGTCCCTCTCAATGCTTGATAGATCTGGAGTTAAGAAGGATCTAGGATGGTTTCATTTGTGGAAAAACACACAAAATTTGTAGATGATAAACATTATGTATGTGTCTAAGATTAATCTAATCATTTGAAATTTAGAAGCTTTCTTATGTTAGTTGAAAGTATAAAGAGTATTATGGAGTAATGTCAATCTATCTTCTTTAGTTTTTATTACGAATATCATACAATCTCTCTCTTGCTTCCCATGGATTGTTAATCCCTAAGAAAGTTTCGAAGTAAGCTAGTTGTTATTACTTGTGTAATAGGAAGCTAGTTTTTATATTTTTACTATATTGAATCATTTTTCATTTTACTTTAATTAAAATCATTGCACCATACTATTTTTCATTATTGAAATCATTTCAACTACTTGTTTTTTCTAAATAATTTTTCATTGTATCATCAATACAAATAATGTACTTTCATTATATTTCATTGTATCATCAGTAAAATTAACGTACCTTATTGTTTTTCATTAGGTTGTTTAGCTTATGGTTATATTGAGAGAGAGGGGGTGGGGTGAATCAATATAAGATACTTTTTATTTTGTTTAATCATTAATCAATCAATCATTAACTGAGAAACAATAATCACATATAAACTCAAATAGTAATGCACATAGTTTAACATGGAAACCCCTGCTAGGGAAAACCGCAAAAACTTGTCTTTTATAAATGTCTATAGGCACCAACCTAATGTTACAAAGATTGTAAGTACCAACCTATTGGAGACACCAATCTCGTTAAATGAGAACCAACTCAACAAGTTGTAGGCACTAACCTATTGGAGACACTAGTCTCCACAACTGAACACCAACTCAACAAGATGTAGGAACCAACATAATGGAGACACCAATCTCCTCAACTTAGCACAACATCAGTAAGATACGTGTAGACAAAAATACATGATGTTCATACATATAATAATTTTGAATTCACCTGCATGATTCATTCCACATACAATCCTTCAAACCCTAGCAAGCCTCATGGAATCATTCCCAAAATGTAATCATTGATGACAACATCTATTGGAAAATTGGTTGTCATTGATGTCTACCCTAGAAGAAGTCTAGAAGCCACTAGAAGTTATAGGTTTATTTGAAGGAGTCTCTAAAGTGGTCCCCTTATGACGTAGCTCTAAGAATGGCCCTCACGGGAATATTCTTTGAAGAATCCTACAAGAAACCTTAGTTTTCAAGAAAATAAGCTACAATGTACAATCAAAGAATCCCTAAAAATATGGTTACGAATCCCAAGAGGTGTAGTCATGAAGCACGATGTTGATTGAATAAAAAGGGTATGAAGAAAATTACAAATGAATTAAAAAACTCATTGAATTGATAGTCCTCATCAATCCATTTCTAATGGTAGGTGGCATGCCACGTGGTTACTCACAGTTGAGGAGATATTCCCTCTTAAAGATGATGCCTTGAAAGAAAGTGAAGAATCCATGGATCTAAGGACAATAAGTTACAAATCGGCCCCAAATAAATTAAAGAAGAAATACACTTTCAATAAGAAGTTTTAGTTCGGCCCTAAAGTCAAGAAAATGAGTTACTTGGAAAAGTATAAATACCCATCAAAAAGCCTCTCATTTTTATCAAGAAAGTATGATCTCTTAGTGCAAGTGAAGTAAAGGAGGAGTGCAAAGGAGGGAGTACTTGGAGTTGCAAATGTGCGAAGGGTTTCTGGGAAACCCTATCTAAGTTGACCCCCACAAGTCAAGTATATGGTGTCTCATGAAGACCCCACTGGTTGTCTTGGTATCATCACGCAAGGGCCCTCCTGTTGCTTGGTCCTGTCTTGTGAGGTTGAGGAACGTTTTGAGGAAGGTATTATTCTTGATGTTAAAGTTAAGGAAGGTATGAATATCTGATATCTCATGCACCAAGTTGTTCACATGTTGAAAGGTATGTTTTTCTTTATATTTTGAGTCTTGTATCTTTGAGGTTTTGGCATATTCTTTGAGGCATATATTGAAGGTTATTCCACATGTTTGAGGCATGCCTTGGAGGTTTTTCAATATGAGGAATATATTGGAATTATTGGCACAATATTGAGACATATCTTGGCATATGGTTTGATTCATATCATGGTGATTTTGAGCACATGATTTGGAGGATATTCTTGGAAATATTGGAATAAGCTATATGTGATTATTGGAGTGGATCTAGTTTTGATGATGGTGATGTATAACTATTAGTGACAGTAACAATTATAGGCCGAGTCTATCATTTATATTTAAGGGAGGAAAGAAGGGGCAAGGAAAGGGGGTTGGAGCCTCCTTCCAGTTGGAGCTAGAGAATTTATGGAGTTGTAGCTTTTTTTCAGGATGAATCTTGTAAACAAGGGGTTGGTGCCTCCTTCTAGTTGGTTCTAGAGAATTTTTTAGGTTGGTGCCTCCTATGAATGTAATATTCTAATATATAAGAATTTTTTTTTTAGTTTTGTCCCATTTGGGTTTCCACGTAAAATTTTTGTGTACTATGTATTTGTGGTTATATGTTTATGGTATCTTGAATGCAATGATAAGTGATAAATTATTGATATCTTAAATTATTACATATTGTGGTTAAAAATGTTGAATTTTTTTTAATATTGACTCACCCCCCCCCCCCTCTCAGTTTTAGTGAATAATCCAACAATTGGAATCAGAGTAGGTCCTTCAAAAACAATATAATCACTAGAAGGTAGATCATGGAGTGTGTTAGCACTGAGAGTCTCCCTCAGACTACTAGAGGATAATCCTAGTACCCATCACATATGTTTTTAATGGTAAATTTATGATAGAGTGTCAAATGGATAAAACTCAGCATAACAATGCTCAAACAAAAAAAAAAATCTAGGAAAGATGCATAATCAAGTGAGGTCTTGGCTAACTTCAGTCAGTGATTTAAATAAAAGTGTGGGAGGATGGAATACTTTAACGAGAAGGATGAATAATTCTACTATTTTTATCAGGCTTTACTAGCAGACAAGTGAAAAACAATATCAAACACGAGAACTTCTTGATCTAAAATTTAAAGCACTGATAATAATTACAGCAACATCACAATCAAGCATACATTGTAACACTACTATAATATCTCAATTGAATCATTCAATGATGAGAAAATCAAAGTAAGAAAGAAGTAATATAATGGAAAACAAAGTTGACTTCTATTAGGAAAAATGTCTCAGATCTCATACATAAAACCAGAGTCTAGCTCTGTTACAACAAAACATTACATTAGGGAGTCTATGCTCAACCATTCGAACCCAAAAATTTCCTTATAATGTTGCATTTATAGTCTAAACAATGACTGAAAGCATACAATTCGAGCTAGATCCTCTAACCTAGGATTCTCCCACTTAAAACTAAAAATCTTACATCTGTACAAGTGGAAAAAACAAACTGCTAAAATAGGGACAATGTTGGAAACCATCCTAACACCATAATATTTTCTTAGTGATGCTTCCCTTGAGTGCATATCCTTCATTTCCATGTGTCCACTAGCTCCAACTAACCTCCAATAATTTGTGCTAAGCTCCACTAGCCACCTGGTGACCGTTGATTCTCTCAAAACCCATTAAAACAGGAATTGGCAGGGAATCCTAAAGTGCTCACTGTATCAACCAGTTCATAGTAAATTCCATAGAGAATTTTGTAGCACCCGATTGTGTAGACTATTTCACAACAAATTCCATAGCAAGGTTTCATTTTCTATCTGTCTAGGTCATTTCCCAGTGGATTTCACAATGGATTTGCAACTTCTATATGTGTAGATAATGTCGCAGTGCCAGGCACTATAAAATGTCCTGTAGTTGTCCTGTAGTTGTATGATCTGAGATTGTAAATCACTGTTCTTCCTGTATAGATTTCTAAGTTTCCTATGAAGGGGCATAAATATATTTTCTGTAAACATGGCCAGATCAATGGCTTCTTTATACATATCCATAAGATCCTTCAACTTTTTCCTCTCACCCAACCCTTCTTCCTTCAGGTTAGCAACTTCCTTTCTGGAATCTCTAAGTTTTCTGATCAATCTTTTGAAGGTAGGGTTCTCAGGGGCAGTAGTTATGTCTATGACTTCAATGTGCTTTTTAGCAGTCTCAATTTTACCCTTATCCTTCCTCTTGACATGAGCTTCTTTTACGACCTCTTGTTCAATAGTTTCCTTCTTGGATGATGACCTAGTGAAGGGCCTCCTAGCTCTAGTATCAACTGCAGTAGTAGGTGAGGGAAAGAGTAACTTTCTCCCTTTTTTTTCTGTGGTTTTAACTGAGGGAATTTTTGCTAATTTAGGAGCTGGTTGGGGTGAAAATTCCCTTTGAGGAGAGTGAAGAGATCCCCCTTATTCTTCTTATTTTTCCTTAGGAGCCTCATCATCTTTAGCAATGTGTTTTCCCTTTCTATTTTTACTTGTCTTTGTGTGAACAACACTATTAGTTTGCAAAGGGCTCTGCATCTTAGATTGAGGAGTAGGGGCTACATTTAATTGCATATGTGCAGAGGAAATGAATTTCTCCCAAGCTATGTTTATTTTCTTTAGATCCTCCATCACAAGAATCCTAATCAACCCTGAGTGGAAAACACTTGTGTCCACAACCTTGGACTTGGCTTGGACCCTGTCAACCATTTTCCCCATACTCCTAGACAAATAGAAATGTATGTTCATTAGGTCTTTTCCCGTGAAGTGAAACAAAAGTGTAATGCGTTATTTGTAAATACTATTAAATCTTCCCTCATAGGTAAAATATCTCTGGATCAACTTTAACATCTTGTCAAATCCCTCAACCAAGTCGCTCCTAGGAAGTCCCTTTGATAGGTTATCTCCCTAACATTATGGTTTTAGGAACTCTTTAGAGAAGGCTGCATTAAGATTCATGGATTTAAACCATATTTCACCAATGTTAGTTATCTTAGGGGTTTCTTCAATGGTGGCTTCAAATACCTCCATTTCAAGGGTTCCCACCTTGGTATTGGTTCCATCAAAATTTAAGGCAAACTCTCTAGCTACCTCAGGATGTCCCCTTTGCATATTCTGACATAAATTTAAACATCCAATTCTCTGGAAGACCTCTCTAATCATAGTTTCAACATCAAATAACTGCATATCACAAGGCTCTGTCTTAACTACACTCCCAACCTTGTGAGACTTTTTATGTTGTGGTGTATCCATTTGTTATAAATAGGAGGAAAAACTCTACAATAATCTGAGAGATATGAGAGGCCAAATAAGGGCAGAGGTATTAGGGTTTGAATGATGGTATTTTTCAAAGATGGCTCATTTCAAGGCTTCATATATTTTCTTCCTATTTGAATTTTGATTTTATGAAAGGGAAACTGATGGATAAGAAGGAATAAAACTCTTCAGGAAAATGGATATGCAAGGAGGAAGCAACTGCCAAATTTTTAGGCTAACATTTTACCATCATTTGTAGGGTCATCATCACTTTGATCAGTAAGGCTCTTTAAATTTCCAAAGCAGATCGACTTTATAATTGAAACAACAATTGAAAATTTAAAGAAATCAGTTGATACATGCTATGTGATCTAAGGATAAAAATGTTTAGTTTTATGCATAGGTTCGCAATGCTAGAAACGGGGATCTGTAGCATAATTCATAGCAAATTTTTCAGTTAACAACAAGGCCAAGAAGGAGATAGGTACAATGGCTTTGACATGAAAGAATTTATCAATTGCGGTAAAAGAGGCTGAAAATACTGTAACTAATGAGAATTGGTGATAGAAAAATGTTAAAGGGGCAGGTTGGTGGTGTGGACCATCAATTCACAATGCCCAGGAGAGGAAACACAAGCATAGTCTTAATCCAATATTCAACAGATCTAAAAAAACTCAAGGAGTACCTGGACATCGTGGCTTGATAGTAAATATGTTTTAGATGGTATGAAACCACCTGCAACAACTCTAACTTTCAATTCCCATTTTCCATCCAATCTATAGCAGATTCCTTAGCACCTGTCTAAACTTATGAGTTTCTACAACACCAAAATAGGAGAAAAATTCAAATATTTGAGAAAACAGTTAGACAACCTTAAATGACTAAATCCCAACTTATTTCCCTTAAATCGTGGATGCTAAAAAAAATGAGATCGACTAACAAAAGCCTTATAAGTGATATAATGGTAAAGAGGGAAGATGTACTCAAGATGTGGTACGAAAAGTCCTAATGAGATGGCAGCGTACTAAAACGACTTTGACTTGACCTTCTAACGGGTAGAGGGAGAGAGCGGAGGGATTTAAGTGCATAGTGGAAGTAATGACATGTCAGGCTAGTGGTGGGATAAGGGTGATGGCGATGACTATCTAATCGTGTTATGAGATGAAGGTATAAGCCAAAGGTATGAACTAAAGGTATGGGCCAACATTCAACCTTAAAATTATTTTTTCCTAATACCTAATAAAACCATAAGGAGAAGATCAAAAGTAACACTTAAACAAGACTAAGGATAAAAATAAAAAACCTAAGGATGGAATTGACCCATAACAACTTAATGTGATAATAGAGTGCACTAAAAATGGAACACCATTGTTTGATGGTAATAACTATGCCTTATAAACAAGAAGGATGAAAATGTTTGTGCAAGCACAAGGATTTGATGTCTAACAAGCAATAGTAGAAAAATACAAGGCACCTACCACTCCCCCAATGGATAAATATGGAAATAAACTTAGTGAAAACAATTCAAAGGCTAAAAATGCTATATTGAGTGGCCTGGATAGTTCAGTATATGTCAAACTTATGCATTGCGACTTTGCAAAGGATATTTGGGATAAACTTCAAAATCTTCACGAAGGAGATCCTAAAGCAAAAGGGGCCAATATTCAAACTTATATAGGTCAATTTGAACAATTAAAAATGAAATAGGATGAAGATATTGCTACTTATTTTCTACGAGTTGATGAAATAATGAAGCTATGAAAGGATTAGGAGAAGAAATTAAAGATCTGGTAATTGTTCAAAAGGTACTAAGGTCTCTTCCAATGAGATTTCATCTCTAGAAGAAAGAGCATATCCTACTACATTGAGCATGGACGAGCTACATGGAATACTTAAATATTGTGAAATGAGAACATAACAGGATAATCCATCCAAGAAGAAAGAAACTTTCAAAGCATCTGAGAAGACAAGAAAGAATAAGAAAAATTCAAAGTCAAATTGCAGCTGCAACGATGATTCAAATGAAGATGAAGAAATAGCAAACTTCATGAGGAAGTTGAAGAAATGAACTGGAAAGTACAAAGGCATGCTTCCTTTTAAATGTTTTAATTGTGGTAAGATTTGTCATTTGCTTCTAAATTTCCTTATGATAAGAATGTAGATAATGACGAAAAATAATCTCCGAAGAAAAAAAAGAAATATTAAAAAAGAGATAAGAAAAGAAACAAAAAAGAATTTCTTCAAGAAAATCCTCTACTCAAGAGAAGACAGTTCCTCATATGATGAGGATAATGATAATGACAATGATTTAGAAAGAGTGCTCTTTATGGCATTGGAAACTCAACAAAATGATAAAGAGTAATATGAAGAAGAAGCTGAAGTAGATCTTGAAGAAGAAGCAATCAATGCCTTAAGTGAGCTAAAAAGAGAAAGGAAGAAAAAAAAGTCACTCAAGGAAGAATTGATCAATATAAAGGAGGGTTTTCACAATCATAACAAAAACTCTGAAGAATTCCAACATATGATTATAAATCTAAAGGTCAAAGTAGAAGAAGCTAGAAGGATTGAAGAAACACTAAAAAACCAGTTGGAAGAAAATGAGAAAATGAAGGACAAATTGGAAGCATAAATAGTCTAACTAAGAAAGGAACTTCATAAGAAGGAAATGCAACAAAACAACAACAAAATATTGAATGAAATCATCAGCATTAAAAGGCCATACTATGAAAAGTCTGGATTAGGATACAAACAAATGCATACTGAGAAGGGTTTGAGCTCCACGACGATAGAAATTGAAACATAACAAAAGAGTTATGCATAATTCATCAAAGGTTCCATCAAGAAGGAAAAATGTAAGTCTTCAAAGGATAAAATTTGTGTATTGGAGAGAACTCAAGAATAAGATTATAGAAGAGATGCACCACCTAGAAGATCCATAACACAGAATCAACAACCAACAATGGAAATAACTCAATAAGAAAATTACATAAGAGATGCACCACATAGAATATACCCCACATGCAAGTACCAAAATATTTTTCTTGGTTTATGTTATTCCTGTAACAATTTTGGGCACAAGACTATAAACTGTAGAGCCTATGCTAAGAGAAGAAACAACTATGAAGGCTACTTTAGAAACAATCATCTACGAAAGCCTCATGAAGTGTATAACATAAAATATAATAATTTTGGCTCATTAAATAATGAAGTGGAATGCTACAAATGCAACAATTTTGTCACATAGCCAAATAGTGTAGGTTTATTATTCCTCTAAGGGAACTAAACCATGATTTTAACAGTTATGTAAAATAACAATCAAGGATATGGAAAATGAAGCAGGATAAACAAAACATTGAAGAATGTTCGATTGCTCTACAATCCCAAAGAATAAAAAGTGATTGGTACATTGACAATGGTTTTTCAAAGAACATGATAGGTGACAAAAAAAAGTTTGTAACTCTAAAGAAAGAAAGATATGGATCAATTTCTTTTGGCAATGATAACTCAACCAAAATTATAGAAAAAGGAATAATCAATCTTGGAAGCAAATATGCCATGGAAAAAAATGTCCTACTTGTCGAAAACATGAAGCATAATATGATAAGTGTGAGTCAAATGCATGGCCAAGGACACACACTTCTATTCGACTCAAAGAAATGTGATATAACGAAAGAAGGATTAGGGAAGTCGGTGGCGACAACAATAAGGACTCCAAACAATATATACATATTAAATGAGACCGTAAAGGAATTATGTTTCTTGGAAAAGGAAAAGGAAGTTGGTTTTGTCACAAAATGATGGCTGAAATTTAACAATCTTGTCAAAATCAATGAAAAGGAAGCAGTAAGATAAATGCGTGAAATTTCAAATTCAACCAATACTATGTGCAAGCACTATCTACATGGAAAACAAACAATATCTGAGTTCAAAACAAATGAATGCTCTACAACAAAACCATTGGAGATTGTACAAATAGATCTATGCAGACCAATAAGAACAAAAAGGGTTGAATGATGAACAATACTTCATTATACTTATTAATGATTATATAAGAATGACCAGAGTCTTCTTTCTCAAGAAAAATTCAAAGGCATTCGAATGTTTCAAGATATTCAAAGATATGGTTGAAAATGACACTGATTTGAAAATCAAGTGCTTGATATCAAACAATGGAGGTGAGTTCACATCAAAATAATTCATGGACGTTTTTGAAGATCATGGAATAAAAAGAAAATTCTTAGCAACTAGGACACCTCAAAAAAATGGATTCGTTGAAAGGAAGAACATAACTTTACATGATATGGTCATAACCATGTTGAAATATTCCAAGTTGGGTGATATCTTTTGGGTACAAGTAGTACATACAATATTTCATATCTTGTACATAGGAATGATTAGAAGTAATAATGAGAAGACCCCATATGAACTGTGGAAAGGAAGACAGATGAACGCCAAACACTTTAGAGTGTTTGGAAGAAAATGTTACATAAAAAGAGAAGATACTAATATTGGAAAATATGAGTCTTGAGTTGATAAAGGAATACTGTTTGGATACGCAAGAAAAAGCAAGGAATACAAATGCTACAACCTAAGGATCAACAAAATAGTGGAAAGAGTCAACGTAAATATTGATGAAACAAATGTGTTGAATACTAGAGAATAAAGAAGAAATTTAAAAGATCAGAGAGCATGACTAAAAGAAGAATAAGTAAAAGAAGAAGAAGAAGAAGTAGAAGAGAAGCGACTAGAAGCATAGGAAGAAAAAAAAGAATATAATTAACAAGGTCTCAAGACACCTAATCACTGGTGTCAGAAGAATCATCCACCAGAACAAATTATTGGGGATAAAAGTGTAGGAATAGAAACCCGAAGAAGCAAATAAGCACCATAACTTAAACATCTAGCACTACTATCCATAGTTGAACCAAAAAAATTTGAGGAACTCAGCAATGATGAACATTGGATCAAGGCCATGAAGGAAGAACTAAATCAAATGGAGAAGAATTAGACATGGGAAATGATTCCAAGACCTACGAACAAAAAAGTGATTGGTAAAAAATAGGTGTTCATAAAAAAACTAAAAAATATGGATAGGTAACTAGAAACAAGGAAAGGCTAGTATGCAAAGGATATGCTCAAGTTGAAGGAGTATATTCTAAAGAAACATTTTCTCCCGTTTCTAGAATGGAACTAGTCAGAATGATCTTGGGCTATGAATGTTCCAAAAGGATTAAAGTATATCAGATAGATGTATAATCAACATTTCTAAATGGAGAATTAGAAGAAGAGGTCTACATAGAACAACCTGAAGGTTTCCTACTATCAGAAAAGGAATATTATGTTTTCATATTGAAGAAATATTGGTATGGACTCAAGAAATCCCCTAGATATTGGTATTCAAGATTGGAAAAGTAATGAAAACAACAATGATTCAGAAAGGGAAGTGCATATAGTAATCTCTACATAAAAGTGGATCAATATAGTATACTTATCATTGAAGTATATGTGGATGACATCATCTTTGGAAGTGATGATGATAGGCTGAGTAAGAATTTTTCCAAAGACATGTAGAGTGAATTTGAAATGTCCCTACCTGGTGAGTTGACTATCTTTTTGGGACTCGATATATCTCAGCTAGATGAAGGTTTTTTCATTTGCTAAAACAAGTACATCAAATAAATGTTGAAGAAGTTTTGGAATGGAATATTGCAAACCTGTAAGTACTCCTATGGTGACTGGTTGCAAGTTGAGAAAATATGATGAATATAAGGAAAAAAATTAGAGATTCTATAGATCGATGATTGTCATCCTACTCTATGTGACAACCTCGATACCAGATGTGATGCAAGAATTTGGAAAGGATGCAATATTTCAAGTAGCATTGAAGGAAACTCATGTTATGTAAGTAAAGAGGATCTTCAAATATCTCAAAGGAACAAAAAAAATTCAATTGTGGTATCCGAAAGGGAATGAGATGACTATGGTCACCTACACAGATGCAGATTCGATAAGAAGCATTGATGATAGAATAAGTGCTAGTGGAGAAACCTTCTACTTGGGTGATTTTCTGGTGTCCTGGTTAAGTAAAAAGAAGTCCTCAGTATCCTTGTCTACAAAATAAGAAAAATATATTGCAACAACATCATGTTGTACTCAACTCCTCTAGATGAAGAAAACCGTACAAGACATGCATGTAAAATATGATGATCCTATTTCAATATTCTGTGACAATACTAGTGTTATAAGTATCTCTATAAATCTAGTGATACATTCTAAGACCAAACATATTCCTATCAAGTTCCACTTTCTACAGGAACAAGTGAAAAAAACGCATATCAAGTTGGAGTACATTGGGACAAAATAACAGATTTCATATATCTTCACGGAAACTATCCCAAGGGAGACCTTTGAGTATCTTCAATAGAAGCTGGGATTAATTCCTACCCCAAATTGACCTACATGACATATTTCAAAGAAGAAAGGGGGAGAGAGAATTTCAAATGAAGGTATGCCTATCAGAGAGAGTTACCCTTTTCCATTGATGTTAGAGGGGGAGAGAAATAACATGAAGATGGGGGGAGTATGAGTGCTTCCATCAATGCCAAAGGGGGATATTGTTGGAAAATTGGTTGTCATTGATGTCAACCCTAGAAGAAGTCTAGAATTCCATAG
Organism: Picea glauca; assembly: GCA_000966675.3. Lineage (NCBI taxonomy): Eukaryota > Viridiplantae > Streptophyta > Pinopsida > Pinales > Pinaceae > Picea > Picea glauca. The sequence continues at coordinate 282,908 of JZKD02S0619747.1, forward strand.
AAATGATAGGTTTATTTGAAGGAGTCTCCAAAGTGGTCCCCTTATGGCGTATCTCTAAGAATGGTCCTCACAAAAGGATGCTTTGAAGAATCCTACAAGAAACCTTGGTTGTCAAGAAAATAAGTTACAATGTAAATTCAAAGAATCCCTGAAAATATGGTCAGGAAGCCATAGAGGTGTGGTCATGAAGATTGATTTTGATTGAAAAAACGTGTATGAAGCACATTATAATGAATGAAAAAACTCATTTAATTTATAGTTCTCATCAATAAATTTCCAACGATAGATGGAATTCCATGTGTTTCCTCATGGTTGAGGAGATATGCCCTCTTAAAGTTGATTCCCTAAAAGAAACTGAAGAAGACCCAGATATAAGGACAAGAAGTTAGAAGTTGGCACCAAATAAATTAAAGGAGAAAAAGTGGTTGCAACAAGAATTTATAGTGTTTTTGATAGCTTGTTGACGTTTCAGATCCACAACACAATCCATCTTCAGGACAAAAAAGCCTCTTTTTGTGCTGAAGATGGATCCTATTATGGATCCGAAATGTCGACAAGCTATCAAAAACATTGTGGTTCTTCTGACAATTTCTAAACAAATCTCTCACCACAGAAATCTAAGTGACAAGAATTTATAGATTAACCCTAAATTCAAGCAAAGGAGGTACCTGGAAAATTATAAATACATATCAAAGAGCCTCTTTTTTCATCAGGCAAGTATGATCTCGCAACACAAGTGAAGTAGACGATAATTGTGAAGGAGCGAGTACTTGGAGTTGTATATGTGTGTAGGGTTTCTAGGAAACCTTATCTGATATGACCCCTCGGTTCAAGTATAGGGTGTCCCAAGAGGACCCCACTGGTTGTCTTGGTATCATCACACGAGGCCCCTTCTGTTTCTTGGTCCTATCCCCTGAGGTTGAGGAAAGTTTTGACGAAGGTATTCTTCTTGATGTTGAAGTTAAGGAAGGTCTGAATATCTGATATCTCATGCACTAGGTTTTTCACATGTTGAAGGATATGTTCTTCTTTATATTTTGAGGCTTGTATCTTAGAGGTTTTGGTATATGACTTGAGGCATATATTGGAGGTTATGGAAAAATTTTGAGGCATATCTTATAGGTTTTGGCATATGAGGAATATCCTGGAAGTCTTGGAAAATGATTGAGACATATCTTGGCACATGGTTTGATGCATATCATGGTGACTTTGAGCACATGGTTTGATGCATATCATGGTGACTTTGAGCACATGGTTTGATGCATATCATGGTGACTTTGAGCACATGATTTGGAGGATATTCTTGGAAATATTGGCATAAGTTATATGTGATTATTGGAGTGGATCTAGTTTTTATGATGGTGATGTATCAATATCAGTGACAATAATAGTGACATGATGAGTATATCATTTGTATTCAAGGGAGGAGGGAAGGGGGTTGGACTCTCTTTCTAGTTGGAGTTGGAGAATTTAGGGAGTTGTAGCTACCTTCATGTTGGAGCCTGTAAACATGGGATTGGTGTCTCCTTCAATTTGGTGCTGGAGAATTTTGGAAGTTGGTGCTTCCTAATCCAAAAATCCTTAGACACCAATTATTCCTTTAAGTATACACATGCATTATCTAACTTGATCCAGAATAATTTATTGATCGTATTGAGGTGGTTTGCATAATTTTGATGATGTGCTCTTTATCCAAAAACTCATAAACTGATGATTAATAGTGATATTATACAATAGAAAATAAAATAACTAAAAAAATAATGTTGATAAAATATTTTGTTTCATCTTTAAGTTCCCTTCAAGCCAATGAAAACTACTTTCTCCATCTCAAATATCAAAATCACATGTAAAATGATTCACGTATGCCAATTTAATGGAATCTCTTTAATTCCATAACTCAAAAAAAGAAAGTAAGTTCACCATTGAAATCCTTGAGAAATTTTAAGAAAATTAACTAGAAAGTTGACCAATTTCTGAAGTGGCTCAATTTCATCCTTTTCAACACACAAAACGATGCATTAAATGCTCATAAATGGAAAATTGAGCAAATACTTTTACAAATGACTTCCAGTCACAAAATATAACTCAAATTCATGATCCTTTCAAAAAATCATGAAAAATGAGCATAAAGTTGCCTATGTTCTATCATTATACCTTATGGAACACTTTACGAGACAACATATTTAGCCTCTTCTTAGCAAGCAAATCGAGACATCCATATGACCTAGAAATACATACCATGTCTTGGAATTCATGCCACCTTAGGATCCATGCAGAATTGGGATGTACATACCTCATAATGTGTACATGTTGGGATCTACGCCTAATATATAGGCTCGGGCCTCCAAACCTTCGTCCAAATTAGTGGGCAACTTAATGCAAAAAATAGTGTAATCACGTAACAAACAGGTTGTTGGCATATTGGTTGGAACAACTGCTAAATTTGGTAGGGTCATGGGTTTCATTCCCATCGACCGCAACTTGTGGTGGATTCTTTTTGTTATAATACATATATATAGTTCATTAGTTGGAAATGTCTTGAATTTTGGGTATATAGTTCAAAACATATGTTAAAATAACATAGGTATGCCATATACCTTTTGTTATCGGACAAATCGGTAGGTGCAGACACTAACAAATCTCCCTAGATCCACCTGGATCTAGAACAAAACAGGACAAGACATGACTCTTTCCCTAATTTTTGACTATTGAATTAGCTAGTAGGGAGGAACAAGTAACATACCTTTGTATTGCTTTCTAGGGTCTCTGTTTCTCCCGCTTCGCTCTGATGCTCTCGTGAGGTCAAGACCAAGACAACACACACCAACCAAAGTGAAGATAGCAAAGTATATTCAACTGTCAACTTATGTGTATGATCAAGGAATTACACAATAAAGTGAGAATAGCTTTATGGGAAAGGGACATGTCGTTGTATCATATTAATGGAAAGTAGAAGATTACAACCTGATCACCTTGATGTCGCAAGCTTCCTTTTGGTGGCTCTTGGTTCCAACACACACACTTTCTCAATCCTTGCATGAAGAATATCAAATCCACTTGATAGACTTGCTAGAGCCTCCAAGCTCCTGTTCAAGCTAGGTCCTTCACACAATTATTTCACCAATTCTCCAATGAATCTTGCTTAACATTTTCCATGAGAATTCCATCAATATATAGGAGAGAATGAGATGTTTATTTAGATAAGAATGATCCAACAATATTAGGGAATCCAGTACAAGGATAACCATTCGAATGCCAACCCGTTCTTCTAGAAGATTCCCTTCTAGAACCATCGAGAAATCATCTTTTTCCAAGCTTTAGAGAAGGTTCACACCCTAGCTATGTAACACAGTGTGAGAAGTTCACACCCTAGCTTAAGGCAACCTGCGAGAATTGGTCATTCTCGCACCCTGGTATATTAGCAACCTGCGAACTCTCTTCAAAAGTATGTTTTCTGGGAAGAGATGAATGCCGCTTTTCTCTGGAGAAAGTTCTTATGAAGAGCCTGAGTACACCATCATCAATACACCATCATGATGACCAAAATCATGGGTAATAGAATGCCCCCCAAAGTATGAGGTTGGAATCAATGATAGTCGAAAGACTTTGTAAGCTGCATGTGTGTGTCGGAAACCAGGAGCGCACCTAATCGGAAACCTGTGAACAACCAAGCATCTGCAGAATATCATATATATTAATTCTGAGGTAGGCATTCCAATACTCAGATCACAAACGAAAGACATTGTAGACATAGGTCATGGCCACCAATCATACACTGTGGATTCATGTCGTCAAAATATAGCATAGCCACCAGGAATACACTGTGGATCTATGCAAGAAAATTCAAATTAAGATGACATAGCCACGAGACATACACAATGGATCTATGTGTCGTAGATTATACATATTCCATCGCAACCTGGACAAAGAGATGATATCCAGGGTCTTCAATCTCGTCGCCCAAAAGTACGAATCTAACCATGTGATTACATGTGTTGAAGTTGAACATGGTAGAAACCACTTGATTACCGTTCATTGATGAAACCGTTAACAAGTGCGAGGGAAATCACCATTGATGTCAATGACTCCCAAGGTACTCTAGTACAATCCCTTGAATGTGAATAAATGAGTTGAGGTTGAACATCCGATGAAATCTTTCGATCAGGGATCAATGATGTAAACCCACTGTCGAAAGCGAGGAAACCTGCCATTGAGGCATGCAAGTTCCAAGGTACCAAAGAATGTCTAAGTCTTTTTTTCAGATAATGAGATGAAGTCGATGGAACAAAACTCATCACAAGAGGGCCTTGATGTATCCCCCATCAATGACATGAAATGAGTAACAGATTTTGAAGGTGAAATAGAGTATGATGTAAGTTGAACTAGACACTGGGAAGGCCGACACGGAGAGAATGGACAATTGCAGATGGCCGACTCAATAGAGGTTTCAGATGAACTTCTCTTGAACATATGAACGACACGACCAATGATTTGGCAGCATTGACTCAAAGATGACACAGGGAATGACCTTGTAGCAAATCGAATGAGAGACAAATGGATTTCCC
>JZKD02S0619747.1:287522-320793 GCA_000966675.3 Picea glauca
GAGACAAATGGATTTCCCAAACCGACTTCAAATAATGAATAGGGGGTGTCATGTTCAAGAGCAACACTTACTGCCAATTAATATGAAGATGATAACATATCCCTTTCCCAAATTTTCCCCCACCATTTCTGGCGAGTACCTCTTTATTTTTATGCAAGCTTGAGGAGAATAACATATGCTTGTTGATATAAGTTTATCCTTTGGATAAGTCCTTCGGAGTATGTTTAACGAACCCTAGGAAGGAGTGGTTCAGTCCCATTACGGGTCTATCGATGTTTGTTTAATGAGTCCAAAGATAGAAAACTCGAAGGTTTTTCATGATTATAGAGTCTGGAAAAACACTTAAAAGAGAACTCTCTCAGTTCCTTTTTCGTAAAATAGTCTGATGAGATCAAAAAAGAGATAAATTATCGCTCACCAGACGCTTTCTTCAAATACTTTATCGAGCGTGAAAATAGCAAGGTTGATCGGCTATATTTTCATGTTTAGAGAGTCTGAAAAGAGCTTAAAGAGGACTCCATGGGGGTTCCTTTTTCGTATATCCTTGTTGAGCCCGAAAAAGTGATAAAAGTATGCTCGATCGCGTTCTCATGTATTTTCAAGCGTGAGAATGGACGAAGACCCAGCTCGAGGTTTTATATAAAAACCATGAAAAATAATCAAAACATGTGATGAAGAAGAAAAAATATGTCCGCATCCTAGTATATGAACATCAAAGTCATTACGCCTACAAAAGTTACACTCAAAAGGGCATTAGGGTTTAGGTTTTAATAAATAAACAATTATTAAAAATTAAATAATATGGTAAAAGTCAATATAAAGAAATAAAAACTCTTTTTACCATATCATTTTCACTTTTCCACTATTTGAGCCCAAAAACGCCTCTTTTACCCTTGAAATTCAGCGTCAGATTGTGGGAGTTACGAGAATCCATTCGACGAGTCGTTAGCAATAGTGAGGTAGGCTCTTTGTCCTCTACTCTTTCATGGTTTTATTTTGCATTTTCATTGGTAAAAACTCATTTTTGAGTTGGTTTTGTGAGCCCTACTTGCTCTCAACCATTCTCGCAGGTGGGCTACACGAGACCTGCGAGAATGGGTCATTCTCGCAGGTGAGCCCACAGCAGCTTGCGAGGTTCTCGCACTGTGCCTAAAGGGCACCTATGAGAACCGAAAAGCATAATTTTTTTTTTAACTTTTTCTCAATGAAAGAAAAGCAAATTGTGAGTAGAGTTACTAATCTTCTTTTTGTGCTTCTTGTACAGGTAGTTGTCCATCAAAATGGTTCTGGAATGGCATGAAAGGGAGAACGAAGAAGACAATTCCATTGCCGAAAATCATCCACCCACTATTGCTGCATTGAGAAACTGTGGTCTTTTGAAGTAATTTCGTATCCTGGGCATGAGGGCCCAAATCAGGTTATTAGAGTACCTTGTGCATATGTGGGATCCCGATCAACAAGTATTTCATGTGGGGGTCCACACACTGTCCCTAGACATTGAGGACATTTACTTCTTGATAGGACTGTCACGGCGTGGGGACCACATGAGCCTGACTGGTAGTAGAGGTGGTGGGATGCCCATGAGTGATTACTGTCGCTTACACTGTGTTCTCGAGGCAGAGAGGAGGAAAGGGAAAGTAGCTATTTGGGGAGTACGGGATTTGACCCTCCGTACTATCTTGTTCACCATTGCTCGGATGGCTGGGAGCTCCGCTCCTCACATGGCGCTCTAGAGTTACTTTCAGTATGCCATCGAGTGTACTGAAACTAGGGTTTTTAACTGGGCATATGCAGTGCTTCGTAGCATGAAGAAGCAGTTGACCAAATGCAGACGAGGTGGCCTGAAGCAATTTGGGTACAGATCTTTGTTGGTGTCCTTCTTTCTCGAGAGGGTTCCGTTACTGAGGCTGCAGGTTGATTGGAATTTGCCTGCCCCCACAGATCCAAGAATGTTGAGATGGTGTCAGCTCATGGCCCGACACGTAGCGGGACCAATTATCAAGTATGATGATACCTTCTTCAACTGGTTGCAAACACAGATGCTGATGGTCGATGATTATGCTTATGCCGAGTTGGATTTTTGAGGAGATCTAGACTTAGTCCTGCCCAAGGGTGCTCAGTGGGGGGAACTTGGTAAGAAGCACACATTTTTTTCTTTTTAAATGTTTTTGTAAATTTTATCATATGCAATGTTTTTTATATGTTCGTCCAAAGACTAAATACAAAATTTGTTTTTGATGACACAGATGTGGGACCTTACCGACCTCCTGGTACTTCTCCTATTCAGCAACAAGGAGAGGTAGCGCCAGTGCCACAATGGGACGCTAAGGATTATCAAGCAGTGGAACAAAACCTAGAGGGTTTGACAACAGATATTCCAGACATGCCTCTTGGAGAGGTTCCACGACACTATCAACGTCATACAGTAGGAGTGTCAAAGTCCATTGGTCGATTGCTCCATAGGGTTGCCCGGATAGTTGTGTGTTACCATGAACGTCATCCATGACGTCACTTTGTAGAAGCTATGAGCTTCAAATTTTGACATTTTGGTCCTCGGACATAACTTTTTTGTAAAAAACTCTTTTGATCGTTATATATACAGACGGCTTCTACTGGTTTATCTTGTGTTGTGTGAAAATTGATGTGATTGATTTATAAATGATCCAAATGTTTGTCTAATACATAATTAGCCAATGCATCAGTTAATGTATTTAGACATCTAGGAATATGTTGATATCCAATATAATCAAAATAACATTTCAAGAGGCGAATTCGCAAATGCACTCGTAACAAAGTAGCACTTTGAATAGTATAGACATTACTTAACTATAGTACTACAAGATGCAAATTGAGTCACACAACCAAATGATGAATTCCAAGCGAGATAGCATCAACCAATAATTTGATAATGGTGCTATACTCTGCAATATTATTGGTCACACGGCCGATACACACACCTTGTAAGGAGACAAGTTTGTTTGTAGGGGCGTAGATTGCCCATGCAGTGGAAGCAAGGTTCTGAGTACTACGGCTAGCACCATCAGTGAAGCCAATGTAGGGTAGCGAAGACTCCGACATCTGGAAATCAAACACAATGTCACATGAGGGCAGAGACCAGATAACGACAAAAACAAGCTATAGTAACACATAAGAAGTATGATACAATAAAAATACAAGTACTCGTGCACAGGTGATTTTATGCATAGTACTTCTTCAAGTACAACCCATTCTTGGGTTCACTTAAAGGGATACCATCGTAATCTACTAACTCATAAGCCCCTTTTTCCAAAACTTGTCGAACGATATAAGGACCTCCCCACATAGCTTCAAATTTTCCATCTCCTAGCATATCTCGATCTTGTTCATAGAGGAGAATGAGATCTCCTTCGAAGAAAATGCGAGGCTTGACATGTTTGTCGTATTGGACCTTGACACATTTTTTCTGAGCTTCTATGACTAGGGTAGCATCGCATCGAGATTCGTCTAATTTTATAAGATACAATAGACATTATTCCTCAACATAAGTGTTTGGTAGGAGTTCAACATCTAGTTTTAAAGAGGGTATCTCGCATTCAATCGGGAGAATGGATTCCAAACCATAGACTAACTAGAAAGGTGTAAACCCAATAGAGGACTTGACGGATGTCCGATAAGCCCACAATGCCGAAAATAACATTGTGTGCCAACTTGTTTTGTGAATCCCTATTATTCATTGGAGCATAGTTATAAGAACTTTGTTAATTTCTTCGACTTGGCCATTGGCCTGTGGGTAATAGGGTGTTGAGTTGTCATGGTGAAGACCCAAATTTTTAGTAAGTTCGGACATCATGAAGTTTCAAAAGTGGCTACCATGATTAGTAACAATAGCCTGGGGAACACCAAAACGAGCTATGATGTGATTAAAAATGAATAATGTTGTGGTCTTTCTAGTGTTGTCAAATGTCGGCATCGCCTCGACCCATTTCGTAAAGTAATCAATGGCTACAATAATGTACCCATGCCCCTCGACCGAGTGGGGGTGACATGTCATGAAATCGATGCCCCATTTTGCAAAGGGATCAATAGAGACCACAGGGTGAATAGGAGAGGGATGTGACCGTATCTTGTTATTATAGGTCTAGCAAGCATATCATTTTTGAACGGCGATTATGCAGTCATTAAATAAAGAAGGCCAAAAATACCCTACTCGTAAGATCTTCTGGGAAGTAGCATACCCATACATATGACCACCACAGGCTCCAGAATGGCATTCATTCAGAGCTCTCTCGGCCTCGTCAAAAGTGAGACAGCGTTGAAAAACAGAGTCAATCACCCGACGATAAAGAGTATCCCTGAGGATAATATATTGACGAGCTTGGTATCGTATTCAACGTCGGTCAGTACTAGACAAAGTTGGCTGAAAATTCTAGGTTTGGAGATAGATAATGATATCACCATACCAAAGATCATCAATGCTGATGAGGAAAAGGGATTCATCGGGTAATGAATCAACTGCTACATTTTCCGTTTCAGAATAGGGAAAGTCGCATATCAACTCAGCAAACACTAAGGACTTCTTAGACTTGGTGCGTTCGAATTCCAAGTCAAACTCCTGGAGTATCACAATCCATTTGGAGTATTTTCCCCTTAGCAATTGATGTGTGAGAATGTGTTGCATAGGGTTTCGGACACTAACAGATCTCCCTAGATCCACCTAGATCTAGAACAAAACAGAACAAGACATGACTCTTTCCCTAAGTTTTGACTATTGAATTAGCTAGTAGGGAGGAACAAGTAACATACCTTTGTATCACTTCCTAGGGTCTCTGTTGCTCCCGCTTCACTCTAGTGCTCTCGTGAGGTCAAGACCAAGATAACACAAACCAACCAAAGTGAAGATAGCAAAGTATATTCAACTGTCAACTTATGTGTATGATCAAGGAATTACACAATAAAGTGAGAATAGCTTTATGGGAAAGGGACATGTCGTTGTATCATATTAATGGAAAGTAGAAGATTACAACTTGATCACCTTGATGTCGCAAGCTTCCTTTTGGTGGATCTTGTTTCCAACACACACACTTGCTCAATCCTTTCATGAAGAAGATCAAATCCACTTGATAGACTTGCTAGAGTCTCCAAGCTCCTGTTCAAGCTAGGTCCTTCACACAATTCTTGCACCAATTCTCCAATGAATCTTGCTTAACCTTTTCCATGAGAATTCTATCAATATATAGGAGAGAATGAGATGGTTATTTAGATAAGAATGATCCCACAATATCAGGGAATCCAGTACAAGGATAACCATTCGAATGCCAACCCATTCGTCTAGAAGATTCCCTTCTAGAACCATCGAGAATTCATCTTTTTCCAAGCTTTAGAGAAGGTTCGCACCCTAGCTATATAACACAATGTGAGAAGTTCACACCCTAGCTTAAGGTAGCCTACGAGAATGGGTCATTCTCGCACCCTGGTTTATTAGCAACCTATGAACTCTCTTCAAAAGTATGTTTTCTGGGAAGAGATGAATGTTGCTTTTCTCTGGAGAAAGTTCTTATGAAGAGCCTGAGTACACCATCATGATGGCCAAAATCATGGGTAATACCTTTACCAACCTCCACGCGACTATAGCTATGTTTACATGATATAACATATGACCATAAAATAAGTGTTGAGGGCTAGGCCCTTGACCCCTTTTACACCCCATTCAATACAATGCATTACTTTAAATATATTATAACCACTATATAGTTAAGAAACAATGTTGTGGCGTGATGGTATGGGAGGATTTGTGAATATTTATGGAGCTCGTGGGTTTGACTCCCATAGACTCCATAATTTTGGTAACCCATGCCAATATAGGCCAATGAGGGGTTGCCACAATGAATCCTCTCATTGGCTGAATATTTCCACTTGTCAATATAGGGTTGGACCACTTGTGCACCAATTGTCAATCTGTAATTGGACCACTTAGGTTGCACCTTCCCTAGTCAACTGCTAATAGTCATGTGCCATGTGTCACCCTTGTAGTGGTGACACATGTCACTCTTTTTTTTTCCCATGTGCACTTTGACCTTTGACCTGGTTTGATTGGAACTTTGACAACTCATAACGTTTGCATACGAACTTTGTTTTACTTGTTATTTGTTCCCTTGGAAATATGATGAAGAGGTGTACACATTGATGTTGTTTTTGAGATATTTTGGAATGGTCAAAAATCATTATGGATCCCCCGAGACCTCTATGAGAATTCTAGATCCTCTTGGACCTCTTTGAGTGTTCCTTAGAGCCTCATGGATCACACCTTCCCACTAAATAACTTTTGGACCTACAAAAGTATATATACTCAACAACCTAGTGATGATAATGAACTCTTCTATCTTGCTGACTCTTTTGGAATTTAGTCTTCATATTGGGTCTTCGATTCTAGGTAATAGATTAGTGCACTTTTTTCTGTTTCTCTAGAATATTCCTCTGATTTTGGTTCTGGCTCATAGATTCCCTAACAAAAAAATTATTGTTCATTGAATCTCTGCAATACCTATATCATGTATTCAATATCCACTCCCATCTCCTATTTTTGAATATAGTCTATATTTTCCAATATGAAACCAAGTCGAATGTTGATCTATGCCTTGCCCATTTGGACTCTCTATTCCTGTACTTCTTTATGTATCTGTAGGAGTCCTTGAACTAATACTCTTCCCAATGTCGCTCATACCTTGAAGAATAAATCTTCTTGTACTATTATCATATGTACATGTCTTGATTGCTTCTGTTCAAGGTATACATCCACATGAAGATGACATAGTATTTTAAAAACATTCTTATAGCATGCACCTTTATGCCTCTTATTTATGAAGAGGATTATTTCTTCTTTATCAACTCTAGAAAGTTTTTCATTTCTTTGATGCTCTTTCTTTTCTTGATATACATGCTCCAACTTCTTGCATCCTTTTGTTCCTTCACTTATGGTTCTTCAGAATCAAGAATGTTGTCTTAGAAATTTCGATCCATATGTATCCCTTTAGCTAATTTAAAGAAAATATAATTGTCCATACTGTTGTCCAAAGGATTTTAAATATTTATAATGAGATTCCTCTCATTATAAGGCAATATGTATAGGTGGCTATCTAGAGATATCCCTAACGATATTCCTCTCTGTCTAAAGAAATATGTAAAGGTGGCTATCTATAAATCTCTCTAATGATATTCCTCTTACTCTCAACATCATATAAGGTAGCAATATAGAAACTCTCTTACAAAATTCCTCTCACCCATACAAGGTAGCAATATAGAAATTTTACAGAGTCCCTCTCACTCTTATAATTTACAATGAGTGTCTTACAAGCCTTCTAATATACTTTAAGAGATATACACATATGCATATTACATTTACAAATATACATATCTAAAATGAAAATTTTAAAGATGGTTTAATTATGAACTCATTCTTCCCATTATACTAGGAGGAGTATCGTAACTTCTGACCTATGATAATGACTTTGATTCTGATGTTGAATCTGACATTGAATCTGATGAAAAACATGATGTTGAATCCAAGTAACCATTATCCCAAACTATAGGTCTTCCCAGTAACCTATATAACCTCTCTTTGTGAATACCAAGCACTATTGTTGTGTCTGGAGCAACTTCTCTTGAATACAAAAGTACCTAGCCATTCTAGAATGTGGCTACATAGCCTTCATCCGAAAATGGTATAATTGAGAGTAAGTTTACCTTTAAGTATGGAACATACAACATATGTTCAATTCCCAGAAATCCTCTTGACTAGAGCTGAAATATTACATATCCATACCCTCTTATTTCTTAATTGGTGTTGGGTTCCAAATCCCACATAGAAATCTGTGTCGAACTTTGAGAAAGTCAAAAATATTGATCTCATCCCAATCATGTGGCGAGATGAGCCACTTCCCATGAACCATTCTTCAGTGTCTTCATATATCACTTTTCCAAGACCATCCACTAGGAAGTATTCTTTCCTAAGCCTTTCAATAAGACCACTGACTTCATCTAGAGTTGTTGCATGTCTTCTTGCAAGTATCTTTACATATTTTTTTCTCTTCTTCGAACATAGGTGTAGGTAAAGTGTCCAACACTTATTGATATAATGTCCACTCTTACCACATTAATAACAGAGTTTCTTGTTCCAAAATCCCTTCTTATCATTTCTCCTTTTCCTCTAACTTGAGAAATGATCTTCCTTCTTCTTGGAGGGATTTACTAGCATAGTCTGTCTTCTTTGATACTGCTCCACATCATCGTTTCTATTTCCATGGGAAACACATAGATAAATAGACCATTCACAAGTGGGAAAAGTCTTCATTCTTTCTCCTATAGCATGCACATCCTTATTTGGAGATGAAGTACACATGTTACCTTTCTCTGAATTGGAAGGTAAGGCCAACTATTTATGTCGGGATTATTCATCTAAATTTCTCTTTGCTTCAGTTACCTTCAGGAATTATCCATCTTTATGGGAAAAAGAGTAACATGGGGAGTCATATTTCTCAATCATGTCTCTTGAAGGAGATAGTCTATCTTGCATCAAAAACTTATCATTCTCATCCTACCAATCTTCATATATTGGTACTGATGGTTCCAACACTTGATTTCTGATCTGAAAATTTATTTCAAACTCATGAAAAATAGTCATGTGAAAATATTCATGACATAACAGTCGATCTCGCATCCTCTGCTTCTCTTCCTCAAGAGCTTGCAACTACATCTTTAACTCATAATTTTGTTTCTGGATTTGGCAATTGATATTCTTCTGCAGCCTCAGTTTCATGAGAACTTTACTCATCTTGTTTTCTTGATAAGAGCCTTAAATATCTTCACCAACTGAATTCTTGGACCTCATCCAATCAAGAACTTGAAAAAAATGTCAAAAATAGCTCTGATATCAACTTGATCAGAAAATCCTTAGACACCACTTATTCCTTTAAGTATACACATGCAGTACCTAAGTTGATCTAGAATAATTTAGTGATCGTATTGAGGTGGTTTTCATAATTATGATGATGTGAAATTCATCCAAAAGCTCATAAACTGATGATTAGTAGTGAGATGACACAATATAAGATAAAATAACTCAAAACATAATGTTGATATCATACTTTTGTTTTATCTTTAAGTTCCCTTCAATCTAATGAAAATTGCGTTCTCCATCTCAAATATCAAAATCACATGTAAAATTATTCACATATGCAAATTTAATGGAATCTCTTTAATTCCATAACTCAAAATAAGAAAGTAATTTCCATTGAAATCCTTGTGAAATTATGAGAAAATTGACTATAAAGTTGACCAATTTCTGAACTGACTCAATTTCACCTTTTTCAGCATATAAAACAATGCATTAAATGTTCATTAATGGAAAATTCAGTGAATACTTTTACAAATGAATTCAAATCACAAAATATACCTAAAATTCATGATCCTTGCAAAAAATCATGAAAAATGAGTATAAAGTTTCCTATGTTCCGTCATTATACCTCATGGCATGCTTTATGAGAACATATTTAGCCTCTTCTTAGAAAAAAAATAGAGACATCTGTATGACTTAGAAAACCATACCCTATCTTGGAATTTGTTCCACCTCGATATCTGTACAGACTTGAGATGTACATACCTTAGACTATGTGCACATTGAGATTCGTGCCCAATATATAGGCTGGGGCCTTAAAACCTCTTTTTGAATTAGTGGGAAAATTAATGCCAAAAATAGTGGAATCCCATAACAAATGGGTTGTTGGCATATTGGTTGTAATTACAGTGGATAAACTTTATAAGTTTGTGGGTTCCATTCCCATTGATCGCAACTTGTGGTGGATTATTTTTGTTATAATACATATATATATTTCATTATTTGGAAACATCCTAAACTTTTGGTATATATTTCAAACCATATTTTAAAAATAACATAGGTATGGAATATACCTTTACCAACCTTAATGTGAATATAGATATGGTTACGTGATATAACATATGGCCATAAAATAAAGGTTGAGGGCTAGGCCCTTTGCCCTTTTACAACCCATTCAATACAATACATTACTTTAAATATATTCTAACCCCTATGCAGTTAAGAAACAATGTTGTGACGCAATGGTATGGGAGGCTTTGTGAATGTTTATGGAGGTCATGGGTTCAACCCCTGTCAACTCCATAATTTTGGTAACCCATGCCAATATAAGCCAATAGGAGGTATTTGTGCGGCAACCTCTCATTGGCTAAATCTTTCCACTTGTCAATATAGGATTGGACCACTTGTGCACCACTTTTCAACCTATAATTTGACCACTTGGGTTGTACCTTTCCCATTCATATACTAAAAATAATGTGCCACATGTCACCCTTGTAGTGGTGAGATGTGTCACTCTTTTTTTTTCCCATGTGTACTTTGACCTTTGACCTGGTTTTACTGGAACTTTGACTTCTCATAAATTTTGCATATGAACTTTGTTTGACTTTATATTTGCATCATTGGAAAGTTCACAACAAGCTCTATGCATCGATGTAGTTTTCGAGAGAATTTGAAACGGTCAAATTTTGAGCATTTATGGATCCCCTGGGACCTATGTGAGAATTACAGAACCTCCTGGACCTATATGAGCATTTCTTATATCCCTGGATCACTTCTTATGAATGTAATCTTTTGATATATAAGAAATAATTTCATGGTTTTCTCCCATTTGGGTTTCCACGTAAAATTCTTTTGTATTTTTTATTTTTGGTTATATGTTTGTGGTATATTGTTACACCTCAAAATTACTCACTTCGATATTGTCGCAAGTGTCATCATTATGAGTGTTGTAAGTGTCACATCTTGTCTGCAAGTGTCACATATTGACTATAAGTGTTGCAAGTGTCACAAACAGTATGTTGCCATATTTCCTATGCCGTGCCCCTAACGAAATCACAAAGACACTTAAGACACCTCAAAGGATATTTTGGAAGAAGGAAATTCACTTGGTAAGAAGTACAAGCACTTTTCCATTGGAAGAACCATGAAAAAATTGATTTTTGGAGAGGAGCGCTCCCCTACCCACTGTTAGGGAGCACTAGCACACCCTGAGCCTCTCTGGGAAGTGTTTGAGCACCCTCTGCACCCCTTTGGGGGAGAGTTACCCTCTTTTGAGAAAATTCTGGGTTTGTTGAGGCGAATTAGGGAAGAATCCCTCAAATCTTGAAGGCAGTTGGGTTCGAATTGATGGTCAAGGCATGATCCTAGGGGAGATCCTCAATTGAAGAAGAGGAGTGCTAAAATCATCCCAAATATCTCTCAAGTGGTTGGACCTCTCAAAGGTTATATAAGGAGGCCTTATCATGGTGAAAGGCACAAGGAAGATTGACAATTATACCTAACTTATTATCTCATAAAAAGGTATTGAGAATGGAAAATTGAGATTGATACCAAACTTATGATCCTATAAGTGGTATTGACAGAGAATGAAGTGGGAGAATCACATCAAACTTATGATCTCATGAGTGATATTCCATCAAATCCATCAGTGGATCTTGATTGATTAAAGGGGTTGGACAAGGAGAACTGGAAGAGGCTATTGTACCTTCATTTAAAGGATTGTAAGTACTTTTACTTGTTCTCATTAATACAATCAATGCTTGGCCTGTTTCTTTCAACTTGTACTTGTTCCATATAATTTTGTCTACAGTAGATGGATCTATGATTGAGATAATCTCAGTAGAGTAGGAAGTCCATTGTATCTTTGTTTGTTTTGCAGGACCTCAAGATTGAAGCTCAGCATGGACTTTGCAAGGACAAACGTCGTTCATAAGGTACATATATTTCTCCTTCTCTTTATTTCATTAGATTTATTAGATATAAAAGGAGGTCAGTATGTTAAGCACATTCTGTCTTGGCCTTAGGAGTTTAGAGACCAAGAGGTAATCCACTTGTAAAAGTATATTGTAATTTCATTGTAAATCTGGACCATTCATTATAAGGTCGCAGATCTAACGGTAAAGATTATGTTAGGGTTTTTTTCCCTATAAGGAAACCCTCTTTTATGAGGGAAATGTATTACGGCTATGGATGATGGTGAATATTGTATTCTAAGAGAGGATACTGTGAGAGAAAGAAGAGGAAGTTACAACGGGTTTTACTGTAGGTTGTATCCCTTCATTTTGCTGGATAATAATAAAGGAAGGACCTGTCAATTTCTCTGGTGGATGTAGCCCACACTGGGTGAACCATGTAAATCTGTGTCTCTCTTGTATTGTGTGTCTTCTGTGTTTTGTTTTTGCATTTGTTTTATTTTATTGCTCCGCGGTCCTGTTTTTCTAACACGATTATGTGTGGGAGCCTCTCGAGTTGATTTTAGACTTGTTATCCTACCCATACGTTCGGATCGGACTATCGAATGTACCCGCTCGGGGACTGACTGCGAATTGGTGACCTTAGTAGCCATAATCTTTAGGGTCTCACACAAGGTGACAGTGAAGGGAAGTCTCACTGTACCTAGAACAGACATTGGTCAAACTCACTCGGGCTCCTTGGAGGGTAAATCCAAAATTATTGCATGGAAGCTTGAACCAAGGCATAAGTCTGTTAAGCAGGTCACCAATGTAACTGATCCACCCACTCTATCCCTTCCCCTTCTTATTTTGATCTCGTGACATTGGATTTCATCACCAACTAGTGGTTTCATTGTGGGAAGGTTTGTTTGATTGTTTTCTTCTCAGATTCATAGTGTGTGTTGGTTGTGTTACTTAGTGGACTTTAGGTCGAGTCAGTGTTAATGGCATCCAATCCTAAGAGTACCAATAGAGGAACCCCTTATCCTGGGGAACCTTATTCCTTTCCTTCATTTGGAAACTTTGGTCCTCTGTATATTTCCACACTGAGTCTTTCAGGACTCACCATCAGATTATCGATTTGGTTTTTCCCCACTCCAGTGATCTCAGATCCTCCCAATGTTTCAACTCCACCTAATACTTTAGATGTTAGTACACCACCCACACGTCAAACTCACATCAAATTTTCACCTTCTTTGCCCATTAAGTCTCCTTCCCTTTCTCCTTCTTCATCTAGTGAAATATCTAAAGAAAGTACCCAGGTTGATCAAAAGAAGAAGAAGAGCCCGAAAAGGACCAAGGCCCCAACAACATCAGATGTTGGATCCAAACAACCAGTTACTATTAATAGTATTGGGAGTGTTGATGAGGTCAACAAGATTAAAATTAATAATCTTAAACACAAATTCCCTTGCAGTATTTGTAAGGGTGACCACTTTCTAAGGGATTTCCCTGGTATTCCCAAGGTCTTAGAAATGTGGTCCTCCATGTCATCAGCCTCTGCCAGTCATGTCGATGATACCTCGTCAACTAGTGACGTCAAGGTTGGTAAGAAGCAGACATCTGTCAAATTCTCTTGTATGTTATGCAAAGGTGATCATTATTCTCACCTTTGTCCTCACATGGACGAGGTTCTTCTATTTTGGAAAAAATTCAACTTCCAAAAGGTTATCGTAAGATTTCCCCCAACCCATCGTTAGTTGATGAACTAGTCAATCCGGTTCCATCCCCAGTCAGTCCAGTTGATCATGTGGTCAATCTAGTTTCCTCCTCAATTGAACCACAAACCCAAGTAGTTGATATAGTTCTGTCATCGGTCAGCCCCACTCTTCATCTACAGAGTGAAACCCAAGTGACTGTTCCAGTTTCTTCCTCAGTCGGTCCCACCCTTCATTTGAAGAGTGTTAAAGTGGTCGATTTGATTCTATCCTCGGTCAATCCCACTCTCACGTTAGAGAGTGACACCAAAGCAGTCAATATGTTTCCACCCATCGACCCCATTCTCCCCTTGGAGAATGAAACCCAAGTGGTTGATCCAGTTCTGTCATCGATTGATCCCACTCCTCCTTTGAAGAGTGCCAAAGTGGTTGATCTGATCCCATCATCGGTCAATCCCACTCTTCCTTTGAAGAGTGTTTGCGTGGTCAATTCGATCCCATCATCTATCGATCCTACTCTCTCTCTAGAGAGTAAACCTGATACTTCCCATGTTTTTCTCGTTGATACAGAATCTACCGTGTTGGGGGGCATTCCTCCTTCTCCTAGGAAACCCCCTCCAAGCAATGAGGCCATCCTTTTTGATTGGGGTGTGCTAACTGGACCTCGTCTTCCCTCTCACATTCCTTTCCATATTATAGTAAAGGTTTGTGGTTGGGACATTCCTCAAATGGTGATAGATGAAGGTGCATCCATTAGTATTTTTTCCTCTGTTTCTTGGCACACTTTGGTTTGTCCTCAGCTTGTGCTGGTTACACAAAATCTATTAGCTTTTAACAGAAGAACTAGTCAACCTTTAGGGACCCTTCCTTAGTTTATGGTAACCTTGGGAGGGAAAATTGTCTTTATTGATGTCATGGTGGTCCGAGACCCCTTGGAGTTCTCTTTACTCCTTGGGAGGGATTATGTCTATGCCATGAAATATATTGTGTCCAATCTTTTCCGTGTGATATCTTTCCCTCACGATGGAATAATTGTGACTATTAATCAACTTTCATTCATCAGTCTTGATCGGATTACCTCCATGAATGGTTCTTATATGACGACAGTATCTCCCCTGTCACATGTCAATTATGTGGTGTTATCTCCCATGACTTCAACTTTCGATGATTTGGATCTGGTAATTGACATGGTGATCTCTTCGGTAGAGCTATTGGAACCTGATCTCCTTACCACTGTTACGACCCTCGACATGTGTTCCTTCTAGAGTAATTTTCTTCCATCCAGTGAAGATCTATTGGAAGTCATGAATGAGTTTTTTCCCTTGACATTGTGTCCTTCCAGAGTGTTATTCTCTTGGAATCCATGATCAATAAGATTCCACGAGCACAGTTTCTATTCTCTGTAGAAATATCGTTAAAAAATGAAACAGAGGTTACAAGCATAGTTTCTTTTCTCTGTAGAAAGCTCATTAAAAAATGAAATAGAGGCCTTGAGCATAGTTTTTCTCTTTGTAGCAAGCTCATTAAAAAATGAAACAACAATCTAGGGATTGAACCTAGAGCCCTGAGCATAGTTCTTTTTCTATGTCAAGCTCGTTAAAAAATGAAGCAGTCACCTCTCTTGAACCTTTATTTCATCCACTCTTATCCTTTTTCCCCATCTAGTAGAGAAATTGGTGACAACCTCAGAGTCAGTGAATGAATTGAAGCTTGGAGGGCATGTCTCCAGCCTTTGATGATTATTCTAGAGTTAATCCACTAGCTTTCAAGCTGGGGGCATACCAAGCTTGGTCTTTGTTCTTTCTCGTGCTCATAAATACATGAGAATGCATCCGAGTAAACTTTTATCTCTTTTTCGAACCTGCATGGATATACGAAAAAAGGAACCCCCTGGAGTTGTCTTTGAGCTCTTTTTAGACTCTCTAAACATGAAAAGATTGTCGAGTGATCTTTCTTCCTTTCCCACTCGTTAAAAGGTTTGAAAGGGCATCTTTTGAGTGATAATTTATCTCTTTTTCGGCCTCGAAAGACTAACATTATGAAAAAGGACAACATTGGAGTCGTCTTTAAGTTGTTTTTAGACTCTCTAAATATGAAAAACCACTGAGTTTACCTTCTTTGGACTTGTTAAACAATCATACATTTAAGGGCCCATACAGGATCAAACCCTTACTTCTTCCAGTTTGTTAAACAAAGGAAGAGTAATTTACTGAAGGTGAGGCATATTGAGCATGTGTTACCCTCCTTGAGCTCGTTAAATTAAAAAGAGGTACTCATCTATCTGGATGGGGGGAAAATTGAAAGAAGCAAGACAAGAAAGTTTTTGAGAACACTACTAGTAACTCTTATGGTCTCCCTTGAACACAACACTTTGTCTTTGCACGCATTTTAATCTGCTGAACCTCTACACTAAGCCAATCCTTTAAGTTTCTTTTACTCCTTTGGGTCACCTGACGAAAGTCACAGCATCCAATGCATCATCAAAGTTTTGGTCCATGTTAAGTTTCTACTGTTGTGCCTCAGTGTTCAAGGGAAGTATCTGCCTCGAGAGTCAGCCATCACAAATATCCTGTTTCACTACCCATGTTAGTCCATGTTCATTTGATCTACCATTTGCATCTCTGTGTCTGTTTTGTGTCATTGATGGGGGATACATCAAGGCCCTCCTTCAACAAGTCTATTCCTTTCGACTTAAACACATTATCCAGGAGCTAGACTTAGAAACCAGTTAATACCTTGTGACCTACATGCCTCAATGACAGGCCTCCTCGTGTCCGACAGTGGGTTTACATCATTGACCTCTAATCAGATGATTCCATGGATGTTCGAATTCAGCTCATTCATTCACATTCGTAAGAATGTACTAGAGTATCTTGGGAATCATTAACATCAATGGTGATCTCCCTCGCGCTTGTTAACGGTTTACATCATTGATCGGTAATCAAGTGGTTTCTACCATGTTCGACATCAAGACATCTATTCACATGGTTAGTTTCGTACTACATCAGGATCAATAAGAAGACCCTGGGTTGAGTTTTCACTCTTATATGTACTTTTCCCAGGTTGCGAAGGATTTATTTTGAACTATGTCACATATACTGTTACGTAGATCCAGTTTGTGTTGGTCGTGGCTATGTCTTGTCATCTCATAGATCCATTGTGTATTCTTTGTGGCTACGATCAGTTCAGGTGATAGGAGTATATATCCATAGTGTATCTTCAGTGGCTATACCTTTTGTCAATATAATTATGGATCTGCAGTGTATTTTATGGTGACCATACCTAAAAAGTCTTTATCACTCAATCATAGGTATGCCTACCTTGGGTTTTGAAACATGTCATAGTATTTGTTTGATGGTTGTGTGTAGATTTTTTTGGTTTCTCTGTGTCCATACCCTTGCTCAAAAAATTATAAAAATTACTTCAATCAACATCATATTCTAACTTCATACTTTGGGGGGAAATATGTTACACCTCAAAATTACTCACTTCAATAGTGTCACAAGTGTCGTCATTACAAGTGTTGTAAGTGTCGCATCTTGTCCACAAGTGTCACATCTTGACTATAAGTGTTGTAAGTGTCACAAACAGTATGATGCCATCTTGCGTATGTCATGCCCCTATCGACATCACAAATACACTTAAGACACCTCAAAGGATAGTTTGTAAGAAGGAAAATCACTAGGCAAGAAGTACAAGCCCTTTGCCGTTGGAAAAACCATAAAAAAATGATTTTTGGAGAGGAGCGCTCCCCTAACCATTGTTAGGGAGTGTTGGCACACCCTGAGCCTCTCTGGGAAGTGTTTGAGTGCCCTCTGCACCCCTTTGGGGGAGCACTACATTCTTTTGATAAAATTTTGGGTTTGTTGAGGCGAATTAGGGAAGAATCCCTCAAATCCTGAAGGTAGTTGGATTCGAATTGATGGTCGAGGCATGATCCTAGGGGAGATCCTCAACTGAAGGAGAGGAATCCTCAACTCATCCCAAATATATCTCAAGTGGTTGGACCTCTCCAAGGTTATATAAGGAGGCCTTCTCATGGTGAAAGGTAGAAGGAAGATTGAGAATTATACCTAACTTATGATCTCATAAGAAGGTATTGAGAATGGAAAATTGAGATTGATACCAAACTTATGATCCTATAAGTGGTATTGACAGAGAATGAAGTGGGAGAATCACATCAAAATTATGATCTCATGGGTGAGATGCCATCAAATCCATCAGTGGATATTGATTGATCAAAGGGGTTGGACAAGGAGAACTGGAAGAGGCCGTTGCACCTTCATTTAAAGGATTGTAAGTACTTTTACTTGTTCTCATTAATACAATCAATGCTTGGCCTGTTTCTTTCAAACTTGTACTTGTTACATATAAGTTTGTTTGTAGTATATGGATCTATGATTGAGCTAATCTCAGTAGATTAGGAATTCCATTGTATCTTTGTTTGTTTTGCAGGACCTCAAGATCGAAGTTTAGCCTGGACTTTGCAAGGAAAAACGTCGTTCATAAGGTACATATCTTTCTCCTTCTCTTTCTTTCATTAGATTGATTAGATATAAAAGGAAGTCAGTGTCCATGTTAAGCACCTTCTGTCTTGGCCTTAGGAGTTTAGAGACCAAGAGGGAATCCACTTGTCCGCAGGGGGATTCACCTACAACATATATTGAATGTCATAATAAGTGATAAATTTTTGATATCTTAAATTTGTACATATTGTGATTAAAAGTGGTAAAAAGTGTCTAATACTGATTCACTTCCTGAGAGTCTCAGTATTAGTAAATAATCCAAAAACATCCACTGACAATCATATCCACTGAACATAACATCTATTGACGGTAAAATTCACTCACAGTAACTTCAAAACCTCATAAAAGTTCATACAGTGACATCACAACCTCATGGCAACATCACAACCTTATAACATACTTTGAGAATAAGAAAGACCTTAAGAGAATCCTTTAGACTTCTTTTGCACACCAAAAAAAAACCTCAACACCTTTAGCACACCTTAGACTTGATCTCTTTCTTTTTTGTACTAAAATATAAAAAATCAATCCTATATTTATAGAAATTATGTCCCCAAAAGACTGGCTGAGCCAACCTCATTTTTTTAGCTCAGTTGTCAGATAGAAAAATTCATATCTCCCCATTCCTAGGGAGTTAGAGGGACTTCCATATACCATTGGAAAGGTCTCAAAATAATATTTGCAACGATGTAACTTGTGCTCCCATTTGATTTAGTTAAGTAGGGTAAAAAATCCTTCAAATATAGGGTATCCAAATTGACCACAAATAATACTTTCAACAATCTCCATCTTGCAATATTAATCTTGGACATTTGTAGGCTTGTAATATTTATCTTGGACATTTTTTGGGCTCCCCCTATATTTTAAATTAATGAAAACAATATTTCCAACAATCTCCTCCTTTGTCATTTATGCCAACCCTTAGCCAATTATGATACTCCCCCCATTTGCAAATTTTCTTGTGTCTGCAATTCTTCCTATGTCTGCAACCTCTCCCCGATTGACATTAATGGAAAAGAGATAATCCCACTAATATTTTGCTTCCCTTTACTAACAATAAGAGGAATATATCACACCCATACAACATTTTTCTCCTTTGACTTTATCGAGTACGTAGACATCTCTTGAGGTTTTGTTTGCATTTTCCACTAATCTTCCTGAAGTTGCTTTCCTTATCTCACACCATTTAGAATTAAATGTGAGATAGTAACCTTGATCACACATTTGGATGACACTTATAATATCATGCTTTAACCCTTCAACATACAATACATTATGTGTCTTATTTTTTCCATTATCAAGACTAACAATACCGTTTCCAACTATCCTTGCAGAAGCCTTATCTCCAAAAGTAATATTGCCTCCTTTTTCTTCCTTCAACGTGATAAACTTGATTTGGTCCTCCATCATGTGTTTTGAATATCCATTGTTAATGTACCATTGGTTCCCTTCATTTTGAGAATGAAGTGCAATTCCACATTCTTCTTTCTTTAGTTACTCTTGCTTTCTTTTCCACACTCTAGTGTATTATTCACTATGCTTGGTAAGGACATCATCTTCCTTGTTTTGTTTAGGAGACTTTATCATGTTTTTTCTATAGTCGTGTGCTATGTGCCCATATTTATTGCACTTATAACATTTAGTTTCAATTAGGGGAGCAAATGAATTGTATTTTTTGTTTGCAAACCCATGAGAAATTTTGGTTTTGTTTCTCATATAATAATCCTTTGAGGTTTTGTAAGAACCTATATTTCTATCTCTCACATGATCACTTCTTTCATAAGCTCTACAATCTATTTGTTTATGACCAAAATTATTGCAAGAAAAACAATATCCAAAAAAGAGGTATTGGTTTGTGAAAGGTCTTCGTGGTGGAAGAACTCTTATGAACTCATTATTGTTGTTCTTGTGAGAAGAATCAAGTTTATCCTGGTCATCATTTCCTTTCAGGATGTCGATTTCATTGTTCATGGAGCCTTTGAAAATATTATCATATCTTTCAGGATTTTCATCATTTTCTTTTTTTGATGGCTTTATGAATTTAATGTTTGCATATCCCTCGATGTTTTTTTTTTATCATCATAGTCGAGAGTTGTATTCATGAATGGTGACCTTTAAAAACTGATAATATTATCTAATATATTAGTACTCTTTTAAAAAATCAAGCTTATATTCAATTGATCAATTTTTTTCTCTAGTTCTTTTCTTAAGGAAACGGTTTCAGCTTCTAGTGTCTCACAATTTTCTTCCTTTTCTTTCAGCTATATTCTAACCACTTCTTCTATCCTCTTTTCCTCTTCTAGTTGATTCTTTAGGATAATAATTGTCATCTCTGTTTCTTCAAAATCATGTTCCTTATTTTCATGTTTTTGCAATTGCTTCTTTTTCTTTATATTCTCTTCCCCGAGTCTGTCTATTTATTTTAAGGCAATAATGAGTTCTTCTTCAAAATTCACTTCTCCATCAATGTCTTCTTATTCTGAATATTCATTTTCTTCATTAGAGGATTTTTTTTTCATGGTTATGGAGAGAGATTCTTATTTGTCATCAATAATTCCCTTTCTTTGAAGTTTCCAAATACTCCTTTTAGATTTCTCACAACTTATGATTCTTTTGTCTTTGACTCGCAATAGGAAAAATCATCGGATTTGTCTTCACTGGATCTCTCTTCATAAATGTTTCATAACGTGTACCAAATATTTTTATCTATTTACACTTCATTACCTTGACAATATCAAAATCTCGTAGACCACTCAAGATCACCTCTATTATTTTTTCATTGTTTTCACTTGACTCCTTCCCAACTTTATCTGTACAAACTATTGCGACTGATTCCCAAATATCAAACCCAAGGGACTATAAATATATCCTCATTCTTATAATCCATGTTGCATATTTTTTTCCATTGAAAAAAGGAGTTATAAGGTACCAACTCTATTATAATAGATGAAAATAGAAATATTGCAAAGAATAATAGTGGAACAACACAATAGATGAAACCACAACACCAAAATAATAACTTTATTGATAGGAAACAATGTTCACTTGCCTCTTCGAGGGGGAAACCTCTAGTAGAGAAATGATCTATTATAATAATTCTTAAGACAAAAATTATCATGCCCTGGACTCCTATTTATACTAAATCTATCTATCAAAAGAACAATCTAGAGGAAGATCTTCTAGAAGTAGAAGCTTCTATTAGGTATTCTTACATTTGACTTATTCTTCCTCATTACTAGGCCTTATTAATATTGGCATTTATTACATAGAAAATATATTATTCTACCTATTTGAGGGTTTAGGGAGGTTAGGTCCCTAACATGCCCTCCCCCTTAAAAAATAGCCTTGTCCTCAAGGCTTGAGATGAGGAAATTGCTACAGAATGGTAGTTGGATCACAGGTGGCTTATGTTGTAGTTGTATCTTTCCATTGTACTAAAACTTCCTTGATGGTGTGATGATGGACATGATTCTCATGTTGGTCCAAGGATTCCTATGGCTGCAACTAGATAAATCCTTCTTCATCCAACTCAGGAATACTGGTTTGAGTTTGGAGCTTAGTTCCAATCACCTTGTTTAAGCACAAAACATGAAAAACATGATGGAGCTTAGAATAATTGGGAAATGATCACTGATAGGCCACCTGTCCCATGTGCTTTAGAATTGTATAAAGACCATAAAATTTGGGTGCCAGTTTCTGACAATGGTCATCCTTGAGTGAAGTCTTCTTATAAGGTTGCAGTCGAACAAACACCTGACACCCTTTAGCAAATTGACGTTCTCAGCAACTGTGATCTACTCGTTTCTTCATACAATTCCGAGCCATGAAAATATTCTCTTTGAGGGTACAGAGAATAACTTTGTGAACTGTAATGGTTAACTGCCTGGACCTTCAAGATGTCGAGCATGTATGATATAACTAAAGGTGGTTTTTTGTCCATATACTGCTTCAAAAGGAGTCATGGCAGTAGTTGTATGGTAAGAAGTGTTGTACTGCCATTTAGCTAGGGGTAACCATTGAGCCCATTGATGTTTCCATTCAGATGAAAAACACATCAAATATGTTTCCAAAAACTTGTTGATAACTTCAGTTTGACTATCAGTCTAGGGATGATAGGCAGTGCTGAGATACAATTTTGTGCCTTGTATCCTGAACAGTTCTTGCCAAAACTTTCTAGTGAAAGTGGGATCTCTGTTAGAAATAATAATATGAGGCCTACCATGAAGCTTGAAGATATGATCCATGAAAATTTGAGCCACAGTGGAGGTGGTGAATGGGTGTTGAAGAACATAGAAATGAGCATACTTGGAAATACGATCAACTACCACCATGATGGTTGACTTATTTCATGATTTAGGTAATCCAATAATGAAATCCATAGATATATCCCTCCAAATAGAGGGTGGGATCGGAAGTTGCTGTAGTTTTCCTAGGGCTTTGACAGTTTCTCCCTTATTTCATTGAAAAACATCACATCCTGCCACAAAAGTGTGAATGTCCGGTTTCATACCATCCCAGAAAAAATAGCATTTGACCTTGTCATAGGTTTTGGTAAACCCTGAGTCCCTAGTTGTGGATGTAGCATGAAGCTCAGAAAGCACCGTGGATTTAAGTTGTGACCGTTTACTTAAATACAAACAAACTTTGTAGTGAAGCTATTCATTGTTCCAAGAGTACCCTAGGGAAACTAGAGAATTGTCTTGCAATTATTGGATCAAACTCGAAATTTTAGGATCTTGCAACCATTCATGGATGAAAAATTGGAGCCAATCTGGTATAATGAAGGCGAGGGAAAAAATGACCCTTCATCTTCATATTGTCTTGAAGGAGCGTCAATAAACACATTGCATTTTCATTTCTTGTAAATGATCTCATAATCATATCCAAATAACTTAGTCACCTATTTTTTTTTCTCTAGGGATGAAATACGTTGCTCCAAAAAATACTTCACTCTTTGATGATCTGTCTTAATTTGTACGCGTTTCCCAAATAGATAAGGGCACCAGAGATCCACTGCATGCATAATAAACAACATTTCATTTTCATATATTGATTGGGCCAAATGTCACTCTGACAATTATTTGATGGTAAAGGCCAAAGACCTACCATATTGCATAAGTATTGCTCCAATTTCTCTCCCAGAAACATCGCATTCCATGAAAAAGGCCTTTTTGAAGTTAATAAGGACCAAGATAGGAGTGGTGCACATAGATTCCTTCAAGGCTTGAAATGGATGATCAACTACTGGAGTCCAAGTGAAAAAAATATTTTTAAGGAGAGCAGTTAGAGGCATCGTAATCTTTCCATAATTATTAACAACATTGCAATAATATCCTGTTAAACCCAAAAAACCACGCAATATTTTTAGATCCTTAGGGAGAGGACAATCCTACATAGCTTCAATATTCTTAGGATCCACCTTGAGACCCTCCTTACCAAAAATATGACCTAAGTACTCGACTTATGAGGCTCCAAAAGAAAATTTAGATTGTTTGAGGAAAATTGGTGCTGAGAGAGTAGATGAAGAAATTGATCCACATGAACAAGATGGGTTTTCTAGGTTTTACTATAGATGAGAATATCATCAAATAAAACTAAGAAAAAATGACAAAGAAAAGGATGAAAGACATGATTCATAAGGCTTTGGAAAGTGGAGATATAATTACACACGCCAAATGGAATGACCAAGAACTCATAGTTGCCATCATGAGTTAGAAATGTGTTCTTAGGAATGTCTACCTCTTTCATATGTATCTAGTGGTAGCCAGAATGAAGATCAAGTTTAGTAAAGAACTGGGCACCACTTAATTCATCCAAGAGATCATCAATTACAGGACTGGGAAATTTGTCTTTGATGATGAGTTTTTTTAGGGATCAAAATTCAAAACACATGTGCCAATAGACTTATTTAATAACTACCATGACCACATGAGAATAATAGGGGCTAGTACTAGGATGAATAATTCCAACAACGAGCAATTCTTGAAGAATTTTCTCAATTTCATTTTTCTGGGAAAAGGGATGACGATATGGATGAACATTGGGAAGAAGGATGCTGGGTATGAGGGGAATGGAATGATCATGAACACCATGGGAAGGAGGAAGTTCCTTGGGAGTGGAAAAAATATATTTATGTTTGGAGAGGATGGATTAGAGGTCACAAGGAACATAGAGTGTCTCAGTGGCTTGAATTTTTAGAATATTTTCCATGTGATGGGAGCTCATGATATCATGGGAACTTGTTGTGATTCCTTGGAACTTATATTGTTGGCCCTCCTCATTCAATTGCATGGTTAATTACTTAAAATCCATGAGAATGGGGACCAAATTACTTAACCATTTGACACCCAACACAATGTCACAACCACGCATGTCGATAGAAAACATATGAGATTTCATGTGGTACTAACCAATTTGGAGACGCACATTTTCACAACTCCCTCCACATTTCATGGACCCACCATTTGCAATAATGATTTAATAATTGTTGACTTCTTGGATATAACTATTAGTTTCTTGGGAAATGTGGTGATGAATAAAGTTATGGGTGATGCCACTATCAACGAGGATGATGACCTTCTGATGCTTAATGTAACCAATGAGCTTGAGGGTTTTGGGAGAAGAGAAGCTAGTGAGAGAATTTAGGGAAATGTTAGGTTCAACTTTTGGGGGATCTGAGGGTGGATTCAGGTTAGTGTGTTTAGTCTATTTGGCCACATGGGGAGCCTCGACCTCTTCTTCAAAAACATCCTAAAATATATCCATAAAAATATTTTGTTCCTTACACTTGTGCCAAGGAAAATGTTTCTCATCACAATTATAAAAAAGGCCCTTGAGTTGGCGTTCAACCATTTATGCCCGAGTCAATTTTTGGATCTTTATTGGAGTGGAAGGAGGAGTGGGAGTGACTAGTTTAGGGTGAGGAATAAATGATGGTTTTCTTGTTTGAGAAGAGAGAACCTGCTGTGATTCCTTATCTCTTTTAGTATCTTCCACCCAACTCTAGGGGTGAGCCATGAGGATGTGGGCATGGATCTCATCCTTGAGGCCACTGATAAATCATTCTTGGAAAAAAAAGCATCATACATGCCCTCTATGTGGAAATACAATCATTCAAAAGAAGCTATAAAGGCTTCCATTGTGCTATATTGTTTCAACTTTGTCAAATGGCCTAAATGGTTGGTGTCAGTTTCAAAGCATTCATAAAGCTATGCAACAAAATGTGTCCAAATCATACCCTCGGTGGGAATTTTTTCTCCATTGCCACCATTGCCAACGATCTTGATCTAGATGGAGAACACCATATAGGATTTTGGTGACCTCATTCATAATGTTGTACAAAGATAAATAATGTTCCATTTGAGTTACCTAGCTGGTGGGATCTGAGACATCAAATTTGTTCACATCCATGGGTGGAAGACATAGGTCGCGCTGAAAGTGATGGGGATGAAAAGTATTGGAATTAGAGGAAGTTTCACCTTCGGGGTGTGCAAAGGTGGGTCAGATGAGATAAGGTCTCCAGTGATATTCAGGTTGGCGCAGATCTAGCCGGTGAAGGATGCAATATGGGTAGAGAGGTCCTATTTCAAGGTTTCCATTTTTGTGTCTATGGTGGAATGCATGTTTTTATTGATGGTGGTAATATTGGCACTGAGCTTCCACACTTCCTACCGGGTCTCTGCGAAATCAAAGGACAAGGAATTGAGGCAGGCTTCAAGGTCTTGGCTACGGGTGTGGGCCATTGTGAAGGGGGGAAATTGAAAGGGATGGGTGGGAACACACAGAAAAGGGGTTATGGGTGAATGGTATCACAATGATCAAGGAGAAAAGGGGATTCCAATGGGGTAATTACCAAATAAGGGGTCCGAAAGGGGTTCAGGTCCATGGGAAAAAACAAACTTTGATGAAAATGATAGGTATGACAGTGATCAGGGTGAAAAGATGAATCCAATGTGATAGGGCTCAAATAATGGTGTCAGTAGAATCTATACTTTTTTTTTTTTAAACTGCTACAGAGTTATACTACAATCTGAAGAATGTTGTAGTGTTGAAAGGCCAAAATTCTTAATAGAAAAAAAATGTGTAGTAATTTCACAACTAGAATGCAAGAGGTAATGTTGCACGACAACAAATATTGTCTGTTCTATTCCTGTTTCTGTCCCAAGGGTTAGAGTATTCATGGTTTCTACAGACAAGGGATTTCCCTATGATATAGCTCTCTAATATACATGCAGGGTCCAAAAGTAGTACTCGAACCAATATCTCATGGCACCAACTAAGGACATATATATTACTGGTTAACCCATTGTGGGCTATACAATACAATAGAGACACAATACATAATACAATAGAGACACAAATATACACAATACGATAGAGGCACAAATATATGTGGTTCACCCAGTGTCGGCTACGTCCAGTAGAGAAATTTCCAGGTCCTTCCTTTTTATTATCTAACCAAATGAATGGATAGAACCTACAACATGCATGGTGTAACTTCCTCTTATTTCTCTCACAATATCCTTCCTCATAATACAATATTCACTATCACACACAACCAAAATACAATTCCCTCATAAAATAATGTTTTCTTCTAGGGAAAAAATCCCTAATATAACTTCTACCATTGGATATGCGACCTTATAATGAATGGTCTAGATTAACTATGAAATTACAATATTTTACAAGGAAAGTTTTCCCAAAATTTCGCTTTGGAGGCGCAGCCCCCCAATCCCCCACCCGGGGGGGATCCATTAATTGTTTATGCCCCCTCTGAACCCCCCTAATGATAGTAGTGGGGGGGAATCCCCCAGACACACCCACATCAAGAAATGGGATCTAAGCACAATTGAAAGAAACCTATGAATGAAGATGATAATCAGGCTCCACAACCAACAATCTCCCACTTGGAGACTAATCACAAAAGCTCCATTGTTGTTGTACCTACTAGAATATGATCCACCTTGGACCTGTAAAATTTCTCATATTCACCTTCATGCTTGAAGGCCAAATGAAACTAAGTAGGAACTTAGTTTCATCGTGGTTACTACCTTTGTTAACATGTATGCAAGATTCTGGCTAGTATGTATCTTTTCCAACTTCAAATGTCCATATTCCAAGACATATCGTATGAAATGGTACCTGAGTTGTATATGATTAGTATTAGAATGGAAGGATGATTTATTTTCAATATGAATGGAACACTTAGTGTCACAATAAAACCTACTATTCTCCTTCTTCTTTCCTAATTCATCCATAAACCTCTATAACGAAATCATCTCTTTACTAGCCTCTGTAGCAGCAACATACTCTGCTTTTGTTGTTGAAAGTGAAACAACCTTTTTTAGTTTTGAAATCCAACTTACTTTTGTTCCAACTATAGTAAAGACATACCCTGTGGTGCTCCTCCTACCATCTTTATCACCTTCCATATCTGAATCAACATATCCCTATAGAATAGTGTCTGAATCTCCAAAATATAATGCATGATTACTAGTGCCTCTCAAATACTTGAGAATTCACTTAACCTCCTCCCAATGTTATTAACTTGTATTGTTCATATATCTATTGACAACTCCCACTACATGTGCAATATTTTGTCTGTGCACACCATAGCATACATAAAGTTGTCAATTGTTGATGAATAAGGGACCATGGACATGTATTATGTCTCCTCCCGTGTCTTGGTACACATTTCCTTGGTTGATTTGAAATGGTTGGCCTAAGGTGTACTAATTGTTTTTTCATTTTTCATTATAAACCTCTCCAACACCTTCTCTATGTATTCACCTTAAGACAATGTCAATTAGTGATTTTTCCTGTCTCTTGTTATTCTCATACCAAGGATTTTCTTTGCAACACCCAAATCCTTCATTGCAAATGAATTAGCTAATTTCCTTTTGAGAAAATGTATATCTTGCATATTAGAACCTGCAACAAACATGTCATCTACATACAATAACATGATAATATAACTTCCATTTTGCAGCCTCTTAAAATAAAAATAGTTATCAGATTGACATCTACTATAACCTTGTTCGGTCATAAACCTGCCAAACTTCAAATACCACTACCTTGGATCTTTCTTTAGGTCATACAAGATCTTTTTCAACATGCATACCAAATTCTCTTCCCTGTTGACCTCATACCCCTCTGGGTGCTGCATATAAATCTCTTCATCCAAATCCCCATGGAGAAAATCTGTTTTTACATCTAACTATTCAATATGAAAATCTTATATTGCCACAACACTTAAAATAGTCCTAATTGAAGTCATTTTAACAACGGAAGAAAATTTTCATCAAAATATATACCTTTCTTTTGTGAAAACCCATTTACAACAAGCCTAACCTTGTACTCCTTTTTACCTCCATCTTCTTCCTTGAACCTATAAACCCATTTATTTTGCAATTCTCTTTTTCCTACAAGAAACTAAACCAAGTCCCAAGTCTGGTTATTTACCAAGGAATCCATTTCCTCTTTCATGCCTTTTTCCCACTTCTTTTTAGTGTATACTTGCATTGCCTCTTCATAACTTTCTGGTTCACTAGAATCAATCAACAATAAATAATACAATGAAGAAGAGCATGGTTAAGGGGGTCTACTTAATGTGGTATATATTCTAACAACACTTGCAAGAGATTGAGGTACTCATTTCTCCTGTTGCTATACATTTCTTTTTTTGGTACCTTTGGAATTTATTTCTCAATGATCTCATCAAGAACCATGTATTCTTGTTTTTCTTCTTCTTGTTTCCTTCCCTGCAACTGATATTTATACATGAGCTTCTCATTTAATATGACATCTCTACTCCTAATGATTTTATGATTTTCATAATCCCATAAGCGATAACCAAAATAATTAAAACCATATCCAATAATGGTACACTTCTTGGATTTTTCTTCAAGCTTTGTTTTATTTTCTTTATCAATATGGAAAAATGATTCACAACTGAAAGTCTTCAGAAATGAATATTTTACCTTTTTACCTGTCCATGCCTCCTTTGGAATTCCACCATCCAAAGAAATTGAAGGTCCTTCGTTTATCAGGTAAACAACAATATACATAGCATCTTCCCAAAATTGTAAGGGCAACCCAACATGCAATATCATACTCCTTGCATGCTCCATGACTATCATGTTCGTCCTTTCTGACACACCATTTTCTTGTGGTGTTCATGGAACTATCTTCTCTCTAGGAATACCATGGTATGAACAATAACCATCAAACTCCTTGCTGCAACATTCACCTCCATTGTTTGATCTGAGACACTTCAACCATTTTCCTGTCTCATTCTCAACCAAAGCTTTCCATTTCTTAAAAGTGTCAGAAACATCATATTTTTGTTAAATGCAATAAACGAAATTTTTTCTAGTTGCATCATCAATAAAAATAACATAATAATGAGAGCCACCAAGATATGATACATGAGACGGTCCCCATACATATATATGCACAATATCTAACTTTTCACTCTTCTTTTCCTTTTTGACTCTGAAAAATATGACTCATTTTTTTTTTCCATAAACACAATTCTCACAGAAATACAAATCAATTTGCTTAAGATCCGGCAACAAATTACTTTTGTGAAGTACTTGAATCCCCTTCTCACTCATGTGTCTAAGCCTATGATGCCATAGTGTTTTATCCACTCCTATAGAAGATAAAAAGGTAGAAAAGTAAACATTACCAGTACACAAATACAATGTTCCTACCTTCTCTCCTTTTGTTATCACCAATGATCCTGTAGTGACCTTCCATGCCTTATCTGTAAATGTATATATACAACCTTCACTTTCCAACTTCCCCATTGAAATTAGATTTTTTCTCAGATATGGAACATGTCTTACCTCTTTCAGTAGCCGTTGATTTCCATTTGTTTGGTTTATTTTCACTGTTAAGAACCAAATATCAAGATAGCATAGAAAAACCTCATAATAAGTACTCAACGCCTTGAAAAAGATAGAATTTCAAATAATAATCCTCTTCGAGGGGGAAACCTCCTTATACACCACATAAATTTACCAATTCAAGATCATTCCAAATAAAAATGTCTCCTTGGTATATATAGGAGACTAGGAGGTACAATTACAACTAATGGACCCAAGCCGTCATAAATAAAATAATATTACTAATGTAATATTCCCTAATTAAGGGTTAATGTGCCACTATTTAGGGATTAACATGCCCCTCCCCTTGAGACAAGTGTTTTCTTGCTTGAGTAATTCTGGATGCTTCTGCATAAAAGACTCATCTTCCCAAGTGGAATATTCAACAGGTAGTTTCCTCCACTTAATGAGATACTTTGAAATGGATATATTCCTCCGCTGGCGAATTCTTGTGTTAGTGATGGCTTTAGGCTCCAATATGATTTTTCCTTCCTTGTCAAGTTTTGGCAATATATTTTGAACTAGGATCTTGTCACCTATAACCTTCTTTAAGAACAAAACATGGAAAACTAGGTGTACTCATGAGGATGCATGCAACTCCAATTTGTATGCCATAGTACCTATATTTTAGAACACCTTATAAGGGCCATAGTAGTTTGGTGATAATTTATTATTCTTATTGTCTTTATGGAGGGACATCTGTTTGTATGGTTGTAGTATTAAAAACACCCAATCTCATACTTCAAAACTTCTTTCACTATGATGTTGATCTGCTTGTTGTTTCATGCAATTTTCTGCCATGGTCAGGTTGTCCTTTAATATTTGGAGAACTTGTCATTGATTCTCGATGTGATCTTCCATTGCTTGAACCTTAGATTTTTATTTTAGAGAAGAAGTGATGGAAGGAGTGTGGTATCCATAGAGTTCCATAAATGGTGTCATTTTTGTTGCAATATAAAAGGAAGTGTTATACCACCATTCTGCCAAGGGTAATCGTTTGAACCATTGTGTTTGTTTATCAGAGACAAAGCAATGAAGGCATCCTTCCAGACATTTGTTCACTATCTCGGTTTGTCCATCAGATTGAGGATGATAGGATGATTTATGAGCCAATTGAGTACCCAAACAAGAAAATAATTCTATCCAAAAATTTCTAGTGAAGATAGGATCTCTATCACTTACAATAATGTTTGGGATTCCATGTAGTTTTTGAATTGTTTCCATGAATGCGGTGGAAACTGTACTAGCTTTGAAGGAATAAGAGAGTGCAGAAAATTGTGCGTACTTGGTCAATATTTCCTTTAGACTTCGGTAACCCTGTGATGAAATCCATGGAAACCTCCTCCCAATGCTAAATTGGGATGGATAATGGTTGTAAAATACCCGGGGTTTAATTTTTTCCACCTTATTTTGTTGGAAAACCAAACATTCTTCTACAAACCTTTGAACATCACTTTTAAGGCCATCCCCAAAAAATTCCTTTTTGACCCTATGGCAGGTTTTCAAAAATCCTGAGTTCCCTCCTACCGGAGAGGTGTGCAATTCCAATAGTAACTTTTGTTTGAGTTGGTATTTCTTACATAAATATAAGCGATCTTTGTACCATAGTGAATCATTTTTCCATGTAAATGTATTAGATGCACTGGAATCCTGTTGCAACCTTTGAATGAGAGTCCACACATTTTCTTCATTCTTCTGTTCATTGCTCACTTATATTATCCAATCGAGTTGGATGATCGAGATAGCACAGAGAAGTGCCTCAACATTTTCATCCTTTATTGAGAGTGCATCTTCCACAACATTTTTCTTCCCTTTTTTATATATGATTTCAAAATCATAACCCAATATCTTGGTCACCCATTTTTGTTGTTCTTCTGAAGATAGTCTTTTCTCCAAGAAGTATTTAATACTATCATGATTTGTTTTGACCTTGAAGTGCCTACCTATTAGGTAAGGGTTCCATTTCTTCAATGCATGTAGTATTTCCATCATTTCCTTCTCATAGATGGGTTTGTGAAATTCCTTTCCCTTGAGTGGCTGACTTTCAAAAGCTAGGGGCCTTCCTTCTTGGATTAGGACAACACCAATGCCATTTCCCAAGGCATCACATTCCAAAATAAAGTTTTTTGTGAAGTCTGGTGTGATCAAGACATGAGATTTGTACATCACTTCTTTAATTTGTTCAAAAGATTTAATTGCCTTTGGAGTCCATGAAAATTCATCCTTCTTAGTTAGTATCATTAAAGGTGTTGCTCTTCTCCCATAGTTCCGAACAAACTTGCGGTAGTAACCTGTCAAACCCAAAAATCCTCTAAGACTCTTCAATGTTTTGGGAATCGGCTAGTCCATCATGGCCTTAATCTTTTTAGGGTCTGCCTTGACACCTTCATTAGATACAATATGACCCAAATACTCTACCTCCTTCACCCCAAAGAAACATTTGGATGATTTGGCATATAGTTGTTTCTCCTTTAGTAGTTGTAGCACCTTGTCAACATGTTGCACGTGATCCTCCCAAGACTCTCTATAGATTAGTATATCATCAAAAAATACTAACACAAATTTTTGAACAAAGGGATTGAAAATGGAATTCATCAACCCTTGGAATGTGGAAGGTGCATTTGTTAGGCCAAAAGGCATGACCAAAAATTCATAATGGCCTTCATGAGTTCAAAATGTTGTTTTTGGGATATCTTCTTCCTTCATTCTAATCTAATGATACCTTGAACGAAGATCCAAATTTGTGAAATAGATTGCTCCATGTAGTTCATCTAACAATTAATCAATGACGAGAATGGAAAAATTATCTTTAATAGTGATCCTGCTGAGCTCTCTATAATATGGACACATACGCCATGAGCCATATTTCTTGAATACCATTACCACCGGTGCAGAGTAAGAACTTTGGCTAGGTCTAATAATGTCAGCCTCTAACATTTCTTCAACCATGCACTCAATTTCACTCTTCTGGGCATAAGGGTATCTTTACGGACTAATGTTTGGAGGAACACTCCCAGGAATTAGGGGAATATCATGATAATGATTTCGAATGGGTGGAAGACCTTTGGGAATATCTTCAAATACATTGGAATGTTTATCAATGATCCCTTGGAGATCTCGGGGAATAAATGGCTTATATGCTTGAACCTCTAGTGAGAATAGTTGTGCAATTACACCTTGATGCCCCTTTTTAAATAATTTTGTCATGCCATTAGATCTTATCACCTTACTGGGTTTCCCTGTGATACCTCTTCACTCAATTTATTTTCCTTCCAATGAAAATTTCATGAAAATTTCTTGAAAATTAAAATCCATTGTTCCTAATGATTGTAACCATTGGATTCCTAGTACAACATCAACACCACCCATGGGTATAGAA
>JZKD02S0619747.1:361320-372227 GCA_000966675.3 Picea glauca
TAATGTGTTGGAGTCGACAGGAATAGACTCGTCGAGGGAGGGCCTTGATGTATCCCCCATCAATGACACAAAACGGACATGGAGATGTAATTGGCAGATCAAATGGACATGGACTAACACAGGTTTTGAGGCAAGATATTTGGGATGGCTGACTTTCGAGGCGGATACTTCCCTTGAACACTGAGGCACAACAACAAAACATGACATGGACCAAACTATGCAGTGGGTACTGTGACTTGTGTCGGGTGACCCAAAGGAGTGAAAGGAACTCGAGGATTGGCTCAGTGCAGAGGTTCAGCAGGTTATGATATGTGCAAAGTGACAAAGTGTCGTGTTCAAGGGCGACTCTAAGAAGTGCTAGATGATGTTCTCAAGAGACTGCTTGGTTTGCTCCTTTCAATTTTTTCCCCATCCAGATGGACAAGTACCTCTTTTTAATTTAATGAGCTCGAGGAGGATAACACATGCTTGATATAACTCACCTTCGGTAAGTTCCTCTTCTTTTGTTTAATGAACCGGAAGAAGTAAGGGTTCGTTCCCATATGGGTATGTCGATGTGTACTTTAACGAGTCCAAAGACAGAAAACTCGAAGGTTTTTCGGGATTATAGAGTTTGGAAAAACACTTAAAAGAGAACTCTCTCAGTTCCGTTTTCGTACAGTAGTCCAACGAGACCGAAAAAAGGTTAAACTATCGTTCGCAATACGCTCTTTCTGACCCTTTAACGAGTGTGAAAGAAAGCAAGATCACTCGACAATCTTTTCATATTTAGAGAGTCTGAAAAGGGTTTAAAGAAGACTCCAAGGGGGGTCCTTTTTCATGTGTTCGTATCCATATGGGTCCGAAAAAGAGATAAAAGTTTACCCGGTTACATTCTCATATTGTCGAGCTCGAGAACGAACTAAGGCTATGCTCGTAAATGCGACAAGGTGAATGATTCATTAGAACTGCCAGGAAACCTGCAATGCCAGAAACTACAAACCAGAGTTTAGTGAAGCCACTTACATCATTAGAGAAACCCAAAAATGACCATACCTTATAAGAAATGAAATTTTATAAATAAGAATTGATTGGAAAACTCATTTACCATTTCATTTGCAAGGATTTTTGGAGTAGTGGAGAATCTCAATTTGAAGCAAATCTTGTTTTTCTCGGTGTCGGAGCTATGATCGATCATTTCGCTCACCGTTCAAACCAGGTAGGTGTTCATACTTTGCTCTTTCAATTGTATGGTTTCAAATTGATTTTCATAGCATTATTTATTTAAAACACAAAGCCCTAGGTCGCCCCTCTTTGAACCAAATCGGCCTCCTTTTAGAAATTAATAAAATGGGGGGATTCTTTTACAAAAATGTGTTAGAGAAGGGTTGTTAGGATGTCTACTCCCTTGCAATCGATTGGACTGAACATTTTAGCAAAAGAAACTCATGAAAATTCCCCCCATTGGCCCACGCAGCCCCCTAAGTCGATTTGCATTTTTAACACGTTTTAATCATTATTTGGAAAATATTAAGGGGTGTGGTGGTCAAAAAGAGTGATTGTTGATTTTAGATGACATGGGCATCTGATTTTATGTTTTAAAATGCTTTTTGAAAATCGCCGAAATTACAAAAACGTGAGGAATGATGAAATTCTTGATTTTTGGTTTTGTAGGTGTCTTCAGCAATTATGATTGAATGGAAAGAGAGGGAACACGAGATGGATGATTTAGCCGCTCTGCAGAGTCCTCGTACATGGGCCACTTTGTGAGCCTGTGGCTTGCTCAAATTTTTCAAATTGCAAAAAATGAAGAGAGAGATTCTACTGCTTGAGCACATGATTGGCCTTTGGGACGTTGTAGAATAGGGATTCTGTATTGGTACACAACTCCTAACCATTGAGTTGGAAGATGTGTACTTTTTGATCAGCCTCTCGAAAAGAGGGGTCCCCATATCCTTTACTAGGAAGAGGGCATTACCTGAGCAAGTGGACGTGTATCTGGCATGCCACTGCGTTCCAGGAGTGAGGTTGGTAGGGGGCAGGATCCCTATCAAGGATATATGAGATCTCCCTCTCCGGTCTATATTATTTGCTATCACAAGTGTGACCAGAAGTACTAGTGTTCATTTGGTGTCAAGATCACAGGTGGCCTATGGTGTTCAATGTTTAGAACCAACACTGTTAAATTGGAGTGCGGCGTTCCTTCGGAATGTGAAGGAACAGATCTCACGATGCAGGACTGGTCAAAAGAAGTTCGGCTATGGCTCGTTCTTAGTTTCATTTTTCTTAGAGTGCATCCCTCAGATGCAGCCTCAGATAGCACTGGCAGTACGACCAGTGGACGAGCCTCGGATGGAGAGGTGGACTAGTTTGTCTCCAAGGCTAGTTTCAGAGTCAGAGTTCCACTTTACTGGTGACTTCTTTTCCTGAATGAGATGGCAGTACCTCTGGATAGAGGACTTCCCATACACCGATGTAGATTTCCATGGGAGTATGGACTTGATTTTTCCCGTAGGGGAAGATTGGGATGAGTCAGGTAAGAGACTAAGCCATTCCTGGTCTATTTTTTTTTGTTTTTTGGTGTATATGTATTTTTTTGGGTATGTAAAAGAGTTTTAACAAATGTTTTTGTTTTCAACATGCAGACAAGGGAGCAGTGCACCCATTTGATATACCAGTACCAGGGCATCGTGGAGGCACCCCAGCTACAACAGACCCAGCAGTACCGGTGGTGGGTCTCCGGGAGGTTGAGAGGAACCTCCAAGGCCTTACAATGGGTATCCCTCCTCTGCGGAGGGGGGATGTGCCTTTGCATCTACAGCGGCACACTGTAGGGGTGCCAGAGAATATCAATTATTTGTTGAGGTGTGTAGTGCGTGCAGTAGTATGCTACTCACAGCACAACGCAGTGCAGGGAGATTAGAGTCTCCCCGTGATCATGCTCTTTGTATGCCTTGTCAGGCGATGTTGTATGGGTGGATGGACCCAATATTTTGCTCTCTTACACACCTTTTGATGTAATGCAAACATTTCAGTCATGCCATATATATATACAGTTTCGAGTTTTTATTATGCCAATGATTTGTACATGATGATGTATGTGATGTGTTTTAATTTACATGTAATATGAAGTTTTGTTTCCCTTAAATCTTATATGTGGGCAAGATACCGATCCATGATATAGTTAGCTAATGAATCCGAAACACTATTAAGTTCTCTCAGAATGTGTCTATATTCGATGTAATCGAACATTCATTCGAGACGATGAACTTGCAAGTGTAAGCGTAGCAGGATAGGACTACAGATAGCGTAGATGCGGTTGAGTTGACAAACCACCAGTTGGGAATCTAAGTAAATAATGATGCGAAAAATACCTAGAGAGGAAGCTTGGGTCAGCAATCCAATGACAGCATGATACTCTGCCATATTGTTGGTTGCTGGTCCTAAACAAATGCCTCCTGAGCTCACCACCTGGTCAAATTGGTAAATAACCCAAGCTTCTGAAGCAATGTTCCGGGTATGCCGGCTAGCACCATCTGCGAACCCAAAAAAGATAGGAAAGGAAGACGTCATCTGTGCATGAAAACACAGGCACAGTCATGAGTGGCAACGGTAAAGACTCGAGCACGTGAAAGAAAATAGACACACCAAAACTAAATACAATAATGTACAAAGTACGAATGCTAGGTGATATAGGCATAGTACTTCTTAAGGTAAAGCCCGTTTCGGGGCTCTCCTAGGGAGATTTCATCATGATCAACTAATTCTTAGGCACCTTTATGTAGGACATGTTTCAGGATGTAGGGACCGTTCCACATGGGTTCTAACTTTCCTGTCCCCAATTTATCGTGAGCTTGGTCATAAACTAGGACTAAGTCTCCTTCCACGAAAATCCGAGGGTGGACGGATTTGTCATATTGACTTTTAATTCGTTTTTGGTGTGCTTCATTGGTGAGAGCAGCATCGCGACGTGTTTCGTCTAGTTTGGATAGATACAAAAATCGTTCTTCTTCAGCAGAAGTATGGGGCAGGAGTTCTACTTTTAGTTTGAGTGACGGAATTTCACACTCGATCGATAGGACAGCTTCAATGTCGTAGACCAACTGGAAAGGAGTGAATCCAGTTGAAGTTTTC
This sequence comes from Picea glauca, assembly GCA_000966675.3. Taxonomy (NCBI): domain Eukaryota; kingdom Viridiplantae; phylum Streptophyta; class Pinopsida; order Pinales; family Pinaceae; genus Picea; species Picea glauca. Next base: position 365,434 of record JZKD02S0619747.1, read on the forward strand.
ATAGAGGTGCGATAGGCCCAGAGAGCGGAGAATAGTTGTAAATGCCACGATGTTTTGTTTTCCCCTACCATGCGTTGGATCATGGTCTTTAGGACTTTGTTGATAACTTCAACTTGTCTGTTCGCTTAAGGGTAGTAAGGGGATGAGTTTTCATGATGAAAACCCAATTTGACATGTAACTCGCTCATCATCTGTTTTTTGAAGTGCGCACCATGGTCAGTGACAATGGTACATGGTACACCAAAATGAGTTATGATGTGGTTGAAGAGAAATAGAGCTGCCGTACGGCCATCATTCAGGAAGGTAGGCATAGCCTCAGCCCATTTGGTGAAGTAGTCAACGGGGACGATGATGTAACCATGCCCCCCGGCTGAGGTAGGCTTACACTGCATGAAATCGATGCCCCACTTGGAAAAGGGGCCGATGGCTATAATAGGGTGCAGCATCATAGGGTGGGTACATGCCTTCTTGTTGAAGATTTGGCAGGGTGGGCATTTCTTGACAGCCTCGATACAATCTTTGAAAATCGAGGGCCAAAAATAGCCGGCACGTAGGATTTTTTGGGCTGTGGCCATCCCGGAAAGGTGACTGCCACAGGCACCAAGGTGACAATCATTTAGAACGCATTTAGCCTCCTCGTGAGTTAGACATCACCGAAGGATGGTGTCAATGCCACGGTGATACAAAGTGTCGCCGAGGATGAGATATCGGCGAGAGTGATGACGAATGCATCGACGCTCTTTGCGAGAGATGTTGGGCTGAAAACATTGTGTTTGAAGGTAGAGGAGAATGTCTCCGTACCAAGGATCAGAGGTGCTGATGAGGAAGAGAGATTCATCAGGGAGAGAATCTCTAGGTTTGATGTTTTCATCGGCACGAGGAAAAGCACAGATGAGCTCGACAAACACCAGGGATTTTTTGGCTTTCGCCTTCGTAAACTCAAGATCGAATTCTTGAAGAATAACGATCCATTTCAAATATTTTCCCCCAAGTACTTGGCATGTCAGGATGTGGTACATGGGGTTGGAGTCTACGATTACCATGGTGGTGCGTAATAAGATGTAGTGACGAAACCTTTGGACAACGATGACAGCTGCCAGAGCCAGTTTCTCAACATGCGAATATCTGAGTTTGGGACCAGATAAACTCTTGCTCAGATAGTAAATCACATGTTCTTTGTCATTGGAGTCTTCTTGGACTAACACCATTGCGATGGTGGAAGTAGAAGCAGCCAAGTAAAGGATATAATCCTTTGTATATTCAGGTGGATGTAACAAAGGTGCATGGGTCAAAGCATGTTTGAGAGCATCGAATGACCATTGAGCTGCATCGTCCCAGATGAAAGGGACGTTCTTTTGCAGTAACTGCATAAATCCTTTAGTGATCTCGACATAATTGCAAATGAAATGGCGAAGAAAGTTTTCTTTGCCTTGCAAACTTTAGAGTTGGGTTAAATTGGTGGGTGGAGGTAAGGCTAAGATGGCCTTGATTTTTAAGGGGTCCACCCTAATCCCATCTTTGGAGACAATGAAACCGAGGAGTCGACTGGATTCGACAGTGAAAATGCATTTGTGTGGGTTCAGATGAATACGGTAGAACCTACATCGCAGAAAAATCACGCGTAAATGATCAATGTGATCGGATCGATGTAGCGAGTGTGTGGGTAAATCGTCGAGATACGGTTCTGCGATATGTTTGATGTCATGGAAAGTGTACGACATGGCTCGCTGGAAAGTGGCTCCAGTGTTTTTAATTCCAAAAGGTATCTTTCAGTAGGCGAAAGTTCCCCAAGGGCAGATGAAGGCTGTCTTGTGTTGATCTGTAGGCAAGATTTCAATCTAGTTATATCCAGAAAAGCCATCCATGAAAGAAAAGATTATGCTCCATGTGCAGTTATCGATGATTTGGTTGATGAAGGGTGTAGGGTAGTTGTCCTTAGGACAAGCTTTGTTGAGGTCTCGATAGTCAACGCAAACACGGATGGTCCCTTGTTTTTTAGCAACCAGAACGAGGTTGGAGACCCATTCAGTTAAAGGGACGGGATATATAAAGCCAGATTTCAGAAGTTTTTCAACTTCTGCCTTTATAGCTGCGACTTTCTTGGGATGAACTGGGCGAAGCTTTTGCCGAACCGGTTTCACGTCAGGGTAGGTTTTGATTTTGTGTACGACGATCGAAGGATCGATTCCTAGCATTTCCTCGTAACTCCATGTGAAGACATCACGAAATTCCTTGAATAAAGCGGTGTAAGAGACCACTTCGTTAGGTGTGAAATTAGCACCAAGGTTGATGTTTTCCATGACACCTTCTTTGATTGAAATGTCAATCGTAGCTGTGGTAGAGATGTTACCCATGTTCCCCTCAGAGAGAGTATATGTCGTGAGGAGAGGAGATTGCGGAGCTTTGGTAACATCGGGGGGGGGAAGACAGATCGTATGTCTTGGATTTCTTCCAGAGGTGGAAGAAAGGAGGATCGATGGTGGTTGTCATCCTAGGGTAGATCATCAATGCTAAGCATTTCCATGATAGATTAATCCGAAGGAAAAATATGGGAAATGTAATCGACGATAGACGATAGGGAATCTAACCAAGAGGGCACTGAGTAATTATCGGGTGCCAATGAATGTGAATCGTTTGACGAGGGAGAAGCAGATTGAATAGCTACGTATGCAGCCTCGGCTGGGCTCAGTGGCATTGTGTCACCGAGCACATCGAATTCCAAAGGACTAGGCACAATCTAGGGGTCAGATGATTCCAAGGATTGATGAGGCAAAGTTGAGATCATATTGACGGCGGCAATATGATGTGCAGTAAGTGGAAGTGGTGTAGGGAAGGTACCCATGAGGCTAGAATATTTCAATAAGCCAACACCAACGCTTTCATACATAACCGGGTGGTCTCCCAGAAAAGGAATATTGTTGGTAGCAGGGATGCGAGCGTCGGGTGTGCAGAAATCAAGCTGATCAATGGTAACAATTTTGCCTTGATGGGGGAATTGTACACATTGAAACACCGATGAAGCGATGGTGGTCATCGCATAGACCCAACTTCTTCTGAGTAGTAAGTTGTAATCGAGGGGTGCATCGACCACCTCGACGTCAACAGTGATAGTTTTGCCACCCAACTGAACAGCTAAGGATTGCAATAATCCGTGAGGATGAAAATCTCGTCCGTCAAAGGCACGTAACATGGTAGCGGATTTGTTAAGGGCAGGTGATTTCAAGCCTTTCCAACAGGCTAGGGACATGACACAGGTGGAGGCTCGCTCATCCAGGATAGTTCGGTGGATTTGTTGATTGTGAACAATCACATCGATTTGGAAAGCTAGCTGGTGGGAGAGTCACGGTTGATGATCATCCAGACTAAACATGATGTAGTTTGATGACTCAGGATCGAAAGCGCCAATAGTGGCTAAGAGAGTTCTACGTTGGTTGGGACAGTGTTGTAGAACTTCCAAGGCGGACATGGCACACAGGGCTTGGGCCAAATCTTCTACGATATTGTAGTTTTGGGTAGCCCGTGAGTTGGGATTGAATGTAGATTTCTAGATGGTGCTCTTAGGAGGGCGTAAGATAGAGTCAAAAGAGGGTTTCTCGATCTGGAGTGGCCCAGACGGGGGGCTAACAGATGGAGGATTGACGGAGGATGGTAACGGGTCTGATGTAGAACTGTTAGCGATCTTCGGTTTATCAGGTTTAACTGGTGTGTCATATGTCGCTGAGCGAGTTGTTAGATTAAATCCATTAAACATGTAAATGTGGGCACTTGTCGAGGCCTCATTATGGGGTTGGTTGGAACTGCCCCCCAGCGTGGGGGTTTGTGCAACCAAAGATTGTTGTTGCGGAAAAGGATGAGTGAGCACAGCGGGTTGTGAATTTCCCTTGAAAAGTTTGGTCACTTCATCGCGATGTGGGCAGCCTCGAGTGTAGTGATCGTCACCACAAATGAGACATGGGAATTTCGGTTTTCATTGTGGTTGTTTTCTGGCAGTAGGGGATTGTGGTTGGGTCTTGGGTTACTCATTGTTGTTGTTATTCTTTGGTTTGTTTCTCGCTTTCTTCTTGCCCCCAAGTTGTTGTAAAGGGGTTGACTGGACCGCATTCACATGAGAGACTTGAGTTTGAAGTGGGGTAGAAGAGGGTGCAGTCGAACTGGGGGCAGCCATGGAAGTGGGCCGCTAGATTGTTCCAGTAGACTGGGTAGTAGATTGAGTTTTGACGGAGCCAATAACTCCATCCGCATGCACAACAGTCAGTAGTTTGGATGGGTCATTAGTTGCATGGGTAGCGTTCGGTATCAACTCATAAAGAGTACCGGATTGTGAATATACTAAGTCTAAGTACTGAGCTCGAGTGATGGCTTCTTCCTCGATGAATACGCCACCCATGGAAACATCACGAGCGATCTGGGGTAATAGTGATTTCGTGAACCATTCCGCTAACAATTAGTTAGGAATGACTGCTTTGATTAGCCTTCGTCGTCGTCTCCATTCATGGATATGATCAGAGATATGTATGGAAGTTGTCTGATGAAGAGAGGTTAATAGTTCAGTACCCATCTTGTATCGGATGGGCAGTTGGAAGTGTGTAAGGAAGGACATGGCAAGGGAGTTGAAATCGTGAAAAGATGCACGTGGTAATTCAATATACCATTTTTCTGCAGAACCCATGAGCATTCGTTGGAAAAGACGAGAACGAATCGAATCGTCCATGTGGGAGTTGGATGAGCACCCCAAATGGAAAGTCATCACGTGGTTGTTTGGGTCTTCTCCGGGCTTTCCATCGAATTTTTGGATATCAGAAGGAAGTTTAGCTGGAATGGCTGGCCAAACCGGAGAATGATAAATGGGATCATTCGTTAACCGAGACAAGTCTGGAAGGTCCAGGGTGGTTAGAAAAGGTAGTTGTCAGTTAACCTGTGGGTAATGCTGGTGTGGCAGAGGGACACCAGTGGGGCCTAATACTAGGTTATGTGGATAATTATAACTCGTGGGCCCTCTCGTGTGAGGTTGGTTTTGACCAAGGTACATAGGATTTGAGATGTTTTGAGAAGTGTTTGTGAGCGGAGAATAACCAGATGGGTTTTGTGGATTGTAGGGAGGGTTTGGCATTTGTCCATAAGGGGGTTGTTGCGAAGTCTGAACATTTTGTCCTATGGAGGCATGTGGGTTTCCTTGAAAAGGGACGCTCCACGGATTGGATGCGGCGGACACATTTTGTCCTTGTGGTTGATGGTTTACTCTAAATTGAGGTTTCCCCCTAGCATGAGGGTGCCCCCCGAATGGAATTTTTCCTTCGGTGGGAGGATGCCCCCCAGCGTTAGGGTTCCCTCCGAATGGGATTTGTCCTCCAGAGGGAGGATTCCCCCCAATTTGAGGAAGATTTCCTGGGATTTGAAATCTAGAATCCAATGACTGACCGGTGCCACCGATCGGGTTAGGACCACCAAGACCAGTCCCTCCAAGTTGTTGGATAGGTATGGAACTTCCGGGTAAAATTTGAGTAGTGGTTTGGGCAGTGGTGGTAGTAGAAGCGTTCAGTGCCCTAAATACAAAAGGGAGTGTGGGTCTTGGTGTTACAGGTGTGCCAATCGGGGCTTGATTAACTACCGCATTACCGGCAGGGATTGTCGGAATGTGCGGGGCCATCGTCGAGTGGGCTGTCTGGAGGGGAATTGTAGTCCTTGGGCCAATGGACGGTATGTTCGGACCAACAGTTGGTGCGGCTGTAAAAGTGGTAGTACCGGTGAAACGATTTGGGGGTACGGTATAGGAAAAAGATGCGTCGACACCTTCTCCTGTTCCATAAAGATCTTGCACCAAGCGTGGTGGGCTTCGAACAATGTTCGCAGTCCAAAAAGGGTCACTGGCTAAAGGGTTTTGAGGAGACCCGGCCGGAATGTTAGAAGGGTTGATGACAACAAATTCTCCAGCAGAATTTAGGTGGAGAATCTGTCGTTCGTATCCCTCCGGAATGCGATAAGCTTCCAAAGATTCTGAGACAATTTGGAAATTCTCTAGAGGGATGGGAACTTCTTCCTGATAAGTCGTAACATTATGAACCTCACTCTGTTGAGGAGATTCCTCTGTAGAATGAGGGGGTAAAGGGGTGTTTCCTTCCATATTCTCTGGAGGAAGTCCCTGTAGCCTCCGCGAGCAGTGTGGAGGGTCGATGTTGGCAGAGAAGAGTAGACGAAATAAATCTATGGCCAACTAGCGAAAAGAAACAGCACACGCTAAAAAAATCTAAGGATCACAGCCAAGCAAACAGGACCTTCTTTCGACGACCATACTAGTTGGTGATGAAATCCAACGTCGCGTGATCAAGTCCAGAAGGGGCGAGGGATAGGGTGGAACCGTTACTATGGCAACCTGCTTAACAGACTTACTCCTTTGTGCAAGCTTCCACACAGTAATTGTGGATTTACCCTCCAAGGAGCCCGAGTGAGTTTGACCAATGTCTGCTCCAGGTACAGTGAGACTTCCTGTCACCGTCACCTTGTGTAATACCCTAAATATTATGGCCACTAAGGTTACCAATTCACAGTCAGCCCCTGGGCGGGAACAGTCGATAGTCCGATCCCAACGTACAGGCAGGGTATCAAGCCCGAAATCAACTAAAAGGCTTCCACGCAGTAATTGTGGATTTACCTCAAAGTGACCCCCATAATACGATCCAAACACCACAATCAGTTAAACCACGGAGGGTTAGTCCCCGTAGCTTACTCGAATGCGACCTCGTGCGTAACCCCTGTGTGAGAGGGGGATCCCAGGCAGACTTATACGATAACTGGAT
>JZKD02S0619747.1:394565-413826 GCA_000966675.3 Picea glauca
TAATATATTAATATAATTTATTTCATAAATTATAAATATTTATAATTACCTTCATATTGTACATTATAACTAATATTTAATATTGGTGAATTATGTTTTTTTGATTCAGTTTCTCAAGAGTGGGATGCACTGCATTTATACATTTCAAATAATCTTGATTGGATGAATGTATGGATTGAAAGATGTAAACAACATAATGGAGGTAGGTTATCATGGCAACGACTGTCTGAATTGGTTACAGAAGCTCGCCATAATGGAGATGCCAATGTTACGTAGAGGGAAATTATTCTAGCATTGGTTTGAAAGATGGATAGGTAAGAAAATTCACCCATTTTATTCAGTTATTTTATATTATATTAATGTGAATACATGTGTATTGTATTTTTCAGATACTTTCAAAGTTATATAAATATATGTTAATTTATTAATTGACAATGCATCTTTTACATATCTGACATATTGCAGTTGAAACACCACAAGGCTATGTGGTTTAATGGTCGTAAATTTCACAACAAACAATTGGATGAAACCAGGAAAATTTTTGATAGTGGGATAACTACAGTATTCCAGGTTATTAATGTTTCCTCTAGGAGTGACAGACATCCCCGAGAATATGAAAATAGATACTATGGGTATTTAAATGATATACTTGAGTGTGACTTTAATTCTTTCAAATTAGTTCTGTTCGATGTCAAATGGTATAGGTTACGAATGCATGAACGTGATGAGGAAATAAATGTTATTCAACATGCCAATGGATTTCCAATGATTAAAACAACGGTGTTTGAAAGAGGACATGATCTCTATGTTTTTCCAAGCCAATGTGAACAGGTATTTTACTCAAATGTTCTAGGTTAAAGGGATTGGTCATTTGTTGTTAGATATGATCCAAGAGGAAGGCCAATTAAGTATACTCATTTACAGGAAGAAGATGATATTGAATATCAAGAAGATGATTTGACAGATCAAACAGAATCAGAAGATCATGGAGAGTCAATAGATGAAGAAGATCATGATCCAAGTGTAGGAGACAATATTGCAATTCTTGATGATGATGTTGATGAAAATATGCTCGAAAATGACATTGATGATGATGATGATATCATCAATCCTTTCAACATCGTTTCAGAACCAGATGATGATACAGATGTTGAGTTCGATGAAGAAGATCAAGATAGAGAATAAGAACGATTACACAGATTTTGAGGTTGGATTAGGTACGTGACTATATATATTTTAATTTGTATGAATTATTCTCTTAAAATAATTTACTTTTAATGTCATGGGTTAATTACATGTTTTTAAGTTTTATGTGGCATTTTTATATCCTAGGTTACATGTTGTTTAATTATTATTTGAAACCTAAAAATAGTTGCCAATATACTAAAGTACGTGGTAGACTAAAAATATCATTTAGAAACACATAATTGCATGTACCTTCATTAATTTTTTTTTTTGTAGTTTCTATGCATGAATCTTAATAAGATGTTGCTTTCAATTATTTTCTATTTTATAGTTTGGGTTTTGGGGATCAATTGAGAGTGATATGAGGGGGAGGGGAGGGGCCATGTGAGCTTCCACCTTCACATGGTTGGCCTTGTTCAAAAGAGGATAAATTATTCTTGAAACCAAGAGAAGATCCTTCATTTTTATACCATCATGATCATATAATATTTCATCAATATTGTTACCTATTTGAATCTTCTTCGAATTGAGATTCGTTACATAGTCATTGAAAAAAGACAAAAGACTTATGTAGTGGATATTAATTTGGTCTTTGTGTGGGACATTTTATGCCATTAGTATGTTTTGTAAAAAAATAATGGATCTTGGGGACTACACCGTGGTCAAGGAACGAGTATAGAGGAATGAGTAATGAGGAACAAGGAACGAGGAACAAAACTTGTACAAGGGCTAGACACCGGCAACAATGACCTGCGAATGGGGCCAACGTTGAAATTTCTTCAAACAGTTTCTGTTTGCACTGAAATTTGTCATGGGTAGACTATTGGAATGATTTAATGATATGGATAGACTCAAATTTGAGTGACACACCCACTTTCTTCCTTCATCAATTCATCATGTAAACCATAAACCATATTTTTCTTTCAAAGTACCCAATTTGGTTGACGCAAGTTTTAGGCTTTCGTCAGTATTTCTTCATTTTTCTTCCAGGTTCTACATTAATGCATATACAATGTATCTATGTCATAGTTGTGATGAAAAAACCCTCTATTTTGTTGATTTCTTAATCAATACCATCAAGATACTAGAGGCAATAAACAGTGACATGTGAATGGGGCCAATGTTTAAATGTTTTCAAACTGTATCTGTATGCATTGAAATTTGACCCAGATAGACTATTCACATGCCTTAACGATATGGGAGGGTGTTTGGACTCAAATTTGACTGACACACTCACTTTCTTCCATCACTAATTCATCATGGAAACCATAAACCCTATTTTTCATATGTTCTAGTAGATATGTTAATGATTCCAAGTTTCATATTTGTATTTGACTGAAGGGCCAGCTAGCTTGAAAAGTATCAAATTGAGATTTCAAGTTGATAAAAAAAAAATGAAATGAATCCAATAATAATTTGATATCGTCGCAAGAGAGACAAATGTAAATAATCTTGCGACGAATTTGCTATACTATCAACGAAAGAAGTTCATCGACAGTATAACTAATTCGTCGCAAGAATATTGTGTCTAATTTGAATGGTGTTAAATGGTTTGTAAAGAGTTTAGGGATCATATTATGGTACAATGTAATGTATTCGATAATAACAATCTCTAGTCCAAACCTCAAAATGAATAGTACCATATGTTGTTCATAAGACAAATATTCTTGGTATGTTTCCTTTGTGGAAATGGTGGCTCAAGCCCTCAATACACATGATGCCTTACAATGAAATGTAACAATTTTACTATTGAATGATAGTTTTATTTCACCCATGTTTAAGGAAAGAACTTAAGGTTCTTAGGTACTATTTGAATCTTCTTATAATTGAGATTCGTTACATAGTTGTTGAAAAAACACAAAATACTTATGTAGTGGATATTAATTTGGTCTTTGTGTGGGACATTTTATGCCATTAGTATGTTTTGTACAAAAATAATGGATCTTGAGGACTACACCATGGTCAAGGAATGAGGAACGAGGAACAAGGAATGAGGAACACAAATTATACGAGGACTAGACACCGACAACAATGACATGTGAATGGGGCCAACGTTGAAATTGTTTCAAACAGTTTTTGTATATTGCACTGAAATTTGTCATGGATAGACTATTGGCATTCATTAACGATATGGGAGGGTTTATGGACTCAAATTTGAGTGACACACCCACTTTATTCCATCATCAATTAAGCGTTAGGAGGTATATACATAGAGGGTTATAGATAGAGGTAGTAAGGGTTAAGGTATAAAATGGTTAAGTGTTAAGGGATATATTAATTATAAGATTTAGGAATTAGGTAAAAATGATTATGGGTCAAGTAATAAGGGTTCTATTCAACTTGTAACTTTAAAAGTTAAATAAAAACCTTAATTGTGGTGCTGTAACCAACTAAGCCAAGAGGTGAACATTTTTTAGGATCATAGAAACTAGGTATTAAGAGTTAGGGGAAACAGGTGTTAGAGGTTAATGATTATAAATATAAGCAATTATATTTAGGAGGCATAGGTTAGAGATTTTATGAGTTAAATTATTTAGGGATGAAGTATTATAAGTCTTATAGATGTTAGTGGTTCAACATTATAGGGGCCATGGTATTAGAAGGTATAAAGGTTATAAATGTTAGGAGTTATAGGGATTATATAGGTTAGGGGTTACAAGAAATAATGGATACAAAACTAATGGATAGAGGGGTTACAGGTAGTAAACATATTAGGTTTTTAAGATAGTAGTAGTTAAGGGTGAGGTTAATACCTCCTGTAGCTACCATAATATCAATAGTTAGGGATTGAGTATTATGGATCTTATAAATGTTAGCAGTTTGACGATGTTATGCTATTAGGAGGTATAATGATTGTAATAATTAGGAGTTATATGGATTATATAGGTGAGGGGTTACAAAAGTTGTTTGACGATGCTATGGTATTAGGAGGTATAATGGTTATACGCATTAGGCGTTATATGGATTATATAGAGGGGTTACAAAAGTTGTTGGATAGAGGGGTTTGGGGTAATAAAGATCTTAGGTTTTTAATTTAGTAGGGGTTAAGGGTTATATCGTGATCATTGTTAAAGGAGAGAATGTTTATCTGTGTTAGGGATTATGGGATAAGGGGTTATACACATGGGTTATAGAGGTTAGGCTATATATTGGCTTTGACTTGGGGGTTATAGGTTAAGGGACATATGGGTTATAAATAATAAGGCTTATATATGGTTCATATCAAATATGTGATATGGTTTGGAGATAATAGGGATCATGCATTATAAGGGTTATAGAGATTGCATGTGATAGAATTTTTAGGTTTGGTGTTAAATGGCTCAGGGGTTAAAAGTGTTAGTTATTTATGGTTATATTTCTTTTGGGTGATATGGGTTAGAACTTATGGAGTTTGTAAGGATAAATGGTTATAGGTTAGGAGATATATGTTTGGATCCAATCTACTTATCTAAATTAGAGTGTATTTAATTTTCAATCCGGTGTTTGTAAGTCTTAGAGACACAACCAAAATGTATGGAATTACAGATAAATTTAGTTCTTTAAATAGAAATAATTCAAAATCTAATGTAAGTGATGAGTATGAAAGAAATTCTAAGATTATTTAAATAAGGTGTATACATAGATATCTTAACATTAATCAACAAGATAAAGTAAAAGCATTCAACTAAATTTAAGCATTCAAATCAGTAAGCATTCAAACTAGTTTAGAGGCTTGTAAATGTCAAAAAGACTAAACCCTTTTACAAGAGATGCATTATTTTCTTTCCCACATTCATCAGCAACATAACTAATTTTCAAATCAAGTAAAACACAATAGCATTACCTACAACAAAATGTAAACTTAAATCTCATACCAAAATTTACTTGAAAAGAATGAAAAAGGAGAAGTGTACTAGTTTGGCAAAGGGGGCCCTCCAGTGCTTCACTTGTACACCTAGAGTTGTCTCATTTAAGAAGGAAATTACAACAACATTCACATAATCATATCATAAAAATCATCAAGAAAAAAACACAAAACTGATCTCAAGACTGAAAATTCAGAGTTTTCTTCATTAACATAAGATGTCATACTAGTCCATGTCTTGAAGTATTTATACAAAAAGTTTGTAACTGGAAATACTAAAAAGACTCCCAATCTAAGAATGAGATCCACAAAATATACTAATAAGGTCAAATCCCTCCTTTAGATCCACAAAATATGCACAAATCCCAAGAAAATCTAAAACTGCTCATGATTTTATGCTAAAACATGGTATTTTCTATTGAAGTGGCCCTGTTTGACCAGCGTTGACCAGACACCTGGAAAGATCAAATCTCAAACCTGATAGATATTCATACATCCTTGTACATAAAGGATCATGACACATGTCTATGATTTCACCCAGCTGTCCTGAAAGTACATGAACCTTGGAGCAATTATGAGATTTAGTCAAATCTTGTAATTTCTGATAAATTTTTATTTTTAATGCCAAAAATTCAAAAATTCAATTCTTAAGCTAAGGAATGATAAACTTACCTTGCATAGGTTGTTTTATGGAAAATATGTAATACAATTAAGGCAAAATGGATGGTTTTGGAGACAAAAGTATGATTTGTGAAGTGAAAATAAACATAAAATGGTACCCAACATCTCCCCCAAGAGGAAGACTTTGCATGTCCTCATGCACAAAAAATGTTCTGGAACTCCTATAAATAGTCTTCTTCCACTTATACTACCTACAATAATGTATCCACATTGGCTTGAGCTGTATGAAGAACTTTTAACCTCTGATATTTTGCCTTGTATGCTTGCTTTTGCTAAACCCATTTGTATGCTTGTTTGGAGATCAATTTGTTTCTCTTTTGAAGCTTATTTTTCTTCTTCTTTAGTTTTTCATTTTCCTCATGAGTTTTATGGCTTTGAGTCCTCAACATTTCATTTTATGTTTTCAAATATCTTTCCAGGACCTCTATTTCTTTGATCTTTTTCTTCATCTTTTTTTATTTTCTTGTCTTTCTTATCAAGCCCTGATGTGGACCCACCAACAATTTATTCTATTTTTTCTACTTTCTGTGGTGATTGAGTTTCATCTTTCATGTCTTCAATTAATTGTTTCACCTCTTCTCTCATTTTCTCATATGTGGAAGTCTCTTGTTTTTCAAAATCATCATCTTCTAATGATTGTGCTTTCCCTGCCTCTTTTTGTTTCTCCAAAGTCTGAATGTGTGCATACTGTGCTTGTTGTGCTTCATCATCACTTTCTTTTATTTTTTCTTTTTTGACTTGTTGGAGTTTTCTTGATTTCCTTTCATATGTGGTGAAAATCTTATCTTTTTCTTGGAATTCTTTTTCTATTTTCACCATACTTCTTGTTCTTCTCCTCCCCATAGGCTGTTTTGAGCTTGTTGCCTTGGGGTGTTGCATTTCCTCCTCATCATCTGTCACAATAAAGACCTATTCTTCTTCTATTTTGTAACAACCTCGTCCTTTCGACTACAAGCAAAGAAAAAGTGCAATTTTTTTTTTTTGGCAGGAAGGCGATGATGTCATAGTTAACCACACCTAGACGATGAACACACACACACACTGATTAGGAAATAGACAAAATTGACTTCACGCACTGGAACAAGAGAAGTTGGGCAAAAATTGCATAAACCAACAAGAATAAATGACTACCCGCCCGATGCAAACATGACCACGCACTAACAACAACTTACAATGATCACAACACCCAAGACGGGATGCCTGAATCCATCCCAGTTATTATTCACCGCTATCCAATAGGGTGCGCCACGATCCCCTCAACAGAATCAAGCCATCTATAGGTGATAAACGTGATGATAATCGTGATGCAATATAACCTATATGGACCGTAGAATCACGACAACCAATGCGCTAGAGGCTGAAATAACTGACAAGGGGACTATACCCACAAGCCCAAGAAAAAAGTCGACAATACACAAGAAGACATCACTCTAATTAAATTGTGCAAGCTATTAAACAATTTCATCCAAAAATCATAAATCGTTAATTTCTAAAAAATGAAGCCTAAGTGTGGAGGAGTGATCTATTACAATGTTACCATTGTTATCATAACTATGAACAAATGAATCCAACAAGATATCTGTGTCTCCTAAAAATAATTTTGTCCATTAATAAATCAGGTGCAAATAATTTGTCGAAACGTGCGCTATCTGTCAACAATAAATCAATCAACAAAGATATGTACACTTGATGTCCACAATCAAGTGATCGTTTTCCAATCAAAAGGGGTTAACGATATAAGGGAAAAGGCAAGGAAATAACAATGATTGTTGTCTAAGTAAGGGGTTAATCAATAAATTGTTGCCTAAATAAATTACCATCATTAAAGTGTGTGTATTAGTTGTCTATTAGATAATTCAATAGTTGTCTCATATAAAATCTGTGTTAAGCAAACCTAACACGAAAGTAATTAGATTGTTGACTACACAATTGTTGTTGTAGCAATACTAACATCACCATGTAAGTGTTACTCAATCTCTGAGTAGATATATCGTTGTGATTTACATTTCAAGGGATACATTTAGACTCTATACATGTTGGTAATTGTCAATGTAAAAAGAAAACATTGTTCTAAAATCGCTATAAACAATATACTAATTAAACCCCAAAAATTCGATGTCGAAGACTGCCTTAAGTGGTTGTCGAACATAAATAGAAACTTGCATTCTATTATGTAAAAATAGTTGTCGGTTATATAATAAGTTGTTTAATAAATTTACTGTCGACATAAATAGATAAAATGTTGTTACAATATCCAAGGAAATTAGTTGGTAATTCAGATTTCATCAGTGTAGGTGCAGTGGCCAAGAGGATGCTGCCAAAATTGTGGTTCAATAAATAGGGTAAGGTTGCAGTCAACGGACAAGTCATTTTATCCTCAAGGTAATGAATGGTAATTTTGGCATAGAAAGGGATAAACTCGCAGAGCAAGGGTATCTCAAGATGCTATCAAATACATACCTGGAATCACAGAGGCAACAGCCAGATAACATAGTCATGACTAAAATGAAAATGCAGAGGTGAAATTCCAGAGTCGGGTGCAATCTGTGCAAGATGTCAATGTAGGGGAAAGCTGGGAAGGGTGCCATGAAATTCGTGATGCAAATACTGAGTAAATGCGCCATGAACAACATGGGCATGCTAGGTAAAACTCAGTCCATTTTATGGTGAAAACAAAATAAAAAAAGAAAACATAAAAACGATTTTCATATGACGAGTTGGTAAGATGACTTGGTGGAGAAAAGAGAACACGCGAACCCCTAGGGTAATTGAAAGTATTCATACAGTAAAAGGGAAATCGACCGGATACTTGAATGTTAATAACTAAAAGGTAAATCGTTGAACAAAGAGGTAATTATGCAACCCAAAGAAGAAGAAATAAGATTAATTTCCCCAGGGTAAACCCGTCATTGAATGTATTACAGGCACATAATGCAATTGCCATCCACTTCTATCCAAAACACAAAGTGCATTTCCCTTAAATAAAAACATTGTACATTACACACAACAGAAGGGAAATATATAATCAATGTCATTAAATAAATATGCAGTCTCATTTTCCATTAAACACAATCGCATTCGCCATTAATTATAATCGCATTTCCATTAAATATGCTCTCATTTTCCATTACATAAAATCTATGTACCTCATACACAAAAGAATGGAATAATATTCGTTGTCATTAAATAAATATATAATCTAAGAGATAATTCATATTAGTTAACTGCCACCAAATGTTGTCATTCTAATCGTTGGTTTTATTAAGAAAGCATGCAAAGTTTTAACATCAAGGCGGTGAGGTTTTTCCAAAAAAATTGAAGTCAATACAAGTAAACAAAACACCCACCAATATGCCCCACTAACCAGCAAGGCACATGCCCTTGATGGAGAAGAAAAACATGCCAGGGGAATAAAATCGCAGGGAAAATCTGCCCTTAAAGTAAAAAAGAAAAGCAATCCTCTGAAGTGGCAAATTGCCAGATTAATAAGGGGAAAATTGCAGTCACAACCAGTGGCCAAAAATGCAGAGAAGGAGAAAACAAAACTTTGTCGTCAATCAATAAATTGGAGGGTCAATTATTCGCATCAAGGCATAAGACAACACTCTACCTGGAACAATCCACATGGCTAGACAGCTGGGCAAAAACATCTGTCACTCATCATCCTCGCATAGAAAGGTAGGGAATTAGGATATATAGGTCTATTAACATCGAAGTGACGAGCGTCGATCTAGCTCCTGGCCGACTGCTCAAGTGAGGACTGATGAGCTAGGGACGAGGGAAAAGTAAGAAGCGCAAACTTATCACAAAATCAATAAAACCATAGGATGGTCACTACATGCAAGGATCAAAAGCCAAGGGAATCAATCAACAACGCGCTTAAGTCTATGGGGGAGATTCAGTTATCAATAAAAATTCTAGGTCAATCATTTCCTTTACCCAATTAAAATACAGAACTAAAAGCGTAAAGTATATTAATAATCTACCATGCAGAAATGAAGGAAGCGTACCATAGTCCAAGTTGTCCGCTCTGATTTGTTGTCCTGCACGCTCCATGCAGCTCCTCCTTGTCGATCGATGAGACTTCACCGGTACCTCCCAACCAATGCTAGGGGTACTGTTCTTCCTCTTTACCCCCCTGAGCTATAAAGGGGTCACGCACACTAAAACAGAGAGCATCTAGCTCCCAGCTCGCCTTCCAGGTCTGAGCTACCACTCCTCACTGAGATGGGTATCCCAACTCCCACAAGCTAAGTCAATCAAGTCTAAAATTCTACAGCATAACATTACGCATAACAGAAGAGATCCATAATCCTCCTCCTCCCTCCTTTATATAGAGTTTCTAAGTCATTTACTTTCTCAAAATCCCATTGAATTTATTTTTCAATAATTTAATTCATAAAAATCCTCCCCGTACATGTGTCACCCATCCCCTTCATTACACCATAAATTAATTTCATTAATTAATTAATTACTCCTATTTCCCTCACCCACCTAAAAGCACTCCTAGAATCGCTCCTAGGTGTCCCCATATTCCCTTACAAGTTTTAATGACTTCCCCCCTTACTAATTTACTAATTGAGTTTAATTTAGAAAGTTCTTAAATGCCCGATATCTTACTAAGTTAGAATTTATGTTGTTTCCTTGTGTTTCCCCTTTCTTTTTATGGTTCCCATTTTTTTTCCTAGTTTCCTAATTCTTTTAAATTTCCCTCTTTCCCTTTTCATTTAAAACTCAAATTGGTAGGTGTAGAAAATTAACTTTTTCCCTTTTTCCTTTTTAATTAATAAATTTTAGTTAGCATAAGTGACAAAACAATTGTTTCTCCTTTTTCCCTTTTAAAATTTTATACCCCACAAGAATTTTATAAATTAAATAAATTACTTACCCCCTTCTCATCAAATGATTAATGATGATTATCATTATTATTTATTTATTTTTATTTTTATTTTTATATAAATAAATAATTTTTTTTATCACAAGTATCACTTAGACCTAGAATTTATTTTCCTAGGCTGGACGACATTTTATTATGGGAAATGTTTTAAATCTTTCTTATCACGTTATTCATCCTAAGGCCATCTAGGTTTATCCATTTATTAATTAACAATGCAACGTGCCCTTCAGGACGCACTAGGTGCTCCAAGGGTGCCACTTGCCTCATTCTGTTTCCCTTGTGCGACGTGCCCTTCAAGATGCACTACATGCTCCAAGGGTGTCACTCGCCTCTTTCCATTTTTCTTGCGCAATGTGCCCTTCAAGATGCACTACATGCTCCAAGGGTACCACTCACCTATTGACTAACTTGGTAGATGTCAAAAACCCCTGGAGTCAATACTCTTTCAGGTGATCTTGTGGGAGACTAAGGGCCTCTAAGGAATAAAGTCCCTTCCTTATTGCGTGCCCCTTAGAATCATTGTGAGTGACTGTCGCAGTTGGCCCTCATGGCATCGTGGGTCTTATCGAACTAGGTAGTCGTTAACCTATAGTTCAAGCCACAAAGAGAATGCTAGTAGGTTGTGGCAGGGTTTCTGTCCACACCTCTCCCTCAACGTCTCTGGTATTCGTGCATGACCCCTCTACTCCACGTGTGAGTCTAGTCGACAAGATATCATCAGCCTGTATCATCAATGAATAATTTCATAAATATATCCATAATCATATAATCTAATCATATGCACAAATGTCATATATACAACAATCAAATCCCAATAGTCTACTCCCTGACTCGATCTGGAGTCCAAGGGGTTCCATCGATGCCTCTGCATCCTTGAGGTCCAAAATCCTACACACTCAGGAAAACCAAGTCAATAGCACCTGTCTATGTCAATGCAACAAAGTAACATGTCATCAATTCATAATGCCTCATAATCATAAACCAAATGCCCAAAAGTATAATAATTTGGATCACTTGCGAGAAAGTGTCCTCAAAGAATAAGTTTTCTCATTGTGCACAAGAGCGAGATGTTACATATTTTCTCTTCCATTGTTTCAAAACCATTTCAAATTATAAACTTCTTCCATAACAAGTTCTATTTTTGTAGTTCATGTGTGATGATCATTTTGATTAAGTGACAGTCGTATAGACTCTTTTATGTATTCCTCCCTTGCTTTTGAATAGCCTTAGCCATCTTAGAAAGGATTTGTAGTAGAAAGAAGGGCATGTTAATTTCACAATCACTCTTTAAATGTTGCAACAATTTGCTATGATACAGGTAGACAATACTAAACCTTCCTTCACAAGTAATAAATTTTTGGATGAGATAGGTTTATTCATCCCAAGGATGAATCAACCAACTTCTTGGAATTCCTTTTTTCCAATTTACTGTTGTAATCCTAGATCTGGATACAAAAGGTGCCCATGATTTGTCTTTAAAGTATTTAGTTTTGAAGTATCTTTCTCCAGTTTGAGGTAATCTAGTGATCTGTGCAATTACATCTTCAAAAATTCTAATGGTGATGTTACCAACAGTGGCCCTTTCCCCATTAAATGAACAAACAAACTCTAAAGCAACCTTTTCACAATATCCATGAAACTTCTCAAAGAAAGATATCCACTAATTTTTTTCAAGAATTTCTAGACAGTCTTTGTGAGTTTATGATGGATCAAACTTCTATGGTTCATACCTAGACAACATTCTTTCAATTTTTAAAGAGAAATACCCTGAAAAATATTTCACTGCTTATACAAAAAGGAGGTCCATCCTTGTCCAAAATAAATTCAACCTCGTATATTCTTCAATCAGCTGTTTTGATTTCTTCAAACTTGAAAACTTTGTTTTAATTCAATTTTGTGAATGTTCTTTCAACAAGAATTTTCCGTTCAATTGAAACAAAGAAAATCTCATTTTTTTTAATTTCTAATCTTCTCTCTGTTTTCAATCATAAATTTCTTGATGAAAGGGCATACCTGGCAATTCAAACTGCAATTTAAAAGCTTCTATGCCTTCTTGTTGAAACCCAACTCTGTTTTTCTTCTTACAATCAACCTCTGCTAGAAATGAATTGTTTATGTTCTCAAAACATTCCTCAAGAAGTCAAAATTGGCACTTAACTTAACAATTCTTAACATTGAATTCAAACTTACTTTCCGTGGTCGACTCCTTCTTGAACACGGTCTCTTATCCTTGGTTTATGCATTCACCTCCCACGTATTTCCTCAATGCCACGATTTATCCACATGGCGAAAATGGTGTATGTTGACAATGAAATTGTCAACATACAGTTCGTTGTTTATCAAAAATTTCAAGTTGGGTAGGCATAGGAAGGAATGTGTTGGAATGAGGAGATAACGTATAACGCAGGAATGTGTCAGTAGTTCGAATCTGGGGAGTGTCTACGTGGAACAATAGTATATGGAAAGAGGTGAAGCTACAACATTTTTAGGAAAGAGGAAAAAAAGCATTGTGGAGGAAAATGAGAATGAGAGTGCTAACTTCAGGAGAAAAATCGACTTTTGTGGAGGGAATAAGAATTCTTAACAAGGGTATTATGGTAGAAATGCATTTGTACAATCTCTCAAATGAGCACACATTTTTGAAAATGACCTATCATCATACCTCTTTCACTTATGAAATCTCACTTTCTTTTCTTTCAATCATCACAGGAAATGGTGTTCATCTTATGACTCCACTTTGACTTATAGCTCCTTGATTTATTTTCCTTTGAATAACCATTCAACTTATAACTCCAAATGTATTTCTTATGATCCCTATTTTCATTTTGAAGCAAACAATAACTTATGTCTCCACATATATGTCTCCATAAAACAGAGCATTGTACAGTTGACATATTCAAAACAATGTGTTTGTATAATCAGTTTGATAACTTGTTTTGAAAATGTTTGTAAATATTTTTAGGCTGGAAATCATAAAATTATTTACAAGAATAACCTTCTTTTTAATCATGCTCTTGTTGTTCTATTTTGAAAATCGAATTTCTCCTTATAGCTCCCTTGGAGGCCAAATTGGTTTCTTTGAGTATTATTTTTTATGCTTTGAGGGTATATGAAGTGATGAAGAGATAGTGTAGAGGAAGGGAAAGGTATTTATCATTGCTAGCTTATGAATAATTTTCCAACTTTTTAAAGCATTAAAAAGAAAAATTTATACTAACTTGTTTGTTGCTCCTTGTGTTGGTGATGTTGCTTGGTTGAACATGGATGGAATGTTGCTGCAATTCCTCACTTATGACAAATTTGATGAGGTTCTTCTTACATTCCTTTGCTTAGTATCTTCCTCAGGTCCTTTTGTTATGTTGAATGCATTGTGTTTTCTCAGGTTCCTTGCTGGAATATACTTCTTCAGGGCATACTAGATTATGAAGAATTTTCCAAATTTTTAAAGCATTAAAAAGAAAAATTTATACTAACTTGTTTGTTGCTCCTTGTGTTGGTGATGTTGCTTGGTTGAAGCTGGCTGGAATGTTGCTGCAATTCCTTACTTATCAAAAATTTGATGAGTTTCTTCTTAGATTCCTTTTCTTAGTATCTTCCTCAGTTCCTTCTGCTATTATGAATGCATTGTGTTTTCTCAAGTTCCTTGCTAGAATATACTTCTTCAGGTCCCTCTGTTGGATGTGCTTCTTCAGGGCCCTCTGCCAAAGTATATGCTTCATAACCAATGATGTAGTGACAAAATTTATTTACAGCATGTACTACTTCCAACATTTCCTTCTCAGTGACTATGTAATTCAATTCTACAAGGGTTAAATTCTTGCTAATGAAGTAAATATCATAAGTCTTAAGATTTTCTTTTTGACCCAATGATGCCCCTATTGCAGTATCTGATGCATCTGTAGAGATGTGAAATGGAAAATCGCAATTAGGCCCTCTTAAGATAGGTGTTGTTGATATATTTTCCTTGAGTTTCTGAAAGGTAGTTTGACAATTAGTATTCCAATGAAAATGTACATCTTTTGCAAGTAATTTGAATAATGGAAAAGCTATTTTAGTTAAAGTTTCAATGAACCTTCGGCAATAGCCTGCATATCCAAGAAAATTTCTAACATCCTTCTGATTGATTGGTTCTGATAGGTTCACAATGATTTGTATTTTTTCAGGATCCACTATAATTCCTGATGATGAAATATGATGATCCAATACAATTCCTTCAGTTAACATCATGAAACATTTTTCATTGCTGAGAGACGAATTTTTTTCTATGCATTGTTTTAGGACTTTTTCCAAAATTTTCAAGGAATCATCAAAAGTATTACCATACACAGAAAAATCATCCATGTACACCTCTACACATTCATGTATTAAATAAGCAAAAATACATGTATTAAATCATAAAATCTAAAACTGTCCATAATTTTCTATTAAAATAGGGTATTTTTTGTTGAAGTGGCCCTGTTTGACCAGCATTGACCAGACACATGGAAAGCTCAGATATCGAACCTGATAGATATTCATCCATCCTTGTACATCAAGGATCATGACAGATGTCTCTAATATTGCCCAACTGTCCTGAAAGTACACGAACGTTGGAGCAATTATGGGATTTAGTCAAATCTTGTAATTTCCCATAAATTTTTAATTTTAATGCTAAAAATTCAAAAAATCAATTCTTAAGCTAAGGAATGATAAATGTACATTTCATAGGTTATTTTATGGAAAATATGGAATAAGATGAAGGAAAAATAGATGGTTTTGGAGACAAAAGTATGATTTGTGAAGTGAAAATAAACATCAAATGGTACCCAACAATATATATGGGTTATGAGTTATAATGTTTTATGCTTATGGATTATAAGTATTAGGGGTTATAGTACTGTGGGGTTAAGGTTCAAGGTTGAGAGGAGTTTTAGGGTTTACCATAAACATGGATTAGAGGTTATGGGACATGGATTAGAGGTCTTAAGTGTTAGGATTTATTGGGGTTAAGTGTTAGAATAAGGTTTAAGATCATATGGATGATATGGGTTGTTAGGTGATGGAAGTTAGGGGTTTTAGTTGACTAAGGGTTTGGGTTATAATTGTTAGGGGTTCTACATTAGACAAGTTATCATTTATAAGGGTCATTGCTATAGAGTTTAAGGAACAGTTTTATATTGGTAAGCGGTTATATTATAGTTTATAAGTAATATTAGGGTTAGGAGTAATATTGAGGGTTGTATAACTTAGGTGTTAAGAATGTTTTTTTAGGTATTATAAGAAATATGGTTTTCATGAGTTATAATGTTTTAAGTGTTAAATATTATAAAGTATAAGAATTGAGGGTGTGAAGTTATGGGGGTGAGGATTATATGAGTTATAGGGTTTAGTGGTTATAGTTGTCAAAGGTTATATGGATTAAAGGTTATATAGATTATATGGGTTAGAGGCTCTAGATGTTAACACGTAGTGGTTAAAAGAATTAAGGGTTGGGATTTATTGGATTACGGGTTATATGGATTAGAAGTTACAAGGATTATATGGGTTATATGCTATAGATGTTAATAGGTTATAGGGATTAAAAGAATTAAGAGAATTAAGGGTTAGGATTTATTGAGGATTATATGGGTTATATGGGTTTGATGCTATAGATGTTAACATGTAGGGGTTAAAATAATTAAGAGAATTAAGGGTTAGGATTTATAGATGTTAACAGGGTTAAAAGAATTAAGAGAATTAAGGGTTAAGATTTATTGGATTAGGGGTTATAGAGGTTAACAGGTAGGGCTTAAAAGAATTAAGGGTTAGGATTTATTGGATTAGTGATTAAGGGAAGAGGTGATATGGGATAACTTGTATAAAGGTTATATAAGTTTTAAGGGTTGGGTGTTAGATATTGTTAAGGAATATAGATGAGTTAGGTGTTGACAGTCAATGATTATAGGGGTTGAGATGTATCTGTTAATCTTATAAATATCAAGTGTTAGGGGTTATGAGCGATAATTATATATTAGGTGCTAAGGGAATTAAGGGTTAGGATTTATTGGATTAGGGGTTATAGAGGTTAATAGGTAGGGATTAAAAGAATTAAGGGTTATGATTTATTGGATGAGTGGTTAAGGGAAGAGGTGATATGGGATATATGGTATAAAGTTATACAAGTTTTAAGGGTTGGGTGTTAGATATTGTTAAGGATAGATGAGTTAGGTGTTGACTGTCAGTGATTATAGGGGTTGAGATGTATCCGTTAAGCTTATAAATATCAAGTGTTAGGGGTTATGAGTGATACTTATATATTAGGTGCTATGGTTAGGGATTATAGGTGGTAAGTTTATAATAGCGATTATAGGTGGTAAGGTTATAATCTTTATTTTTTAGGGGTGCTTTATGTTTTAGGGGTTACAAGGGTTAGTGATTATAGGGTTAACATGTAGGGTTAAAAGAATTAAGGGTTAGGATTTATTGGATTAGGGGTTATAGGGAAGACGTGATATGTGATATATGGTATGAAGGTTATAAAAAATTTAAGGGTTGGGTGTTAGATATTGTTAAGGATATATGAGTTAGGTGTTATGTTAGGGGTTATGAGCAATAATTATATATTAGGTGCTATGGTTAGGGATTATAGGTGGTAAGGTTATAAAGTTTATGTTTTAGAGGTTACAAGGGCTAATGATTATAGGGTTAACATGTAGGGGTTAAAAGAATTAAGGGTTAGGATTTATTGGATTAGGGGTTATAGGGAAGAGGTGATATGTGATATATGGTATGAAGGTTCTAAAATATTTTAGGGTTGGGTGTTAGTTATTGTTAAGGATAAATGAGTTAGGTGTTAATAGTAAGGGATTATAGGAGTTGAGATATATCCGTTTAGGTCATAAATATCAAGTGCTAGGGATTATGAGGGATAACTTATATATTAGGTGCTATGGTGAGGGGTTACATGGGTTATATGTGGTAATGATTATAATCTTTATCTTTTAGGGGTTAATTATTATAAGGTTGAGGGGTGAGGGGTTATAGGGTCAATATTATAGATATTATAATAAATAAAGGTTTTTGAGTTAATATTTGAGATGGTTTGTGGTTATAGGAGCTAGGGGTTAGAAGGGTTAATGTTTAGGGGTTTTCAGGGTTGTATTGATTAGGTATTAATATTTAACAATGTTATATAGTGTAGGTATTATGAGAGTTAATGTTTAGAAGTGTGAGGGATTAAGGGTGGTAGGTTAGGTTTTATGGTAACATGTGTTATAGGGGTAAGGGGTTTTAAGGGCTAAGAGTTATAAGTCTTATTTCTTAGTGTATTAGTGTTATTGGGGTTATAATACGAGGATTAGGTGTAAGGATTTATATGGTTATGTTTTAGGGGTTATAATGAATATGTGTCAAGGTTAAGGAGTTATATTGGTGCGGGGTTAGAGATTATAATTTACTGGTGTTAGGAATTAAGAGTTATAGTTTATATGAGTTATTTCTAGGATAAATTAAGGTGATAACCATGAAACTTGAGGTTATATATGTAATTAGGATGTTATAGAGGCTTTAGAGGTTATAATGCTCAATGGTTAAGGTTTATATTAATTCTAGGTTATAAAGGTTAAGTGTTAGGGGTGATGGGTGTAATAAAGTTAAGGGGTTGGAATTAAGAGTTACAATTTATATGAGTTCTTGATTAAGTTATTGATTAAGTTACTAGGATCTTTTGATCACAATGTAGAAATACTCCCAGAGTGATAACAAAACCAATTGTTGGCTAAATTTTAGATCACAACATATCATGACAGGCTCCTATTCATCTTTCCTGACAACGTATCTCCTACAATCTGGTACAACGAATCTTCTGCGATCTGGCTAGAATGTGACCAACAGAGAAGACAACGAATGATTCTTGACAGTAGTTTTTAGGGTCTATTGGCGGTAAAAACAGCCATAAGAGCCCTCCCTTAAGCTTTGGCAGTCATAATATGTGACAATTTGCAAGAAATTCCTTGCGAATGGTGGCAACGATTCAATAATCAAATCCACAGAGGTGACTTGCTCTCTCATGCAATTCTAGTGAACATCAAATTCTTCAGTAGCTTAACAGTAACAATGATACTTCAATGCAGTGTTCCCCCTTCAAAACTCTTCAGCAGCTTGAAGGTGCGACCTTCTCCACACACAATGAATCAGAGTTTGGTGGACGGCTTCTCCACGCAGCAAATTCATGGAAGACTCCTGGTGAGATAGATGGATGACTCCTCCACACAACAGCTCAACAATCACTAACCTTCTTTGATTATTATAAGAGTGTTTTGTCACTTTACACACAAACCTATTACTAATAAGTGGTAACAATAGAAATTTGGGTGTTAAACCCATAATGTTTTCAATCTGCCTTCTAAGTCGCACTAACCATTGTCATTGGCCATGTCATACAAAAGGATGTCAATGTCTACAAGATAAACATAATCCCTATTCAAATTCAGCTCTAATAACAATATAGACACCAAATTGTTGTATGATACCCCCTTGTTTGTGGGACAAGGGATCCCCTTCACCAAGTGATTTGACTCGTAAAGTCTATGCCGAAGGTATACATACCCTACCCCCCTCTAGATTTGAACTTGTGACCTCTTACGAGAAAACACATGTTCTTAACCATTAGACCCACTATAATATATATATATATA
>JZKD02S0619747.1:421182-456713 GCA_000966675.3 Picea glauca
ATTTCTTATAATAATTCTAATTTGCACAAATCCAACAAACAACAACCTTACTACTATTTTTTTCTTAGATCCATATGATAAATTTATCATGTCCTTAGTGTTATCACATTAATATATTCTTAATATGTCCAAAATCAAGAGGGATATCACATTAAATTAGGTGGTTGACTACTAATATTGGTAATTGCACCCTAGTCTAATTGTGCCTCCAAAACTAAAGATATAAAATTTTAATTTAGAAATCTGAATATGATGATGGAATACTAACTAACAACACGTGAACATGCAACTGAAGGTACAACCAAACAGGTACCTGTCAGATATTTCTTCATCGACTGAGAAAATCTTAGGACAAATAGAGGCCATAAATGTGACTACATCTAATAGATATGATAAGAAAACAAGGACCAGAGGTGAAAAAGTCGGAATAAAATTTTGTAGACGCATGCAATTTTTTCTTCCCGAAGGAGGATCATGCTCTTATGATGATGAGAGAATAGGAGACATAGATGTGCCACTCAGGTATAAGCATCTAGTGAAACAATGGGTACCTAAGGAACTACCTCCTATAGATGTTGAAATCGGTGTCAACAATAGGACATATCGCATTGCACCATCCTCCCTGCATGGCTTGGGGCTGTTTTCCATGGATGGAATAATTGTAAAATAAAATACAGTAACTAAATTGATGGACCATGTCGGACCGTGTTACAATTATAATGATTGGATGTGGCTGGTCTGGTACATGCGATGTATGCGGAGATATGAACTCGCCGCAAATTATATACAACTAATAAACAAGGATAAAAATAAGGGAGAGACTATCTATATTGGTGGAAGGCCTAAAGATTCTGGCAATATCGCAAGGTTTATAAACAACACACAACTCGAGACAACAAACAAACAACTGAATTTCATAAAAGAGGGACGTGAAGAGAATCGAGTAGCCCTATGCGCAATAAAAAAGATATCTCCCGAGGAAGAGTTATTAGTGGATTACCATTTGAATCGAATAGAAACATTGACTAATAGTGTGCAGGTTCTTATGCAACACCTCTTTAAGAAACCTCTACTTATTGCATTATATTTTTTTATTATCTTTAACATTGTTGTAAATATTATCTTTAACATTGCGTTTTTGTTATCATTAACAATTTTTTAAATATTTGGGGGTTCTAATTATATTATAATGTGGAAAGATGATCGTGGAAAAGGGCCAGCCATAGAGCATGTAAATGATTATCAATTTCCACTTTCATTTTACGTTGTTTTTATTATTTTCTTATATAATTTTATTGAAATAACATTGTTTTTGTTGAAATTATATGTAGTCTGTAGGCCATGTGGATCATGATTCCACCGATGAGGTGGGGTTTTATTCATGCACTGATCCGATGGTCTTAATAAAAAAAAAGATCATTAAAGCTAACAAGGAACTTGCTAGCTTGTTAGATCACCCAGAACAAACTCTCGATGTCAAAGAAAAGATCAAGCTCCTTATGTCACTACTTAACACATATAAGGTAATAACCATAATTTAAAGTGTTTCTTTTAATGTACTCATATGTTCAATTATGATACTTTGTTCTTTAACTTTTACATTATCTCACAAAAAAAGATTTTCTTTTTTATAAAGGAATTTTTGGAGCCTGTTCATCCCTGTGTTGGTAGTAGTGGCGCTACAAAGACGCTACAGAGTCCTGATGCAGGTGGTCATACAGCTGTTAGAGAACTATTTAATTCTCCATATTCCACACCTAATTTAGATAGGTGCCATGACACACACCACCAGACATCCACACCTTGATCAGAGTCTAGAGATGGTGGTAGAGATGAGAATCATAGTGATGTGGTTGATATGGTTACATTTCCTAGAGCTAGACATGTGACAAGCATGGGGACCCTTCCATGCACATTTTTGGTCGACGATAATGGAATTCTATTAAAACAATCAAGACTCCTAGGTAGTTTTGATTCATATTTTAATCGTTTAATGTTGTCCTCATATAGAAATCATCTAGATTATTAATTTTAAATTTATGATCATATCTTTTTGTGTGTCAAAAACGACCTTTTTATAGGCACCTGGAGAGAAAGACCCTGTCTATTTTTGGGGAAACATTATGCATGAGGTGGAATTTTGACATAGACCCCCAGACCCGTAGGTCAGAATCTGCACAGGATCTTTTCCTTTCGGCCCGAGAGCTCGACTGGCTCTTCTATTTCCCTTTCTGAAAATCTACCCACAAAAAAACCTTGAGGGAATTCCTCTATTATTTCAGGATAACAGACTTCACGATTTTGCAAATCTTGTGGTCAAGCGCCTTACCTCTTCAACCTCCGAAACCCAAAATAGTAAACACTTGACCTTCCTGGCTGGCTAATTCAGCTTTTTGGCTTTCACAAAATCAGGAGTTGTGATGACGTGCAACTCTGCTCTCAACCCCTAGAGTCCCAAACTTCCGATTCTTGATTTTCTGAAATACGAATGTCCCAGACTTTCGTTTCTCTTCACGTTTCTGGGGGTTCAAACACCAAAATTACATCTTCTGAAATCCTCTTTGGGACTTTTGCGTACCGAGTCCTCCTCTTCATTAGGTTTATTCTCTCATCAATAGGATTCTCGGTGTGTCGAATCCCAAAATGCCGAAATGCTAAGGTTCCGCTTTTATGGAAATCAACAACTATGATCTCTCCTTGATCCAACGATCAGTGCAAGTTTGCATACCGGGAGTTCGATAAGCTAAAGCTTGAACTCTCTATTCTCTCCACCTTCCAGCTTCCAAAGTCCTGAAATGCCAAAATGGTACTTCTCCTCACTTCTTTCATGAACCTCGACAGGAAGTCTCATGTTACTCCACGTGTCGCCTCCTCTTTTTTTCAGGTTTCTGGGTATCGGGAGGTTGGAACCCTCGAACCTCCTTATGTCATCGCAATCCCCAGTTTCTCGAATCTCGATACAATATCCTCTTCACAATCAACACTATGAGTCTCCCTTCGATCTGCTAGATCATGTGATTTCAGACTTTCGGGTACTGGGAGTCTAAGACTCTCAGTCCCAGATCACTTCCCTCTTAGGTTCCTGAACCCCGAAATGTCGAAACTCCGCTTCACACTATTTTGTGTTCGTGACTTCGGGGGTTCACATGTGAAGAACCTGAATGCTTATCAACGAGAATGCTGAAATCCCGATTACTGAAGTACCGATAATTCTCTGTCACAACTTCTGATTTCAGGATTTCTCCCCTGCTGTATCCTGATCTCTCTCCCTCAAGACTTCCGAAAGCCTGAACTCTAAAGTTCCGAAAACTTAACATTGCTCTCCTTGCTTCCACACACAAAAACCTCCTTTTCGTGTTTCAGGGATTTGATCATCCAAGGATTTTGTCTTACACTTCGAAATTTAGAAACCTGAAATGCCGAAATGATCTGAAAGTCTCAATGAGTCAAGATCAACAACCCCTTATCCGCCACACAGCTCCTGTAGATCCTACGGTTCTCTCTATTTTGGGAATTCTCTCCAAAGAATTCCGATCGTTCAAACTTCTCCTTCAAAGATCTCTGAAACTAAGTCAACCTTGTGATTCTCTTCTGGAACCTACCCTCTGCGCGATGGCCAAAGTTCCCTTCTTCTCTTCAACACCTTGAAGAAACTAACTCTCCTGATGGAAACAGAGATGCATGCGCCTTGTTCAACATTTGTTATTACCAATTCAGGGTAAACAAAATCGCTTAGATAATTTGACAGCAATGAAATCATTTTCATGAACCAATTCCCATCGACACAAACTGTAACCAGTTAAACAAATCATTCATGCGATAGTTTATGTCACCTCATCCATTAAAAAAATCATTGTCGAATCAAAACGAAATCAACAGGATCATTTTTTCAAATTAATAGAACTATATCAAACATATACAAACGATCATGCTAGTCATGGCACGCAGCAATCGTTTGCAAATCAAATCAAATAGGAACGAATCGAAATAGTTTGGGGCCGACACAATCGTTATGCAAAATCGTATCAATCAACACAACTACATGATTTTTAGCAAATAGATCTTTTGCACAGGTCGAATGTAATCAAAATCCAAACGAGAATATTGATTCAATACAAAACATAATCGTTCATGGTAAATCGAAGTCAACGGGGTTGTTTTGAGTCTATTAGAAACAAACAAAACTAATCGAAATCAAACCCAATCGACTATCCTAAATCAGACGAACAAAATTGATTCAAAAACAAGCCAAACATAATAAAAAACAAATCAATGGCTTAATACTAAGCTGGGCACGAAAAAATAGCATAACCAAATCATAGCTACATTTGAGTTTATTAAAATGAATCTATTGTACAGGATCCACAAAAAAATCGTTTTTGATGATCAAACTATAACCGAATCATTTCGAATGTATTAAAACGAACAGAGCTAATTTGAAAGAAAAACCGAATCTGTTATATTAATTCAAGAAAACTTACAAAGCAACATCGATGTCAAAACACATACCTGGGCAAATCGGTCATGATAATTTTGAATTGACAAAGGCCGTTACTTCCTCGACGTTCCTGAAGACAATCGAATTGGTGGTTTTTTGTTTCTTTTCGTTGACTTGAAGCCTGTCGTTCTCCTTCGCCAGCATTGTCACCTGTTCCTCTAACGATTTGATCTTTGATTGCAACAGGGGAATGTCAGTGTAATAACGCTCTAGCCAAGCATTGCATTGGATACACGATGGTTGCTCGGGCTTTGATATCACAGGAGAGGGTTTGTTTAAGTCACCAGGGGTTTCATTGTGCAGCTTGATTCTCGAGTAGTTAGGGTTGTTTTTTAGGCACGGGGGTAAGTTAGAGACATATTCATAGGGTTTCGTAGAGCATAGGCCATGGGAATAGGGGTATTCCTCAGCTAGGAAATTCTCAATATCGAAGTCCGAGTCTTTGCTCAGCACTATGGGATTTTGGTCGACATTTTGCTTGGGTTTGTTCCTGGCACATATCGATATCCATCGAGCATGTTTCTTCCCCTTACTGTTGACAGTAGTGTCACCCTTACCTTTTTCCTTCACAGGCATTTTGACGGGCTTAATATTTTCTTTAGCACCCGAGTCAACAGTAGTATCGGGTAGGTCGATGTCGGGGCAATCCAAGGGTTCGATAGGGGGTAGAAGGATATGAAATGGCATGGCTGGCCCAACCAAAGTTTATGTAACCATAACTTTGTCGATTTGAGTAGACTTGGTATTGGCAAAGCCATTCTTTTATAGGAAGGCTTTCCAATTATCACCACTAAGGTTTAAATGGTGGACGATAATGAGTTTAATCAAGCCGTGATGGAAAAGGCTGCTATCAGCCTTCTCACACTTGAATCTCTTAGACATATTGTAAATACTACGCAAGAGATAATGTGGCATATTTAAGGGATAGCCTATGAAATTCATCAATAACCAGAGGTGATACAAAAATACCAAGCCATACCGACCTTCACAAGTCACAAACTATTTAACAATTACCAAAATATCGTGCCACCTGGGTTTGAGGGTAGTGATAGCCATACCTTTATCACAGGAAACAATCTTTCTTGATGTAAATAGCAATGGCCATGACACCTCATCCACTTTGGAATTTTTAAACCATCTTTGACCTATAGTTGGTAGTCTTGTAGTCGAGCTTAAGAATTCCTCATTGAGCTCGAGTTTTATGTCTCCGACTTTATCCCTACACCCGTCGAAGGTGAGGGCGAATTTTTGGGCAACCGACATGTTGAAACCCTTGAACCTCTGTAAAAACACCAGCCACCCACCATTTTCCAAATCTTGGTGAGCATTATCGAATAGTAATAGAGTTTGGCTACTATTTGGCTCTATGCGCACCACAGGCGTCATAGAAGGGAGCACACAGTGAGTTGGGAGAATGGGCAAGGGTTCGAATAGAGTATACGCAGGGTTGATATGCTCACAGGCTTACCCGAAAACTAAAAGAGGTGGCCTGGGATAGGGGGAAAGCATTAATGACTAAATGTGCGAAGGTGGTGGAGCTAGATCATCCCATGCAAAACAGTCATTTCCCACAGTACAATCGATGGTGCATATAGCGATTCAAATAACTATTGCGTATGTAAACAACTATGCCATTCAAAGAATGAAATCTATGGTAAGTCGACCAAACATTTGTGCAAGCAATAGTTTTATCATAGTTTTAAAACCAAAATAATGATTCGAAATCAACACCAAGGGTTCAATCATATCAAATATGTATGAAATGATTTATACCAAGGGTCTAACCACAATGTCAACGTGTTTTCATGAAACCAATGTGTCAAAGAAATCGATGAAAGAACATAGAAATCAAACCACCAATGTATAAAAAACTCGATCATAAGAATATCATCACAGTCTTGTAAAAACAAAGTCATATTAACAATTAAAGAATACCAAATGAGTAAAGATCTTGGAGTCTTGCCAACTATGCGACTGTAATTAAATTGGAAACACAATGAACATATAGACAAGAGTAACCAAAAAAAATCTAGTGAGGATTTTAATGTGACTTCGAAAACAAAGTTTTCACGCTTGCAGTCGTGAAAATGAGAACAAAGGTAAATGTGCAAATGCACGAAATAATAGTGTCGTTTTATTGCAAATATTGCGATGAAAATAAAGGGTTGCAAAACACTGGTGTAGGCATCTTATAAGGATCGTATAAAAATGTGAATTGGCTACCGACAATGGCAACACACTGGTAGAAGCAGTTATCTCTGCAAAAAGAACAAATTCAGATTAGGATAACAAGAATAATTCCAACAGAAATAACCAGAAAATTGTTTAAACATCATCAATGATCAAATATTCCAGCAGTGTTTAAAGGATAAAAACTGGTAATAGTCTTAAGACAAGTGAGCCACGATATTAAAGATAAAATCCCCAATACTGTTGACAGAGCCACTGATGCCAGCAGGCGTCCATAGCCTCGAGAGGGTTGCCATTTAACCCACTCTGATATCTGTATCCTGCCAAGAAGTTCCAGATCAGAATAAAGGACATTTGAAGGTTTCATATTTACAAATTTTCATATACCCAACATTGCTTCACTGCCAGCAGGCCTGTTCAGTACCCCGACGAAGTTGTCTTGGCATCATCCATGCATTTACCCACTGCCAGCAGACCTGTTCATCATCCCAGCGGGTTTACAAGCACTTCCCATAGCTCTTTTAATGATTTATTTTGTTTTTTAACGATATATAGTTGAGTGGGGTGACACTAAAAATTATGGTATTTAAGCATACTTTTTACAGACCTCAACAGATTTTT
The DNA here is from genome assembly GCA_000966675.3 of Picea glauca. Classification (NCBI taxonomy): domain Eukaryota; kingdom Viridiplantae; phylum Streptophyta; class Pinopsida; order Pinales; family Pinaceae; genus Picea; species Picea glauca. The sequence goes on from JZKD02S0619747.1 coordinate 428,492, forward strand.
TTTTTTTAGAACAGACCTTTATTAAGATCCAGAGATGGTTTATTTACAAAACCAACTTTCTAAGGCAGGGAGACATCTTCTGAGTCATTCCCTTAAGGAATAGGGATAGCGTAAAAAGATAATGGATGATCATGACAGGCTTTACTCAGAGATCGAAATAAGTTAACTTCTTTCAAACAATAGTTTTTGCCAACACAGATGTAAATTTTAGAAGTATATAATTGATGTTTATACAATTTTTCAGCAGTCATTTCAATGAAGGAATTTTTTGTTTTATTTTTTCGAATAGCTCAGCATGCTGGTATGTGTATTTCCAAAAACAAAAACTGATAAGCGCAAAGGAGAAATCAAAGCCAAAACAACAAAAGAAAAGCAAACAAAATAAAAATATGTACATAATATACAAGGGTTGTCATCAAGCAAAATATCTTTTCAAAGCTTGGCCATTCACCGGATAGGTGTCAGGCTGTCGCTCTAGATTCTACAATCAGAAAGAGTTGGGACCCAATTTCTCAGCAACTAAAAATGGTCCAAGCCATAAGTTTTGAAATTTTGTGTGCTCTCCCTTCCCCTCATGCAGTTTGTCCCATTTCAAGACAAGATCACCTACTTCGAAGTTCCTATCAGAGGCAGAATTGGAATCAAACCAGCTTTTGACCACTAGTTGATGCTAATCTAACTTACGTTTAGCTTGGGCTCTTACCTCTTCTAGCTTCATCATAGCGTTAATTCGGTTTTCCAAAGGAGGACAGTCTTCTTCTTGTATTTTCTGCGATAGCTGAAGTGAGGGAAGAAAAATGTGTGGTGGTAGAATTGCTTCTCTTCCATAAACGAGAAAAAAGGGGGAGTTACCTACAACAGTTTTCGGTGTTACCCTATCAGCCCAAATCGCATTTAACAACGCATTATGCCAGTTTTTTTGATTTTCAGCCATTATTCTCTTGATAATTTTAATCTGATTCTTGTTTGTTGACTCTACCAATCCATTACCTCGGGGGTAATAGCTAGTAGAATACTTCAACTTAATTCCTTTTTCTAAAGCGAACTCTCTCATCTCAAGAGATGAAAAGTAAGAAGCGTTATCGAATACTAAACAGTCAGGGATACCAAAACGAGTGATAATATTCGAATTTAGAAAGGCAATTACCTGACTGGTATTTACAGTCCTTAATGCGGCAGCTTCAGACCACCTGGTGAAGTAATCTGTGGCTTTTATGATAAACTTGTGCTACTGTGAGGATGGCGGATTGATTGGACCTATAATATCAAGGCCCCACTGCTAAAAAGGAGAGTCTACTGACACGGGCTGCAAAGGAAAGGCTGGTTTCTGTAACCGCCCTGATGCTTTTTGACAAATAATACACTTGCGACACAAGGCATGGGCGTCTCTAAAAAGTGTGGGCCAGTAGTAACCGACTCTCAAAACTTCATGGGCAGTGGTGTCTCAACCAAAATCCCCACCAACTTCTCCTGCATGCAACTCTAGTAAGACTTTTTTGCTTCGTCTTTCTTAAAACAACGCATCAGTACGCCATCAAAATTTTGACAAAACAGAATACCATTAATCAAATGAAAGGAGGCAGACTTTAATCTCAATGCTCTTCTTTTAGTGGGATCTAGGTGACGGGGGGTTGACCCATGTTCAAGACAGAATTCTATATCGTCATACGAGGGACTGACAGAGTTTTGTGCACAACAGATTGCATTTTGATCGTGCTGTTCTAGGTTTGACCTAACGTTCTCTTCTTTTTGTCTTGCTACTGAATCAACAACTAACTTGCATAACCCTTGGCCTCTCACCATTTGATCTAGGGTAATTTCTATGTCATACTCCTATAAAGAAGTAACCCAATTCTCCCTCTTTTCACCTAGTTCTTTCTGTACTAACAGGTTCCTAACGACTGGGTAAGGGACAATAATCTTCAGCCTGGATTTCAAAAGATAAGACTGGAAGTTCTTGATTGCTTTGAAAACAGCATAGGCTTGTTGATCTACCATTGGGTAATTGATTTCAGTGCCTTTGAAAGCAGAGCTCATAAAGGCAATGGGTACTTCATGGTTTTCATCATTTTTTTGAGTTAGGATGGTGGCGTAAGAATGGTCAGAAGCAAAAGTGTACAGCATGAAGTCTTGGGCAAAGTCAGGGCTCATGAGAGAAGAAGCGTCTATTATGGCCTTTTTTATTGCATTAAAAGCTTGATTTTCTAAGGGTCCCCAATGATATTGTGCGTCTTTCTTAATTAAATTCTGTAAAGGTCTGTCCATTTTGGAGAAACTGGGGATGAATCTCCTGACAAAGTTTATCTGGCCTAAGAAAGACTGCATAGACTTTTTGGATGTAGGAGGGGGGAGTTTTGAGATGACTTGAGTCCTTTTGGGGTCGATAATCATCCCTTTGCTTGATACAATAAATCCTAAGAGTTTACCTTGTTCTACTACAAAGATGGATTTTTTAGGATTCAAGGAGATGTCGTATTTACGACATCGTTGTAGAACAGCTCTTAAAAGAGCTAGATGATCGGTTTTGTTTTTAGAAAATACACTAACATCATCTAAGTAAACTACGACAGACTGATTGATTAAGCCTTGAAAAGTGATGTCCATTGCTCTCTGGAAAGTGGCACTGGCATTAATCAATCCAAAGGGCATTTTTTGATAAGTGAAGGTGCCCCATGGAGTGCGGAAGGTAGTTTTAAGTTGGTCTGGAGGGGACATCAGGACTTGGTTGTACCCTGAGAAACCATCCAATAAAGATAGCCTCTTAGAACCAGATACCTGTTGAAGGATCTGTTCCATGGGTGGGACAGGGTAGTTGTCTTTAGCAGACGCTCTATTAAGGTTTCGAAAATTGACGCATAGTCGTATTTCCCCACTTTTCTTCCGGACAGGAACAAGGTTAGAGACCCATTGAGTGTGCCTAACTGGGAAAATTATCTTATCATTCAGGAGTTTATTTAATTCTTTTTTGATGGTCGGTTCGAGCTTAGGGTGCATTTTTCTTAATTTCTGTTGAAAGGGTAAGGTTTGGGGTTTCATAGGAATGACATGTTGTATGATGTTGGGGTCGAAATTTTTAAGGTCATCATACGTCCATGCAAAAACATCTTTAAATTCTTTAAACAATTTAATAAATGCATCTTTTTCTTGTTCAGAACATCCTACCCCTAGATTAATGCACTGCAGATTGTCATTAGTTCCTAAGTTCACTTTTTCATATGATAACGAGGAACTATTGGTTTTACAGTTGACCGATTTTTTGAATTTATCTTGAAGATCGTAAAATTTCTCTAATCTAACTACAGATTTAGGGATCAAATTTACCATGTCCGATGATGATTCAGGAGTTCTCAAATCTGGTATTACCGTGAAATTGCACAAATTATCATCATCAGTGAATTTGTCAATCACCGTGCCTTGAAAAGTTTCTTCCATATATAGGAAGCTAATAATCTGCTGATCGTCGTCAAAGACTCTCCAGTTCGTGATGTTGTCGGGAATGGATGGCCTGAACAATAGTTCAACGGAGAATGCGTCTGGGGACATGCCTTCTGCAGGAAAGAGTTTAGAAGCTACATTAGCTAAGAGATCTGCTTCATAATTATTCAATCTAGGAATAGAATTTTTATTGAAAGCGAAAAATTTATTCATTAAATTCCATACCTCGGATTGGTAGCTTTTAAGATGCATAGACAAACAGTGGATAGAATCTCTTACCTGTCTAACCAGGATTTCAGAATCGCCAAAGACAACCAAGTTTTGAATGTTCATATCTAAATCTTTTCTGAGGCCCTGCAATAAAGCCTCATATTTTGTTGTGTTATTAGTACATTCAAATTCTAACCTACATGCAATCAATGTTTTGTTACCCGTTGGATCGATAATAATGCAGCCTGCACCAGCTCCTTCTTTGGACTTTGACCCATCAAAATAAAGAGACCAAATTTGATTTTTATTGGGTGTATGAGTTCGTTGTGTAGAAGTTGTTGGCTGCACATATGCTACAATCTCGGACTGTTGTTCTGGATTGGTGACAGCTGAAGCCTCAAACATGAAATTGTCGAAAAAGGTATCCATCCCTTGTATTTCGGGTGAATCAACAGAGGGTGTAAATGGTTCGTTGGGATCATTCAAATCTGTAACCATGAACTTAAGGTAGCGTTCATGATTTACCTTGATTTTGTTGGGCTTTCCGTTCTCTGGAAGCCATAGGTGAGACCAATCTGTCGCGAAATAGCTATGTAGTTGCTCCGACCAGTCCCTTCTTAAAAACAGACCATAAACTTCTGGAATATCCACAACAATAATATCAATGACTTGATGAACTTTGGGGTTAGATGATAATCTTATAAGCACATTCCTTAATTCGCCTACAACTTTAACACTGGTTCGATCAAGTTGGATGAATTTTAGAGTGGATGGTTCAACTTCAGCGTTAATCTTCTGACACACAGAACATGGCATCACATTGGATTATGCTCCAGAGTATACCATACAATTGTGCACATTTCTATTAAAGATTTCGAAAGTTAACAAAAATGGAGGTACATTTCTGCGAGTGCTAAGGGTGGTAGCTTGCGTTTTTTTACTCAGTTTCTAAAGCTACTTTATCTACATTATTTACATTATTTACAGGAAGGCTTCCTTTATCATGAGGATCGGGATTATTTTTAGTGGAATTCTTCTAAGGAACTTTGTTCTGAACAACCTTGTTATTTCTTGAATTACCATTTTTTCCATTCTTTGCGATATTTTGTAACATCTTTTGTAACAAAAATGGAAATTTTAACAACTCATAAACGGAAATGTTAGCCCTTAACTTTTGAAGATATTCAACTAAATCATAATCTAAGTTGGGGTTTACATGACTCTGTTTAGTCTCAGCTGGTTTAGATTGCTTTGGAGGCAAAGTCGTAGTGTTTTCGGGAGAAGGTTTGTTTGTTGTCTTACTCCTAGTATTATAGGGATGTACTGTCTCGAAGTTAGCTTGAAAAATGCTATCCGAGAAGTGTCCAAAAATGTTTGGAGAAGACTCTTCTTCTTGAATTGTCTCTTGTTCAACTACCTCCTCAGGAATCTCAGGAGGCATCAAGTTATGATGGGCTTCTAAAATTGTTTGAAGGGCGTATTGGAGACTTTCTAGATTAAGGCCCTTAGTATTCGGATTAGGTCGGTTGGTGGGAAAAGGCTTCCTGAATGGGGGTTTGTAAGGCCCTTTGCTCGAAGAAGCTTCTTCAACCATCCTTTTCAAAACTATAACTTGATTTGACAATTTTTGAACGACTTTAGTTAAGTTTTCTAAATCAGAGCTTTCAGGTTGTGCTTTACTTTGAGCAGGTCTAGGGAGGATTTCGATCTTCTTTTTGGAAGATGAACTAGTTTCTGTTTCATTGTTAGTAGCGTTTTTTAGACTAAGTATGTCTTTTTCAATCTGGCTCGCCTCCTCGAAGGCCTCTAACAACGTGGCTTTCTTGGATCGTTTAACCCAAATGGCTATACTTTGATGCAAGGCTTTAGTATAGTATGCTATGATAAGATTCTCGGCAGGCATCGAATCCGTAGGGATTTCATTCTTAAGTCTTAAGAATCTTTGATTAAAGTCTTTAATTTTGTCTTTTGGGTTCATTTTTAAGCTAGAAAGCTCCATAACCAAGACTTCCGGTGACTTATCGTCTCCGAACTTTTCCAAAAATCATGACTCGAACTTTTCCCAAGACACGATGGTATGGGGTTGCTAGGAAAAGTACCATGTAGATGCATTGCCCTCGAAAGTATAGGGGAACAACCTACAGACTACATCTTCATGCTCGACATTGCGAAGTCTAATGGCTAACATAAACTTTTTAATGTGATCTTCAGCGATCTGTTTAGAGTCAGGGTCAAACTTGGGAAGCCACTTCTCTAGATGTTTGGGTAAGGGATTTTGATCTCCAGGTATGGCTACCACATCCTAGTCGAGCCAAGGTCTAGCAGGATTGTTCTTGTTGGCCATTGGTGTAGTCGGTGTGGAAGGATGAGAAGGGGAACTGCCTTCGTCAGAAGAGTCTACTCCCGAAGAAGAAGGAGATGATGGAGGTGGTGAGGGTGGTATCCCAGATCCTCCTGCAGCATGAGTGAGGATTGTATCTATAGGGTTCACAGTGAGGTTAGTGCCTCCGAGTTGTTCTCTGATATCAGAGAAATCTAAAGGTTGGTCCAAAGGTCGATTTGGTTGCCTCAAATGGGCTAAGGCACTATGTGTTCTTATGAGAGATTGGCGGACAATCTCTTGTATGTCACCACCTATAGGATTTGGGGTTGTTGGCTCAACTGTGATCTGTGGATCGTCGTTTGATGTGGTTGTTGTTTGAGGGGGGATGTTGTCATTTGGATAAATTCTTGTCACTATAGGTGAGCAGTTAGGTGGTGGAGGAGTCTTGCGACCGCCTAGTGCCATTAATAAATTTCAGGACCTCCTTCTAGTGCCATTTGTTGACAGGCGAAATTGAACGCTCGCCAACTGGAAGAAAGGATCCAGTTTGGGGTTGTCTAAATAACCCAATCCGTTTGGGATAACCCACCCTAATGGGTTTAGCATCTCCGTTAGCCGATATAAGTCCTAGGAAAACAAATGAAAACTACACTAAGGAACTAATCTAAATGAAAACAATAATTAAAGCAAACTAAATAATAAATCTAAAATACATATATACAATCTATTACCTAAATTATACAACTATAATTCTATAAAATTAAATGTTCAATTACCAACAGAATCAGATCCAATTACAAATATACAATATTTATAGATTACAGATTTAAATGAAAACCTACAAAAGTCATTTGTAATCTGTCCTAAGACAGCGAAACTATTGTTTTTTTATTTTTATAATTTTATGAGAAAGAAATAAACTAAAAACTATCTGAGCTGAACAATTAAAACCATAATCCTAACTATAAAACTGAAATATACATATATCTATATAAACTACTTAAATAACATTAATAAATTAACTATCAAATGACAAATAACAAACTGACCTGAAGTAATGCTTCAGGTTTGTCCTGTATCCGGAAGTTGATTTAGTTGTTCGGTGGGAGGAAACCCGCACCAGATTCTCCACGAGCTTCTCATAAACAAAAAGTAGTTGTTCTCTTCAAATATAAATGACAGGACAAACAAGACATAAAAAATTACAGTAATCTTATAATTTACAAATTATCGCAGTCAGATAAATCCTTGTGCAAAATTCGTACAAAACAATTCAATTAACAAAAAAGATAAACTTGTATTCATTAAATTGAAATAGAGCAATTGTTGTATTTTTTAAATAAGAGAGATTAGATATGGATAACATATAAACCAAATCACATCAACCTGCAATGAATTACGATAGCTAAAGTAGTCGATAATTAATTGCAGCTGATATGGAGAAAACTTGAAACAAAAGTTTGATATATTGAAAGCGAAAGCTGTTACAAGACATCAACTTTCATCCCAATCTGTATCATAAATCCATAGTCTGGTTCTCCCAACAGTGATGATGATGATTTTTCACAAAAAATAACAAGTATTTAAAGACTTCCCACAGGGTAAAACATCCCTGTGGGAATTATCAAAGCAGTTTTACAAAAAATCTGGGGACAATATCCCAAGTCTCTATTTCTGACTCAAGCTAACAACCTAAAACAAAACCATATCCAAAGTATCTCCTAAACTTCCACAACATGCCCAATTGATCATTATAATTCATATGCACCTGAAAGAAGACAAGAATAGACAAGTTTAGGGGATATTTTATTGATAAAATTGTCAAAAATCTAATTTTTAAGACTAGCTACAGAATCTTGCGATTCTGTAGCTGGTCTAATTTGAGCATAGAAGCGTTTTAAAATCAATCCAAAACTTAACATAATTATATTATACTTATCAAAACAAATCTTTAATTACTAATTCCAAACAGAGCTAATCATTCACGCCACACCGAACCAAACTTGTATGCAAATTGAAAAAAACGAAATCGTGATCAAACGAATGGAAACATAGATGCATGCGCCCTATTCAACATTTGTTATTACCAATTCGGGGTAAACGGAATCACTTAGATAATTCGTCAGCAATGAAATCACTTTCATGAACCAATTCCCATCGACACAAACTGTAACCAGTTAAACAAATCATTCATGCAATAGTTTATGTCGCCTCATCCATTAACAAAATCGTTGTTGAATCAAAACGAAATCAACAGGATCATTTTTTCAAATTAATAGAACCATATCAAACATATAGAAATGATCATGCTAGTCATGGCACGCAGCAATCGTTTGCAAATCAAATCAAACAGGAACGAATCGAAATAGTTTGGGGCCGACACAATCGTTATGCAAAATCGTATCAATCAACACAACTACATGATTTTTAGCAAATAGATCTTTTGCACAGGTCGAATGTAATCAAAATCCAAACGAGAATATTGATTCAATACAAAACATAATTGTTCCTGGTAAATCGAAGTCAACATGGTTGTTTTGAGTCTATTAGAAACAAACAAAACTAATCGAAATCAAACCCAATTGACTATCCTAAATCAGACAAACAGAATTGATTCAAAAACAAGCCAAACATAATAAAAAACAAATCAATGGCTTAATACTAAGCTGGGCACGACAAAATCGCATAACCAAATCATAGCTACATTTGAGTTTCGTAAAATGAATCTACTATACAGGATCCACAACAAAATTGTGTTTGATGATCAAACTATAATAGAATCATTTCGAATGTATTAAAACGAACAGAGCTAATTGGAAAGAAAAACTGAATCCGTTATATTAATTCAAGCAAACTTACAAAGCAACATCGATGTTGAAACACATACCTGGGCAACTCGGTCATGATAATTTTTAATTGACAAAGGCCGTTGTTGCCTCGACGTTCCTGAAGACAATCGCACTGGTCATTTTTTGTTTCTTTTCGTTAGCTTGAATCCTCTCGTTCTCCTTCGCCGGCACTGTCACTCGTTCCTATAACGATTTGATTTTTGATTGCAACAGGGGAACATCGGTGTAATAACGCTCTAGCCAAGCATTGCATTGGATACATGATGGTTTCTCGGGCTTTGATATCACAAGTGAGGGTTTGTTTAAGTCACGAGGGGTTTCATTGTGCATCTTGATTCCCAGGTAGTTAGGGTTGTTTTTGAGGCACGGGGGTAAGTTAGAGACATAGTCATAGGGTTTCGTAGAGCATAGGCCATGGGAATAGCGGTACTCCTAAGCTAGGAAACGCTCAATATCAGAGTCCAAGTCCTCGCTCAGCACTATGGGCTTTTGGTCGACGTTTTGCTTAGGTTTGTTCCTGGCACATCTTGATATCCATCGAGCATGTTTCTTCCCCTTACTGTTGACAGTAGTGTCACCCTTACCTTTTTTCTTCACAGTACTTTTGATGGCCTTAATATTATCTTTAGCACCCTAGTCGACAGTAGTATCGGGTAGGTCCACGTCGGGGCAATCTGAGGGTTCGATAGAAGGTAGAAGGATATGAAATGGCACAGCTGGCCCAACCAAAGTTTCTGTAACCACAACCTTGTCGATTTGAGCAGAATCAGTATTGGCAAAGCCATTCTTTGATAGGAAGGCTTGCCAATTATTGCCACTAAGGTTTAAATGGTGGACGATAATGATTTTAATCAAGCTGTGATGGAAAAGGATGCTATCATCCTTCTCATGCTTGAATCTCTTAGACATCTTGTAAAGACTATGCAAGAGATAATGTGGCATATTTAAGGGATAGCCTATGAAATTCATCAATAACCAGAGGTGATACAAAAATACCAAGCCATACCGACCTTCAAAGGTCACAAACTGTTTAAAAATTACCAAAAGATCATGCCACCTAGTTTTGACGGTAGTTATAGGCATACCTTTATCACAGGAAACAATCTTTCTTGATGTAAATAGCAATGGCCACGGCACCTCATCCACTTTGGAATTTTTAAACCATCTTTGACCTATAGCTGGTAGTCCTGTAGCCGAGCTTAAGAATTCTTCATTGAGCTCGAGCTGTATGTCTCCAACTTTATCCCTACACCCGTTGAAGGTGAGGGAGAATTGTTGGGCTACCGACATGTTGAAACCCTCGAACCTCTGTAAAAACACTAGCCACCAACCATTTTCCAAATCTTGGCGAGCATTATCGAATAGTAATAGAGTTTGGCTACCATTTGGCTCTATGTGCACCACAGGTGCCATAGACAGGAGCACACGGTGAGTTGGAAGAATGGGCAAGGTTTCGAACAGAGTATACGTAGGGTCGATATGCTCACAGGCTTACCCGAAAACTAACAGAGGTGACCCAGGATAGGGGCAAAGCATTAATGACTGAATGTGTAAAGGTGGTGGAGCTATATCATCCCATGCAAAACAGTCATTTCCCACAGTACAACCGACGGTGCATATAGCGATTCAAATCACTATGTGTATGTCAACAACTATGCCATTCAAACAATGAAATCTATGGTAAGTCGGCCAAACATTTGCACGAGCAATAGTTTTAGCATAGTTTGAAAACCAAAATAATGATTCAAAATCAACACCAAGGGTTCGATCATATCAAAAATGTATGAAATGATTTATACCAAGGGTCTAACCACAACGTCAACGTGTTTTCATGAAACCAATGTGTCAAACAAATCGATGAAAGAACATAGAAATCAAACCACCAATGCATCAAAAAATCGATCATAAGAATATCATCACAGTCTTGTAAAAACGAAGTCATATTAACAATTAAAGAATACCAAATGAGTAAAGATCTTGGAGTCTTGCCAACTGTGCGACTGTAATTAAATTGGAAATGCAATGAACACATAGACAAGAGTAACCAAAAAAAATCCAGTGACAATTTTAATGTGACTTCGAAAACAAAGTTTTCACACTTGCAGTCATGAAAACGAGAACAAAGGTAAGTGTTCAAATGCATGAAATAATAGTGTCATTTTATTGCAAATATTGTGATGAAAATCAAGGGTTGCAAAACACTGGTGTAGGTAGCTTATAAGGATCGTATAAAAAAGTGAATTGGCTACCAACAATGGAGACACACTGGTAGAAGCAGTTATCTTTGGCAAAAGAACAAATTCAGATTAGGATAACAAGAATAATTCCAACATAAATAACCAGAAAATTGTTCAAACATCATCAATGATCAAATATTCCAACAGTGTTTAAAGGATGAAAACTGGTAACAGTCTTACGACAAGTGAGCCACGATATTAAAGATAAAATCCCCAATACTGTTGACAGAGCCATTGCTTTCAGCAGGCGTCCATAGCCTCGACAGGGTTTCCATTTAACCCACTCTAATATCTGTATCCTGCCAAGAAGTTCCAGATCAGAATAAAGGACATTTGAAGGTTTCATATTTATAAATTTTCATATACCCGAGAATGCTTCGCTGCCAGCAGGCCTGTTCAGTACCCCAGCGAAGTTGTCTTGGCATCATGCATGCATTTACCTACTGCCAGCAGACCTGTTCAGCATCCCTGCAGGTTTACAAGCACTTCCCACAGCTCTTTTAAGGATTTATTTTGTTTTTTAATGATATATAGTTGAGCGGGGTGACACTGAAAATTATGATATTTAAGCATATTTTTTACAGACCTCAGCAGAATTTTTTTTTTTAGAACTGTCATTTATTAAGATCCAGAGACGGTTTATTTACAAAACCAACTTTCTAAGGCAGGGAGACATCTTCTGAGTCATTCCCTTAAGGAATAGGGATAGCATAAAAAAATAATGGATGATCGTGACAGGCTTTACTCAGAGATCGAAATCAGTTAAATTCTTTCAAACAACAGTTTTTGCCAACACAGATGTAAATTTCAGAAGTATATAATTGATGTTTATACAATTTTTCAGCAGTCATTTCAATGAAGGAATTTTCTATTTTCTTTGTCCGAATAGCTCAGCATGCAGGTATGTGTATTTCCAAAAACAAAAACTGATAAGCTCAAAGGAGAAATCAAAACCAAAACAACAAAATAAAAGAAAACAAAAGAAAAATATGTACATAATATACAAGGATTTCCATCAAGCAAAATATATTTTTAGAGCTTGGCCATTCACCGGATAGGTGTGAGACTGCCCCTCTAGATTTTGCAATCCAAAAGAGTTGGGACCCAATTTCTCAGCAACTAAAAATGGTCCAAGCCATACGTTTTGAAATTTCGTGTGCTCTCCCTTCCCCTCATGCGGTTTGTCCCATTTCAAGACAAGATCACCTACTTCAAAGTTCCTATCAGAGGCAGATTTGGAATCAAACCAGCTTTTGACCACTAGTTGATGTTGATCTAACTTACGTTTAGCTTGGTCTCTTACCTCTTCTAGCTTCATCAAAGCATTAATTCGGTTTACCAAAGGAGGATAGTCATCTATTTGTATTTTCTGTGATAGCTGAAGTGAGGGAAGAAAAATGTGTGGTGGTAGAATTGCTTCTCTGCCATAAACGAGAAAAAAGGGGGAGTTACCTACAACAGTTTTTGGTGTTACCCTATCAGCCCAAATCATGTTTAACAATGCATTATGCCAGTTTTTGTGATTTTCAGCCACCATTCTCTTGATAATTTTAATCAGATTCTTGTTTGTTGACTCTGCCAATCCATTGCCCCGGGGGTAATAGCTAGCAGAATACTTCAACTTAATTCCTTTTTCTAAAGCAAACTCGCTCATCTCAAGAGACGAAAAGTAAGAAGTGTTATCGAATACTAAACAGTCAGGGATACCAAAATGAGTGATAATATTCGAATTTAGAAAGGAAATTACCTGACTGGTATTTACAGTCCTTAATGCGTCAGCTTCAGACCACCTGGTGAAGTAATCTGTGGTTGTTATGATAAACTTTTGCTGTTGTGAGGATGGTGGATTGATTGGACCTATAATATCAAGGCCCCACTACTGAAAAGGAGAGACTACTTGCACGGGCTGCAAAGGATAGGTTGGTTTCTGTAACTGCCCTGATGCTTTTTGACAAATAATACAGTTGCAACACAAGGAATGGGTGTCTCTAAAAAGTTTGGGCAAGTAGTAATCGAATCTCAAAACTTTATGGGCAGTGGTGTCACAACCAAAATTCCCACCAGCTTCTCCTGCATGCAACTCGAGTAAGACTTTTTCTACTTTGTCTTTCTCAAGACAGTGCATCAATACGCCATCAAACTTTTGACGAAACATAATACCATTAATCAAATGAAAGGAGGCAGAATTTAATCTCAATGCTCTTCTTTTAGTGGGATCCAGGTGATGGGGGGTTGACCCATGTTCAAGACAGAATTTTATATCGTCATACCAGGGACTGACAGAGTTTTGTGCACAACAGATTGCATTTTGATTGTGCTATTCTAGGTTTAACCTAACGTTCTCTTCTTGATGTCCCGTTGCTGAATCAAAAACTAACTTGCATAACCCTTGGCCTCTCACCATCTGAGCTGGGGTAGTTTCTATGTCGTACTCTTATAAAGAAGTAACCCAGTTCGCCCTCTTTTCACCTAGTTCTTTCTGTACTAACAGGTTCCTGACGGCTGGGTAAGGGACAATAATCTTCATTCTGGATTTCAAAAGATAAGAATGAAAGCACTTGACTGCTTTGAAAATAGCGTAGTCTTGCTGATCTACAGTTGGGTAATTGATTTCAGTGCCTTTGAAAGCAGAGCTTATAAAGGCAATGGGTACTTCATGGTTTTCAATGTTCTTTTGAGTTAGGACGGCAGCGTAGGAATGGTCATAAGCAAAAGTGTAGAGCATGAAGTCTTGGGAAAAGTCGGGGCTCATGAGAGAAGGAGCGTCTATTATGGCCTTTTTTATTTCATTAAAATCTTGATTTTCTTAGGGTCCCCAATGATATTGTGCGTCTTTCTTAATTAAATTCTGTAAAGGTCTGACCATTTCGGAGAAACTGGGGATGAATCTCCTGACAAAGTTTATCTGGCCTAAGAAAGACTGAATAGAATTTTTGGATGTAGGAGGGGGGAGTTTCGAGATGACTTGAGTCCTTTTGGGGTCGATAATCATCTTTTTGCTTGACACAATAAATCCTAAGAGTTTACCTTGTTCTATTGCAAATATGGATTTTTTAGGATTCAAGGAGATGTCGTATTTACGACATCGCTGTAGAATAGCTCTTAAATGAGTTAGATGATCGGTTTTGTTTTTAGAAAATACAGTAACATCATCTAAGTAAACTACGACGGACTGATTGATTAATCCTCGGAAAGAGATGTCCATTTCTCTCTGGAAAGTGGCACCAGCATTAATCAATCCAAAGGGCATTTTTCGATAAGCGAAGGTGCCCCATGGAGTGCAGAAGGTAGTTTTAAGTTGGTCTGGAGGGGACATCAGGACTTGGTTGCACCCTGAGAAACCATCTAATAAAGATAGCCTCTCAGAACTAGATACCTGTTGAAGGATCTGTTCCATGGGTGGGACAGGGTGGTTGTCTTTATCAAACGCTCTATTAAGGTTTCAGAAATCGACGCATAGTCAGATTTCCCCACTTTTCTTCCGAACAGGGACAAGGTTAGAGACCCATTGAGTGTGCCTAACTGGGAAAATTATCTTAGCATTCAGGATTTTATTTAATTCTTTTTTGACGGTCAGTTTGAGCTTAGGGTGCATTTTTCTTAATTTATGTTGAAAGGGTAAGGTTTGGGGTTTCATAGGAATGACGTGTTGTATGATGTTGGGGTAGAAAGTTTTAAGGTCATCATACGTCCACGCAAAAACATCTTTAAATTATTTAAACAATTTAATAAATGTAGATTTTTCTTGTTCAGAACATCCTACCCCTGGATTAATGCACTGCGGATTGTCATTAGTTCCTAAGTTCACTTTTTCATATGATAATGAGGAACTATTGGTTTTACAATTGATCGATTTTTTGAATTTATCTTGAAGATCGTAAAATTTCTCTAATCTAACTACAGATTTAGGGATTGAATTTACCATGTCCGATGAAGATTCAGGAGTTCTCGGATCTGGTATTACCTTGAAATCACACAAATTGTCGTCGTGAGTGCATTCGTCGATCACTGCGCCTTGAAACGTTTCTTCCATATGCAGGAAGCTAATAATCTGTTGATCGTCATCGAAGACTCTCTAGTTCGTGATGTTGTCGAGAACGGATGGCCTGAACAACAGTTCAACGGAGAATGGGTCTGGGGACAAGCCTTCTATAGGAAAGAGTTTAGAAGCTACATTAGCTAAGAGATCTTCTTCAGAATTATTCAATCTAGGAATAGAATTTATATTGAAAGAAGAAAATTTATTCATTAAATTTCATACCTCGGATTGGTAGCTTTTAAGATGTGGAGACAGACAGTGGATAGAATCTCTTACCTGTCTAACCATGATTTCAGAATCGCCAAAGATAGCTAAGTTTTGAATGTTCCTATCTAAATCTTTTTTGAGGCCCTGCAATAAAGCCTCATATTTTGCTGTGTTATTAGTTCATTCAAATTCTAACCTACATGCAATCAATGTTTTGTTACCTACCTGATCTATAATAACGCAGCCTACACCATCTCCTTCTTTGGACTTTGACCCATCAAAATAAAGAGACCAAATTTAATTTTTATAGGGTCTATGAGATCGTTGTGTAGAAGCTACCGGCTGCACATATGCTACAATCTCAAACTATTGTTCTAGATTGGTGAAAGTTGAAGCATCGGCCATGAAATTGCCGAAAAAGGTATCCATCCCTTGTATTTCGGGTGAATCAACAGAGGGTGTAAATGGTTCGTTGGGATCATTCAAATCTGTGACCATGAACTTAAGGTAGCGTTCACAATTTACCTTGATTTTGTTGGGCTTGCCATTCTCTGGAAGCCACAGGTGAGACCAATCTGTCGCAAAATAGCCGTGTAGTTGCTCCAACCAGTCCCTTCTTAAAAACAGACCATACACTTATGGAATATACACAACAATAATATCAATGACTTGATGAACTTTGGGGTTAGACGATAATCTTATAAGAACATTCCTTAATTTGCCTACAACTTTAACACTGGTTTGATCAAGTTGGATGATTTTTAGAGTGGATGGTTCAACTTCAGCATTAGTCTTTTGACACAAAGACCATGGAATCACATTGGATGATGCTCCTGAGTCTACCATACAATTGTGCACGTTTCTATTAAAGATTTTGAAAGTTAACAAAAATGGAGGTACATTTCTGCGAGTGCTAAGGGTGGTAGCTTGCATTTTTTTACTCACAGTTTCTAAAGCCACTTTATCTACATTATTTACATTATTTACAAGAAGGCTTCCTTTATAATGAGGATCAAGATTTTTTTAGCGGAAGTCTTCTGAGGAACTTTGTTCTGAACAACCTTGTTATTGCTTGAATTACCATTTTTGCCATTCTCTGTGATATTCTGTAACATCTTTTGTAACAAAAATGGAAATTTTAACAACTCATAAACGGAAATGTTAGCCCTTAACTTTTGAAGATCTTCAACTAAATCATAATCTAAGTTGGGGTTTACATGAATCTGTTTAGTCTCAGCTAGTTTAGATTGCTTTGGAGGCAAAGTCATAGTGTTTTTGGGAGAAGGTTTGTTTGTTGTCTTACTCCTAGTATTATAGGGATGTACTGTCTTGAAGTTAGATTGAAAAATGCTATCTGAGAAGTGTCCAAAAATGTTTGGAGAAGACTCTTCTTCTTGAACTGTCTCTTGTTCAACTACCTCCTCAGGAATCTCAGGAGGCATCAAGTTATCCTAGGCTTCTAGAATTGTTTGAAGGGCGTATTGGAGACTTTCTAGATTAAGGCCCTCAGTATTCGGATTAGGTCGGTTGGTGGGAAAAGGCTTCCTGAATGGGAGTTTGTAAGGGCTTTTGCTCGAAGAATATTTTTTGGCCATCCTTTTCAAATCTATAACTTGATTTGACAGTTTTTGAATGACGTTAGTTAAGTTTTCTAAATCAAATCTTTCAGGTTGTGCTTTACTTTGAGCAGGTCTAGGGAGGATTTCGATCTTCTTTTTGGAAGATGAACTAGTTTATGTTTTGTTGCTAGTAGCGTCTTTTAGACTAAGTATGTCTTTTTCAATCTGGCTAGCCTCCTCGAAGGCCTATAACAACAGGGCTTTCTTAGATCGTTTAACCCAAATGGATATACTTTGATGCAAGGCTTTAGTATAGTATGATATGATAATATTCTTGGCAGGCATCGAATCCGTAGGGATTCGGTTCTTAAGTGTTAAGAATCTTTGATTAAGGTCTTTAATTTTCTCTTTTGGGTTCATTTTTAAGCTAGAAAGCTCCATAACTAGGACTTCAAGTGACTTATCGTCTCCGAACTTTTCCAAAAAGAATGACTCAAACTTTTCCCAAGACACAATGGTATGGGGTTGCTGGGAAAAGTACCATGTAGATGCATTTCCCTCGAAAGTATAGGGGAACAACCTACAGACTACGTCTTCATGCTTGACATTGCGAAGTCTAATGGCTAACATAAAATTTTTAATCTGATCTTCAGCGATCTGTTTAGAGTTAAGGTCAAACTTGGGAAGCCACTTCTCTGGATGTTTGGGTAAGGGATGCTAATCTCCAGGTACGGCTACCGCATCCTGGTCGAGCCAAGGTCTAGCAGGATTGTTCTAGTTGGCCATTGGTGTAGTTGGTGTGGAAGGCTGAGAAGGGGAACTTCCTTCATCAAAAGAGTCTACTCCAGAAGAAGAAGGAGATGATGGAGGTGGTGAGGGTGGTATCCCAGATCCTCCTACAGCAAGAGTGAGGATTGGATCTGTAGGGTTCACAGTGAGGTTAGTGCCTCTGAGTTGTTCTCTGATATCAGATAAATCTAAAGGTTGTTCCAAAGGTCGATTTGGTTGCCTCAAACGGGCTAAGGCACTATGTGTTCTTATGAGAGATTGGCGGACAATATCTTGTATGTCACCACCTGTAGGATTTGGGGTTGCTAGCTCAACTATGATCTGTGGATCGTCATTTGATGTGATTACTGTTTGAGGGGGGATGTTGTCATTCGAATGAATTCTTGTCACTATAGGTGAGTGGTTAGGTGGTGGAGGAGTCTTTCAACCACCTCATGCCATTAATAAATTTCAAGCCCTCCTTCTAGCGCCATTTGTTGATGGGCGAAATTGAACGTTCGCCAACTGGAAGAGTGGATTTGGTCCGGGGTTGTCTAAATAACCCAAGCCATTTGGGATAACCCACCCTGATAGGTTTAGCGGCTCCATTAGCCGATCTAAGTCCTAGGAAAACAAATGAAAACTACACTAAGGAACTAATCTAAATGAAAACAATAATTAAAGAAAACTAAATAATAAATCTAAAATACATATATACAATCTATTACCTAAATTATACAACTATAATTCTATAAAATTAAATGTTCAATTACCAACAGAATCAGATCCAATTACAAATATACAATATTTACATATTACAGATTTAAATGAAAACCTGCAAAAGTCATTTGTAATCTGTCCTAAGACAGCGAAACTATTGTTTTTTTATTTTTATAATTTTATGAGAAAGAAATAAACTAAAAACTATCTGAGCTAAACAATTAAAACCATAATCCTAACTATAAAACTGAAATATACATATATCTATCTAAACTACTTAAATAACATTAATAAATTAACTATCAAATGACAAATAACAAACTGACCTGAAGTAACGCTTCAGGTTTGTCCTATATCCAGAAGTTGATTTAACTATTCGATGGGAGGAAACCCACACCAGATTCTCCAGGAGCTTCTCGTAAACAAAAATTAGTTGTGCTCTTCAAATATAAAGGACAGGACAAACAAGACATAAAAAATTACAGCAATCTTATAATTTACAAATTATCGCAGTCAGATAAATCCTTGTGCAAAATTTGTACAAAACAATTCAATTAACGAAAAAGATAAACCTGTATTCATTAAATTGAAATAGAGCAATTGCTGTATTTTTTAATTAAGAGAGATCAGATATGGTTAACATATAAACCAAATCACATCAACCTGCAATGAATTACGATAGCTAAAGTAGTCGATAATTAATTGCAACAGATATGGAGAAAACTTGAAACAAAAGTTTGATATATTGAATGCGAAAGTTGTTACAAGACATCAACTTTCATCCCAGTCTGTATCATAAATCCATAGTATGGTTCTCCCAATAGTGAGAACCCTGTGGGAATTATCAAAGCAGTTTTACAAACAATCTGGGGATAGTATCCCAAGTCTCTATTTCTGACTCAAGCTAACAACCTAAAACAAAACCATATCCAAAGTATCTCCTAAACTACCACAGCATTCCCAATTGATCATTGTAATTCATATGCACCTGAAAGAAGACAAGAATAGACAAGTTTAGACGATATTTTATTGATAAAATTGTCAAAAATCTAATTTTTAAGACTAGCTACAGAATCTTGCGATTTTGTAGATGGTCTAATTTAAGCATAGAATCATTTTAAAATCAATCCAAAACTTAATAGAATTATATTAGACTTATCAAAACAAATCTTTAATTACTAATTCCAAACAGAGCGATTCATTCATGCCACACCAAACCAAACTTGTATGCAAATTGAAACAAACGAAATCGTGATCAAACGAATGGAAACAAAGATGCATGCGCTTGTTCAACATTTGTTATTACCAATTCGGGGTAAATAGAATCGCTTAGATAATTTGATAGCAATGAAATAATTTTCATGAACCAATTCCCATCGACACAAACTGTAATCGGTTAAACAAATCATTCATGCAATAGTTTATGTCGCCTCAAAATCGTTGTCGAATCAAAATGAAATCAACAGGATCATTTTTTCAAATTAATAGAACTATATCAAACATATACAAACGATCATGCTAGTCGTGGAACGCAGCAATCGTTTGCAAATCAAATCAACCAGGAATGAATCGAAACAGTTTGGGGTTGACACAATCATTATGCAAAATCATATCAATCAACACAACTACATGATTTTTAGCAAAAAGATCTTTTGCACAGGTCGAATGTAATCAAAATCCAAACAATAATATTGATTCAATACAAAGCAGAATCGTTCCTGGTAAATCGAAGTCAACAGGGTTGTTTTGAGTCTATTAGAAACAAATGAAACTAATTGAAATCAAACCCAATCGACTATCCTAAATCAAACAAACAGAATTGATTAAAAAACAAGCCAAACATAATAAAAAACAAATCAATGGCTTAATACTAAGCTGGGCATGACAAAATTGCATAACCAAATCATAGCTACATTTGAGTTTAGTAAAATGAATCTACTGTACAGGATCCACAACAAAATCATGTTTGATGATCAAACTATAACAGAATCATTTCGAATGTATTAAAACGAACAGAACTAATTTGAAAGAAAAACCAAATACGTTATATTAATTCAAGCAAACTTACAAAGCAACATCGATGTCGAAACACATACCTGGGCAACTCGGTCATGATAATTTTGAATTGACAAAGGCCATTGTTGCCTCGACGTTCCTGAAGACAATCGAACCGGTGGTTTTTTGTTTCTTTTCATTGGCTTGAAGCCTATCGTTCTCCTTCGCCAGCACTGTCACTCGTTCCTCTAATGATTTGATCTTTGATTGCAAGAGGGGAACGTCGGTGTAATAACGCTCCAACCATGCATTGCATTGGATACATGATGGTCACTCGGGCTTTGATATCACAGGCGAGGGTTTGTTTAAGTCACCAGGGGTTTCATTGTGCAGCTTGATTCCCGGGTAGTTAAAGTTTTTTTTGAGGCACGGGGGTAAGTTAGAGACATAGTCATAGGGTTTCGTAGAGCATAGGCCATGTGAATAGGGGTATTCCTCAGCTAGGAAATGCTCAATATCGGAGTCTAAGTCTTTGCTCAGGACTATGGGCTTTTAGTCGATGTTTTGCTTGGGTTTGTTCTTGGCACATCTCAATATCCATCGAGCATGTTTCTTCTCCTTACTATTGACAGTAGTGTCACCCTTACCTTTTTTCTTCACAGGCCTTTTGACGGCCTTAATATTTTCTTTAGCACCCGAGTCGACAATAGTATCTGGTAGGTCCACGTCGGGGCAATCCAAGGGTTCGACAGGGGGTAGAAGGATATGAAATGGCATGGATGGCCCAACCAAAGTTTCTGCAACCACAACCTTGTCAATTTGAGCAGACTCAGTATTGGCAAAGCCATTCCTTGATAAGAAGGCTTGCCAATTATCACCACTAAGGTTTAAATGGTAGACGATAATGAGTTTAATCAAGCCATGATGGAAAATAATGCTATCATCCTTCTCACGCTTGAATCTCTTAGACATCTTGTAAAGACTATGCAAGAGATAATGCGACATATTTAAGGGATAGCCTATGAAATTCATCAATAATCGGAGGTGATACAAAAATTCCAAGTCATACCGACCTTCACAGGTCACAAACTGTTTAAAAATTACCAAAATATCATGCCACCTGGGTTTGACAGTAGTGATAGGCATACCTTTATCACAAGAAACAATCTTTCTTGATGTAAATAACAATGGCCACGACACCTCATCCACTTTGGAATTTTTAAACCATCTTTGACCTGTAGCTGGCAGTTCTGTAGCCGAGCTTAATAATTCCTCATTAAGCTCAAGCTGTATGTCTCCGACTTTAGCCCTGCACCCGTCGAAGGTGAGGGTGAATTGTTGGGAAACCGACATGTTGAAACCCTCGAACCTCTGTAAAAACACCAGCCACCCACCATTTTCCAAATATTGGCGAGCATTATCGAATAGTAACAGATTTTGGCTACCATTTGGCTCTATGCGCACCACAGGCACCATAGACAAGAGCACACGGTGAGCTGGGAGTATAGGCAAGGGTTCGAACAGAGTATATGCAGAGTCGATATGCTCACAGGCTTACCCGAAAACTAACAGAGTTGACCTGGGATAGGGGGAAAGCATTAATGACCGAATGTGCTAAGGTGGTGGAGCTAGATCAGCCCATGCAAAATAGTCATTTCCCACAGTACAACCGACGGTGCATATAGCGATTCAAATCACTATTGCGTATGTCAACAACTATGCCATTCAAACAATGAAATCTATGGTAAGTCGACCAAACATTTGTGCGAGCAATAGTTTTAGCATAGTTTCAAAACCAAAATAATGATTCAAAATCAACACCAATGGTTCGATCATATCAAATATGTATGAAATGATTTATACCAAGGGTCTAACCACAACGTCAACGTGTTTTCATGAAACCAATGTGTCAAAGAAATCGATGAAAGAACATAGAAATCAAACCACCAATGCATCAAAAACTTGATCATAAGAATATCATCACAGTCTTGTAAAAAAAAAGTCATATTAACAATAAAAGAATACCAAATGAGTAAATATCTTGGAGTCTTGCCAACTGTGCGACTGTAATTAAATTGGAAATGCAATGAACACATAGACAAGAGTAACCAAAAAAAATCCAGTGATGATTTTAATGTGACTTCGAAAACAAATTTTTCACGCTCGCAGTCACAAAAACGAGAACACAGGTAAGTGTGCAAATGCACGAAATAATAGTGTCATTTTATTGCAAATATTGCAATGAAAATCAAGGGTTGCAAAACACTGGTGTAGGCAGCTTATAAGGATCGTATAAAAATGTGAATTGGCTGCCAACAATCCCCCAAGCTCTAGTTTACCACTTATGTTTGTCCATCCATTTGAGGATGATAAGCCGAGCTAAATGACAGGTTTGTTCCTAGATTTTTCCATAAAGTTCTCCAGAAATGTCCCATGAACTTGGTGTCTCGATCCAAAACTATGCTCCTTGGTAAGCCATGAAGTCTGACAACTTCTTTGAAAAACAGATTCGCAATGTGAGTTGCATCACTGATTTTCTGACATGGTATAAAATGTGTCATTTTAGAAAATCTGTCCACCACCACAAAGATGGAATCAAACCCTCTTTGCGTTTTTGGCAGCCCTAACACAAAATCCATGCTCAATGCATCCCATGGCCTCTCTGGTATGGGTAACGGCTGATAGAACCTTGTATTCTATCTTTTCCCCTTTGAGTGTTGACAAATTCTGCATATGTCCACAAATTGTTTGACATCGGTTCTCATCCCCGGCCAAAAATATGAGTTGTTCAACTTTGAAAATGTTTTGTCATGACCGAATGTCTGGCCAATCCTCCACTGTGTTTTTCCTTCAACAGATTCTCCCGCATGGAGCATTTTGGAATGCATAGTTGATTACCTCTAAATAATAACCCATCTTGGATCATGTATTCATCCCATTAACTTTTTTCCCTGAGAATCGGATTCTCAGATGCGTCATATGCCTCTTTGAAATCTAGATCATCCTTGTACATGTCCTTGAGATTATCAAAACCCAATGTTTTGACTCTGAACTCCTGCATAAGAAAACTTTTCCTGCTCAAAGCATCAACAACCTTGTTAGCAGTTCCAGAAATATGTCTAATTACAAAAGTAAAATTGTGCATATATTCAACCCATTTGACATGTCTTTTGTTCAGCTTTTGCTGTTGAGTTACAAATTGCAATGCGTGATTGTCACTGTATAAGACAAACTCCTTAGGAACCAAATAGTGCCTCCACGTTTTTAGTGCTTGTATGACTACATAAAATTCCTTGTCATACGTGGAGTACTTCGCTTTCGCTTCATTCATTTTTTCACTGAAGTATGTGATCAGTCTATCATCTTGGCTCAAGACCACTCCTATTGCAAACCCGCTTGCATCACATTTAACCTGAAACGTCTTGTTGAAATCTGGCAACACCAAAATTGGTTGTTCTGCAATTTTCTTCTTCAACAAATTGAAGCTTTTCTCGGCTTCTTCCATCCAGTGAAAATATTTATGTCTTTTCTTCACTGTGTCCATCATTGGTGCACTAATTCCAGTGAAATTTCTGATAAATTTCCTGTAGAAACTAGCCAATCCATGAAAACTTTGAAATTCAAATATACTCTTCGGCGATGGCCATTCCTTAATCACCTCCATTTTATCTGAATCCATTTTCAGCTTATCTTCAGAGATAAAAAACCCCAAATAAATGAGCTCTATCTTCATGAATGAGGATTTCTTCATATTTATCAGCAACTTCTCCTGCTGTAATCTCTTCATCACTGTAGCCAAATGCTTCAAGTGCTCTATTTCTGTTCTTCTAAAAATCAATATATCATCAAGATATATTATAACAAATTTCCCAATGAACTCCTTCAGGACTTCATTCATCAACCTCATGAAAGTAATTGGAGCATTTGTTAAGCCAAATGACATAACAAGTCATTCATACAGTCCCTCATTGGTCTTGAAGGTTTTCTTCCACTTGTCTCCTTCTCTCATACGAATTTGATGATAACCACTTTTCAAATTAATCTTTGAAAAAAACTTTGCCCCACTCAAACAATCCATCGGATCATCCATTCTTGGCAATGGAAATCTATACCTGATTATAATCTTGTTGATTTCTCTTGCGTCCGTACACATCCTCCAGCCTCCATATTTCTTTGGGCTGAGCACTATCGGAACAACACATGGACTCAAGCTTTCTCTGACCAACCCCTTGTCTATTAAGTCCTGGACCTATATTTTGACCTCTTCATTCTCCTGTGGTGTCAATTTGTACGTTGCTTTATTTGGTAAACTAGCTCTAGGTATGAGATCAATATGTTGACTTACACTTCTAATCGGTGGTAATGAACAAGGTAGTTCATCCACTACTATGTTAGCAAATTCCTCCACCAACTTCTGTATTTATTTTGGTAAATCATCCACCCTGGTACTGGTTAAAACAATTCTAGGCTTTCTAACCACAATAAATTGTGTATCTTCTTTCTTCTTAACCTCTGTAAGAAGTTCCTTCCCACTCATGAGAACTACAGTGTTGCTTACTTCAGGTTTCGCATCTTTATCCTTGATTGGCAACAACATGTGAGTCCTCCCATTCTTCTCCAGGGTGTATGTGTTCTTTCTCCCATCATGAATCACATTCCTGTCATATTGCCATAGTCTACCCAGCAATAGATGACAAACATCCATGGGAATGACATCACACGGTATTTCATCCTTATATCCTCCTATTTTAAATTCAACCAAACAATGTTTAGTGACATTTACATGATGTCCTTTTTGTAGCCATGAAACTTTGTGTGGGCTTGGATGGTCAATAGTCTCTAGCTCCAGCTTTTCTACCATCTCCATAGAAATGAGATTGTTTGTGCTTCCACTGTCCACGATGACTTTGCATACCCTATCCTTGGTCTTGCAAACTGTTCAAAACAAACTGGTTCTTTGGGATGGATTTTCTGCCTCTTTTTCTAGCATTAAGAGAATTTTCCTCATCATCAGTGATCTTCCACCTTTAGCATCTTCCGCCTCAACATTCCATCTTTGTGCTTCGGCAATGTGAGTCTCACCTCCTTCTTTCTTCTTGTCTGGACATTCATAAGACTTATGCCCATTCTTTCTGCAAGTAAAGCATTTTATTTCACTACCTTTGCCTCTTCCTCTTCCTCTGGTTCGAGGAAAAGTATTTTTGTTTTCATACTGTCCTCTCTGTGAGCTTCCACCTCTCTCAGTCTAAGTTTGAGGTTTCTTCCATTCCTCTTTAGGTTTCTGATTTTTTCCTGGGCAACTATTTGCCTCTGTTTTGACTTTTGCCTTG
This sequence comes from Picea glauca, assembly GCA_000966675.3. Classification (NCBI taxonomy): domain Eukaryota; kingdom Viridiplantae; phylum Streptophyta; class Pinopsida; order Pinales; family Pinaceae; genus Picea; species Picea glauca. The sequence continues at coordinate 454,164 of JZKD02S0619747.1, forward strand.
TCCTCTCTGACCTTGCTTCTGGCTCAGCTTTTCTTCATCTTTCAAAGCCATCTGATAAGAATCTTCCACTGTTCAGATGGTCATCATGCTCATCTCATCTTGAATGTCATATCTCAAACCATTCATGTACCGCGCAACCTTTTCATCATCGCTTTCCTGATGACCTGCTCTGATGTTCAGCCTGTAGAATTCTTCAATGTACTCTTTTACTGTCATCAATTTATGTATCAAATTCTTCATTCTTTGAAACAAAGTAATTTTGTAATCTTTGGGTACGAATTCCACCTTCATCTTCGCGACCATTCTGTCCTAGATTTTAATTTTCTTCTTGCCCTTACAGTGTCTATCAGCTTGTAGTTCATCCCACCACAATGTTGCATGTCCTTTAAGTCTTGTGACAACATGTTTGACCTTCTTGTCCTCCTCGACATCTTCATAGTCAAAATATGTGTTCATATCTCTAATCCATTCTAGAAGCTCTTCAACATCTAGGTTTCATTCATATACTAGAATGTCCATTTTTTCCCTAGCACCCATCCTTGCAACAGCCTTGAATAGGAATTCATCTGCTGGAACTTCTTCTCCTTCCTGTCCAGCTTCGTTTTCACTTTCAGCCTTGCTGATATCCCTAGCATTGACTGTGCACCTCTGTGTTGTCTCCATGGCATCAAGCCTGGCACATAGGTCACACATTTCTCTCTCCAATGTTGGATCAGGCGCCTTTCTCTTCTTCTCGGTGGCATGGTAAATCCTTCTTGCTCCCTCTATCTAAAATCTACAAGTAGAGAAGGGCTCTATCACACACCCACTACGACATAATAAAATTTTCGCTTTTCCTCAAGGGACAGAATCCCCGAAGTCCTATGGGGGCCTAGCACGGGCTAGTTCTTCCCTGTTCACCTCCCTGTGATCGTGGGTTAGGACCACAAGCCAAACAAACCAAGTGACTTTTCATGTTCTATGACTCAGTGATACAAGTGAGTCCAATCTTAAAGGTAGAATGGTGAGGGGGCTCTAGAATAAAACCATGGTCGTAGATCTGGGCGCATAGATTCTGGCCATCCTGATCTACCCGCCACTTAATGACAAAGCACTAGCTCCCTTTCTTTAGTCCCTATCTCTATAGGACCACATACGTTCCTAAATGCAAGTGCCTTTCACAACTCGCGACCTCGCGAGTCGTGAGTCGAAGACCCTCAAATTTTCTTCACCAATAGTCGATACCCGAGATTCTGATATGGTATGGCCCCTCCTTATTAGTGCTCTCCATGCGTAACCACCGGCTAGGGCTAACTACTAGCCTTTCTTGCAACTCGCAAGTTCGTGAGTTGAAAGGTTGAACCTCTGGGCCCTTCTTTTAGAAAACCCTGAGACATGAAATTCATAGAAGGTTTGACTCCTTCTGGGCTTCTCAGAACTCGCAACTTCATGACTTGAGTTGTTGGGCCTTTGTGCTCCTTTCTTACGAGAAGCCGAAGTATGAGAAGTTAACAGGATGTTGATGCATGTTTCAAACAACACGTGTCCACCACCTGTCACCACTTCTCCCTCTCTCTGGGCATCTCATCGTTACACCACCTGTCAACCACGTGGGTCCCACCAAGCGGACGTACCACGTGTTGTGCAAGCTCTAGCAACTTGCAAGCTCGGGACTTCTACAGTCAAAACTGATTCCCCTCAACCTTCGAGACCCCAATATGTGATATGGCAAGGAGGTCCTGACTCAAAGGTTGCTCCTACTTCTCGCTATTCAGGACTTCGCGACTCCAAGGGTTTGGTCTTCCACCTCCAAACTCATGAACCCTCGATACATGATGTATCGAGACATCAGATCCCACGGCTATCCTTCCTCTTTGATCAACGGCCCAGATCACATCGCCATCTTGCGACTCGAGACTTCATGACTCCAAGAGCCTGGTCGTCCACCTTTGTTGTTGGGAAAAATACCCTACGGACTAGCAAACTAGGGTTAGACTTGCATGCAGATTTTGACTGAAAAGAAACTACTTTTTTACCTACAATCCAAGCTTTAAACCCCTCTTTCACAGTAAATGCATGGAAAAGGACTACCAACCTTATTACCTACATTCGATGTAGATCCTCCATTGCACTTTGATCCCTTGCTTCCGCTGCTCCTTCCACAGATGACCTGCATTCAAGACAAATAACAACTATGCATGCATGCTACTTCTCCACTCAAGGGTTAGAAATCAAGCATAAATTACTCAAACCATAGACAATTCATGCATTGGGACGGGAAAAGTATTATTTTATTACTAAAAGTGAATCAACTTACAATCAAAGCTGAGACCGGCCACCGCTCCTTGAACCTAATCCTGGGCTCCTCTTCTTCTATCCTCCAACTGCTTTGCATTAAATCTCATTTGGCATGAGGAAAGGCTAAAGGGTTGGGACAATGTATTACGTAAATGGGTAGAGTTTCTTCTCTATATTTTTTCCTCCTCCAAATGGTACCCCTACCCCTTCTTTTATAGGCTAGAAGGAGCTAGGGTTTTGGATGAACCCTCGGCCATGCATGGTCGGGAGTTT
>JZKD02S0619747.1:470873-497442 GCA_000966675.3 Picea glauca
TTACTGTGGGAGGAAGTGCTAGCCTATAGGCTACAGGTCCCACTCTATCTAGAACCTCAAAGGGTCCACAATACCAAGGTGCCAACTTGGCACAAGCTCCCATTTTCAGAGAACTATTCCGGGGTCTAACTCTGAGATATACATGGTCTCCCATTTTGAACTCTCTTGGGGTTCTCTTTTGGTCGGCATAACTTTTCTATCGGTTCTGGGCGACCTTCAGGTTTTGTTTTATCTGAGTCACTTGTTGTTCCATTTCTTTCAACATGTTGGGTCCAAAAGAAATCCTATTTACAGGATTACTCCAACTAACAGGAGTGTTTCACAGTCTACTATAGAGGACTTCAAAGGGACTCATCTTTAAGGATGCTTGGTAGTCGTTGTTGTAGGCGAATTCTACCAATGGCAGGTAGTCTTCCCACTTCTTGGGTTGATGCATTACATGCATTCTTAGCATGTCTTAAAGTATTTGGTTCACTCTTTCTATCTGTCCGTTGGTTTGAGGGTGATAGGCGGTGCTAAACAACAATTTGGTTTCTAAGCCAGCCATCGATGATCTCCAAAAGTTAGAAGTAAATTTCATGTCTCTGTCGGACACGATCTCTTTTGGCATACCATGCAGTCTGAATATCTCTTTCATGAATACCTGGGCGGTATCGATTGCCTTACAGGTCAAATTGATGGGGATGAAGTGATAAGACTTGCTCAATTTGTCCACCACCACCATAATGACGTCATTCTGTTTGGTTGAGGTTGGTAATCCAGTGATGAAATACATGGAGATGGTTTCCCATTTCCACTCTGGGATTGGTAAAGGTTGCAATAATCCTGTTGGGTGTCGATGTTTTTCTTTAACCTATTGTCACTCTATGAATTTGGATAGGTACTCGGCTACGTCTTTCTTCAATCCAGGCCAATAAATTTTTTTCCTGGTGGCAATGATCATTTTCTGGTATCCTGGATGACCCGAGTAGGGTCTTTTATGTAGTTCATCCATAATGAACCTCTTCAAATCATCACAATCTAGGATATAAAATCTTCTTCTGTAACTGAGAAGGCCTCCTTCGGTCTTCTGGTAGCCTTCATATTTTACTCTAGTGGGTTCTTGTTGTAGGTACATGGTCACGGTCCGGATGAAGGGATTTGTTTCTTGTGCATTTTTTATTCTTTCCTTGACATCTGTCTCGTAGGTGCTCACTGCTGCCAAGTGAATTGTTTTCATACTTCTACTAAGGGCATCAACCACCCTATTTTCCTTTCCTTTAATGTGTTTGATTTCGAAATCAAACTCGCTAAGGAAGGCCATCCACCTATCTTGTCTATCATTGAGATTTGGTTGATCAAACAAGTATCGCAATCCGTAGTGATCTATCATAAGTACAAACTTTCTTCCCAGGAGGTAATGCCTCCACATTTTCAAGGCATGCACTATGGCAGCTAGTTCTAGATCATGGGTCACATAGTTGACTTCATCCTCGTTCAATTTTCAGGATTCATAGCAGATCACACTTCCTTCCTACATAAGGACTCCTCCGAGCCCTTCTTTACAGGCATCTGTGCACACGAGGAAGTCAGCTTCTAGATCGACAATCTTCAGCACAGGCACATGGGTCAGTAGATGTTTTAGGGTTTGAAATCTTTCTTCACATTTCTATGTCCATAGGAATTTTGTCCCCTTCTTCTGGAGGGCGGTGATTGGACAACCAATCTTGGAGAATCCTTTTATAAATATCCTATAGTATCCTACTAATCCCATAAAGGATCTGATGTCTGAAACATCCTTTGGGGTAGGCCATTCCATGATAGACCTGATTTTGTCAGGGTCTACTGCTACTCCTTCTTTGGAGAGAACATGGCCTAAGTAATGTATTTGCTTCTAGAAGAATTCACATTTGTTGAATTTGGCATAGAGCTGATGTTCTCTTAGCACTTGCAGCACAAGTCTAAGATTCTCTTCATGCTCTTTTTTGTTCTTGGAGTAAATTAATATATCGTCAATAAAAACAAGCACACATTTGTCTAGGAACTCCCTGAGTACATTGTTCATCAAGTACATAAAAGTGGTAGGGGCATTGGTCAACCCAAATGGCACTACCACAAACTCATAGTGGCCATACCTCGTTCGAAAGGCAATTTTATGGATGTCTTCACCCTTGATTCAGACATGATGGTATCCCAACCTCAAATCCATATTTGAGAAAATAGATGCACCCCCCAATTGATCGAACAGGTCATCGATCCTGGGCAAGGGGTACTTGTTCTTTATGGTTACCTTATTGAGTTGCCTATAATCTATACACAGTCTAAGGGTACTGTCCTTCTTTTTCATGAACAGGACTAGTGCTCCCCATGGAGACACGCTAGGCCGAATATAGCCCTTATCCATGATTTCTTTTAATTGCATCTTGAGTTCAACTAACTCAGGTGTGCTCATCCAGTAGGGTGTCCTAGACACCGACACTGCTCTTGGTGCAAGTTTTATTGAGAAGTCTATGTCCCTTCTCGGAGGTAAACCCGATACCTCTTCCGGAAACACATCTCTATATTCTCTCAGGATAGGGTGATTTTCAAGGCTTGATTTTCCACCTTTGATTGTTTTCAACACCTGTATTGCATATAGGGGACATCCCTTTCAAAAATACTTTCTCATTTGCAGAGCTGATATTTGTCTCACTGAGACAGGTTTTTAAATCCCTTCAAGGGTTATCTTTTTCCCTTCTTTACTTACACATTCTAAGGTTTTATGGTAATAGTTCAATCTGGATTTATGAGTGGCTAGCCATTCCATACCAATTAGCAGATCATATGATCCTAGGGGTAATAAGTTAAGGGTTGTTTGGGTGGGAAATCTACCCAACATCAATTGGCAGGCTGGTATAACCTCTGCTACCCTTCTTCTAGTGCCAGTGGCTAACTGTACCAACCCTGTCTTGGTATGTTTTTGTGGCTATAGTTTACACTTATCAACAGCTTTAGGGGCTATATAACTCAAATTTGAACTAGGGTCAATTAAAACAGACACTAGATTGTTGGAAATCATACCTTCTATTTCCACTACTGAAGCTTGGTGGTCAGCTTGGTTATTATCCAAGGCTGCATAAATTTGTGGCACACTCTTGGCCACATTATTGACGGTAGTAGCTTCTTGGATGTTATAAATCCCTCGACTATTCTGTTTTCAGTGTGGAAAGTCTCTCAGGAGATGTTCTTCTCTGCAACCCCAACATTTCAAAAGTTCTCTCTTTGGGTTATCAATCTTCACTGATATGGGTCCAGAAGTTTTATTTCCACTCAAGGAGGGAAAATTCTGCTAATGTATACTCTGGGCAAGGAAGCTCATTCTTGGTTTCTTCTTATAGTTCTTAAATCCTGGGGATTTAATTCCCCTTTTTTGAAATCTTGAACTATTCCTCTGTTTCCATCCTTCGTATGGTTCTGCTTGATGTCCAAACTGTTCATGACAATAGGTTGCCTTTCGAATAGTGCCTTCTAGGGTCTTTGGCTCATCAAATTCAATTATGTTCTGGTAGCACTTGGGTAGTCCACTGATGAAGCGTTGCACCTTTGCCTTTTCCACTTTTATATAGGGTACATACCTCAACAAATCGAGGAATTTGTTGACATATTCTTCTATAGTGAGTTGTCCCAGTTTGAGTTCATAAAACTCTTTAGTCTTTTCGTCGAAATATTTTTTCAACAGATACTTCTTTCGAAAGTATTTCTCAAACAGTTCCCAAGACAGGTCCTCTTAGCGAACCCCTTTCACATTCTTAAGGTCTTCCCACCAAATGGAAGCCTTTCCGTTCAAGTTGAAGGTGGCCACTCGGTCCTTCATATTTTCTGAGAAGTCATGGACTCTGAAATACTTCTTTAGTCCAAGTAGCCAGGCCTCTACTTCCTCTCCCTTCTTTATTTTACCATCGAAGGAGGGTGGTTTGGCCTTTCTGAATTCTTAGAATTTTTTACCTTTGGAAGGATTTTGCTTCTTCTGTTTCTTTCAGGAATAGGAACTGGTTGTGCTGCTAGAAGAGCCTTCTAAATCGCCAGCTTCCTTCTTAGAGGAATCACTCGGCACTGGTCCTTTACCTCTAGGGTGGACCTTTTTTGAGGTTCTCCTCTCAGTGTGGCCACTGATATGACCATGTTTCTGAGTTTCAGGTTCATGCTGCATTTTTCTTTGTAGATCGGATAAACTCTGCAGTAAAATTGCGTTAATTTCCATTTGCTTTTCTTTTTCTTTCATCATCCTTTCATTGTCAGCCTTACAAATTTGTAATTTGACCATGAGGCTCCTCACAGTCTCGACTAGATCTGGACGGGTCCCTACTGCCCTCCTTTCGTCAGACTCTTCATCTCTATTATGGGAGCCTTCTCACACTTCATGGTGAGTCACCATACTATGCGTTGATAATTTCCCGTTGTTGATCTTTCGCTTGTGTGCAAAAGGAAAAACGCTAGTTGTTAGTCAATATTTATATTTATTTATAACTAGTACATAATTCATATTTTCACACATACACACACACAATAGGTTTTTTTTTTCATTCTTAACTTCGTCTTTTGATTAGGAAGTTTAAGACAGGGGGTTACTCTTTTTAAGAGTGTTCTGAACAGAGCTTCTGCGCAACTCATTCATGAGCCCAAGCAGGCCAAGTGTTGTAACCATGCTCTGATACCAATTTGTCACACACCCACTATGGCATAATAAATTTTTTTCTTTTCCTCAAGGGACAGAATCCCCGAAGTCCTATGGGGGCCTAGCACAGGCTAGTTCTTCCCTGTTCACCTCCTTGTGATCGTGGGTTAGGACCACAAGCCAAACAAACCAGGTGCCTTTTCGTGTTTCGTGACTCAGCGATACAAGTGAGTCCAATCTTGGTTCTCCGGGCCAGTGAAGTCCAAATATGGTATTGGTTTCGGTGGAAGTTAACACCACCTTTCCAGGTACCTTCCACCACCTTTCTTCAGCCATCATGGTCTCTTTTTCAGCATATCCCCTCTCAACAGTCCTGCAATATATATTCATAATATTATTCACATTCATCGACTTTTTTCACAAGGTCCATTTACATCACACATTCACATTTTTGAGTTTTCCATAGTTCTTGGCCAATATAGTTATTTTTACAAACTGGGGGAAATAGGGTGTTACAGGCTTTGATACCACAACTGACACAGACCCCCAGACCTGCAGGTCATAATCCACACGGGATCTTTTCCTTTCGGCCCGAGAGCTCAACTGGCTCTTCTATTTCCCTTTCGGAAAATCTACCCACAACAAAACCTTGAGGGAATTCCTCTATTATTTTGGGATACCGGACTTCACGATTTTGTGAATCCTATGGTCAAGCACCTTACCTCTTCGACCTCTGAAACCCGAAATACTAAACACTTGACCTTCCTGGCTGGCTAATTTAGCTTTTCTTCTTTTGTGAAATCGGGAGTTGCGATGACGTGCAACTCTGCTCTCAACCCATAGAGTCCCGAACTTCCGATTCCTGATTTGCCGAAATATTAATGTCCCAGCCTTCCCTTTCTCTTCACGTTTCTGGGGGTTAAACACCAAAATACACTTCTGCTATTTCTTCAAGGCTCCCAAACCTCTGAACCCTGAAATGTTGAAATGACATCTTCTGAAATCCTCTTTCAGACTTTCGTGTATCGGGTCCTCCTCTTCACTAGGTGACGTAGACCTATTGGCCCTCGGACTGAGATCTTCTCAAAGGATCGTTCTTTATCTCTCTTGATCTGAATTGACTCTTTTGATTCCTTGCTGGAATCACAAATTATTGATCCATAGGTCCTTCAGGAATCTCCCTTTGTGAACAGCACTAGGTGCGAGATCTGCCATCTCTGTGCACCACAACGCTATGACCAAGGCCAAATTCCAAAGGCACTTGTCGCAACTCTCCACTCACGAGTTCGTGAGTCGTGACTCCTGACTCTTCCTTCTTAATCCCGCGATACCCAAGATCACGAAATGGGTATAGCTCTTCCTTTGTCAACGCCTTCCACGCATGACCATCGACTAGGCTTAACGCTATCTCCTCTCACTACTTGTCGCTTTGTGAGTTTCAACGTCCAACCTTGACACCTTCCTTTCACAAAACCCCTAGAAGCGATGTTGACTTCTCTCCTCGTGTTCTCGCTACTCGCGACTTCACAAGTTTCAATGTTGAGCTCTCGCGCTCTTATCTTGCGAATCCCCGAGACACGAGAAAATCAATGGAGTGTTGACTCCTTCCAATAGGTGATGTGTGTCCACCTGTCTATTTTCCTGGGCCCACCTTGTGGTTCTACCATGTGTCTCTTATGCCCAACTTTGGCACTTTGCGACTTTGCTTCCCGAAGCACTACCTCCTTTGTACCCTGACACCCGAAGTGTCGAGATCTCGAACTCCTTGCTACCCCTTATCGCAACTCGCGACTTCAAAAATTTTGGGACAATAGTCTCGAATTCCTATCCACCGATATGCCGAAATGCTGAAATTTCAACATGTCGTCAATGCGGGTCCCACAACGGAACTTCTGGCCTTTTGGAGTTTTATACTTTGTGACTTCGTGAATCCTGATGCTAAGCTTTTTTCTCTTCAACCCACGAAACCCCAAAATGATATTACATGAGTGATCCAACAGCCCCTGTTGGCTTCAGATCCTATGGCTGTCCTAGCTCCTCGCAATTTCACCACTCACGACTTAGAGCACCCAACTCTTGGGCTCTCACCTTGCGAACCTCCGACCTCGCAAGATCCCTTGATCTCTACCACCTATCCTCCTCCGATGGACGGCTATGATTCTCTCATGACTTCACCACTTGTGAAGTCGAAGGACTTCCCTTTCTGACCTCTGATGTCTGAATCCCCGATATGGTTGATCTCGTGACACATGTCCTCCTTCTAATGGATGGCTTAGATTCTTTCGCAGTTTCGCGACTTTGCCTTTCACAACCTTGTGAATATTGATGCAAAGGTTTTAAACTATAACTCCATTTCTCCTCTGCATGATCCGATGACTCTTGAGACTTCACAAATTCTCCACGAAGAATTCCAACTGTCCAATGTCTCCTTGACGACTCTTGCGAAATGAACAAGTACACCTTCAAAAAACTTATCCACCAGCAAACAATGTCGTTGTGCCTCCTTCCGACACTTCAAGGCACTATCCCTCTTGAGATTTTCTTCGACAGCTTTGAAGATCCTATCCCTCATGAGCTTGATTGAAAAATCCTCAAGTCCTTTGGGGAAAATTCTTGTGTGCACTCCTTGCAGAAATTCTTCAAATACTTCCAAGTATTTGAACCTCTTCGACTCTGTGCACTCCCTGCAACAGTAGTCTTTCAACAATTTCGCTCAGGTTGTAACTCTAAGACTTCACCCGGCCTGTGCACTCCTTGCACGGCTCCTATTCTTAACTTGCACTTCTGCGAGAATGAGAACAATGCTATCCCTCCTGAGCTTTCAGAGATGAACTCTGACTTCTGTCAACGCATGCCTTGCGAACAATTTCACTGCACTCCTTGCAGGAAAACTCTTTCTCAGACAGAGAAACAATTGAAACTCATTCTTTACTCTCCCTCTCTTCAGATTTCAGACATTAAATATGAAATCACACATTCACACATCTAAGAAAATGCATACTAGAGAGTAAACAAGCACATATCAATCAACATATACAAACACAGAAAGCAATTGAACACCATGATTCTGAACTAAAGATCTTTGTATTAATCGAGAACTTTTGTACATGGGATTTTACTCTACACATCTCTCTACTTCTTCTTCTCTATGCTCTCTTGATTGATTATGCTGCTAATGTTACAATGATACAAGTGAGGGTGTCTATATCCATTTTCCCTCCAGCTCCTAAAACTGTCTAATCTAAGAATTCAAAGCTACCTACTTACATTTACTATCATAAATGCCTCTTAGTCCTTCAGACAAGAGCAGGATGCTCAAGGTCTGATTATAATCTACAAGTATGCTCTTTCTTAACTATTACATTTAAGTTTGGCATATCAAACTTCAAAACATTTCAAACAATTTATCATGTGCCAAAATGCGTTTGCGCTTGCCCCACGCTCACTTATTGTTGGCGATGCTCCTGCATCATACTCCCTCACTTGAAAATTTTCATGGGCTCCTGTCCATGAGATCTCGCACGGTCTGTCCATGCTTTTGGATCATTGCTTCATTTTCCCAGCTGGCATCTTCAACTAGATGTCCTTTCCACTTGACTAAGTATTCAAAATATTCCTTTCTTTTGGTCTTCTTGCTAACTCTTTTTTCCAGTATGCTTTCCATCTGTGGCTTCTCTGCAAATGGCATCTGTTTTGTCCACTGAACCTTTAGTTGTTCACTTTCTGCTCCAGCTTTGTATGGGTACAAATCTAAGACATTAAATATCGGATAAATTCCAATCCCATCGGGTAATTCAATATCATAAGCATTTGCCCCAAATTTCTTCAAGACCTTACATGGTTCCTTCACCTGGTTGTGAAGTTCCTTCATCGCTTTTGCGAAATCCTCTGCACTAGCACTCCTAGTTGCATTATATTCTGAATCTCTCAATTCTGAAACTCCTCTTGGCTACATCCCATAAACAATCTAGAATGGACTCTGCCCTGTGCTTCTATTTAATGAGTTGTTATATGCAAATTCCTCGTATGGCAGAATATTGTCCCACTGACTGTGGTGTTCTGTCACCAAGCTCCTCAGCAAGTCTCCCAAACTTTTGTTCACAACTTCTATCTGTCCATCCGTCTGAAGATGATAAGATGAACTGAACGACAAGTTCATTCCTAGCTTTTTCCATAAGGTTCTCCAGAAGTGTCCCACGAACTTGGTGTCTCGATCCGAAACTATGCTCCTTGGTAAGCCATGAAGTCGAATGACTTCTTTGAAAAACAGATTCACAATGTGAGTTGCGTCACTGGTTTTCTGACATGGTATGAAGTGTGCCATATTAGAAAATCTATCTTCCACTACAAAGATCGAATCGAACCCTCTTTGCGTTCTTGGCAGCCCTAATATGAAGTCCATGCTGACTGCATCCCACGGCCTCTCAGGTATGGGTAATGGTTGATAAAAGCCTACATTTTGCCTCTTCCCTTTTGAATGCTGACAAATTCCTGGCCAAAAATATGACTCGTTTAACTTTGAGAATGTCTTGTCATGACCGAAATGCCCAACCAATCCTCCACTATGTTTCTCCTTTAGAAAATTCTCCCTCATGGAGCATTTTGGAATACAAAGTCGATTACCCTTAAACAGTAATCCTTCCTGGATCATGTATTATGTCCATTGACTCCTCTCCCTAAGAATTGGATTCTCAGCTACTTCATACACCTCCTTAAAATCTAGATCATCTCTGTACATGTCCCTGAGATCATCAAAACCTAGTGTTTTGACTCTGAACTCCTGCAACAGCAAACATTTCCTGCTCAAACCATCAGCAACTTTGTTAGCAGTTCCAAAAATATGCTTAGTTACAAAAGTAAAGTTTTGCATGTATTCAACCCATTAAACATGTCTTTGATTCAACTTCTCCTATTGAGTCACAAATTGCAAAGCATGATTGTCACTGTATAAGACAAACTCCTTGGGGATCAAATAGTGTCTCCATTTCTTCAATGCCAGGATAATAGCATATAACTCTTTGTCATACGTGGAGTATTTCACTTTTGCTTCATTCAACTTCTCACTGAAGTATGCTATCAACCTGTCTTCTTGGCTCAAGACTGCCCCTATTGCAAATCCACTTGCATCACATTTTACTTGAAATGTCTTTTTAAAATCTGGCAACACCAAAATTGGTTGTTTTGTGATTTTCTTCTTCAACAAATTGAAGATTTCTCTGCCTCTTCTGTCCAGTGAAAAGACTTGTATCTCTTCTTCACTGTGTCCATCATCGGTGCACTAATTCCATTGAAATTTTTGATGAACTTTCGGTAGAAACTAGCCAATCCATGAAAACTTCTCACCTCAAAGATACTTTTCGGTGATGGCCAATTCTTAATTACCTCCACCTTATTTGGATCCATCCTCAACTTGTCTACAGAAATATCAAACCCCAAATAAATGAGCTCTGTCTTCATGAATGAGGATTTCTTCATGTTTATCAGCAACTTCTCTTCATATAGCCTCTGCATCATTGTAGCCAAATGTTTCAGATGCTCTACCTCTGTTTTACTGAAAATTAGTATGTCATCCAGATACACAATGACAAATTTTCTGATGAAATCCTTCATGACTTCGTTCATCAACCTCATGAAAGTGCTCAGTGTGTTTGTTAAGCCAAATGGCATGACAAGCCATTCATACAACCCTTCATTATTCTTGAATGTTGTCTTCCATTCATCACCTTCTGTCATATGAATATGATGATATCCACTTTTCAAATCAATCTTTGAAAACAATTTGGCCCCACTCAAGCAATCCATCAAATCATCCATCCTTGGCAATGGAAATCTGTACTTGATGGTTATCTTGTTGATCTCTCTCGAGTCAGTACACATCCTCCAGCCTCTGTCTTTCTTTGGACTAAGTACTATCAGAACAACACATGGACTCAAGCTTTCTCTAACCAACCCCTTGTCCATTAAGTCCTAGACCTGTCTCTTGACCTCTTCATTCTCTTGTGGCATCAATCTATACGCTGCTTTTTTTGGTAAACTAGCTTCAAGTATGAGATCAATATGATGACTTACACTTCTGATCGGTGGTAATGAATGAGGTAGTTCGTCCACTACTATGTCAGCAAACTCTTCCAACAGTTTCTGAACCTCTTCCGGTAAATCATCTACCCTTGTACTAGTTAAAAAAAATTTAGGATTCCTGACCACAATGAATTGTAGTTCCTCCTTATTCTTAACCTCTGTAAGAAGTTCCTTCCCACTCATGAGAAGTACAACGTTTCTTACTTCAGGTTTTACTTCCTTGTCTTTGATTGGAAGCAAAATGTGAGTTCTCCCATTCTTCTCTAGGGTGTATGTGTTCTTCCTCCCATCATGAATCACATTCCTGTCATATTGCCATGGTCTACCTAGCAATATATGACAAACATCCATGGGAATAACATCACCGAGTATTTCATCTTTATACCCTCCTATTTTAAAATCAACTAAACATTGTTTAGTGACATTTACCTGATGTCCTTTTTGTAGCCACGAAACTCTGTATGGGCTCGGATGTTCAATAGTCTCTAGCTCCAGCTTTTCTACCATCTCTATAGAAATGAGATTATCTATGCTACCACTGTCCACAATGACTTTGCATGCCCAGTATTTGGTCTTGCAAGCGGTCCGAAAAAGTCTGTTCCTTTGGACCGAACTCTCCACCTCCTTCTTTGGTGTTAAGAGAACTTTTCGCATCATCAGCGATATTCCGCCTTCAACAACTTTTGCCTCAACATTCCACCTCTGTGATTCAGCAATGTGAGTTTCACCACATTCTTTCTTTTTGTCTAGACACTCATAAGATTTATGTCTGACCTTTCCACATGTGAAGCATTTCACTACTACACCTCTTCCTCTTCCTCTACCTCTGGTATGAGGAAAAATGTTTCCATCAGCATACTGACCTCTTTGTTTGATATGTTTCCCTCTCTGTGAGATTCCACCTCTCTTAGTTTGAGTTTGAGGTTTCTTCCACTCTTCCTTGGGTTTTTTATTTCTATCCTGGGCAACTGATTTGCCTCTGGACTGACTTCTACCTCGACCTCTTTGACCTTGTTTTCAGCTCAGCTTCTCTTCAGCTTTTAGAGCCATCTGATAAGCATCTTCCACCATTTGGATGGTCATCATGCTCATCTCATCCTGAAATTCATATCTCAAACCATTGATGTACCTAGCAACTTTTTCATCATCACTTTCACGATGACCTGCCCTAATGTTCAGCTTGTAGAATTCTTCAGTGTACTCCTTCACTGTCATCAGTTTCTATCTCAAATTTTGCATTCTCCGAAACAAAGTAATTTGGTAATCCCTAGGAATGAATTTCTCCTTCATCTTTGCAATCATCTTATCCCAACTCTTGATCTTCTGCTTGCCTTTGCAGCGTCTATCATCTTGTAGCTCATCCCACCACAATGTTGCATGTCCTTTAAGTCTTGTGACAACATGGTTGAATTTTTTTTCTTCCTCGACATCTTCATAGTCAAAATATGTGTCCATAGCTCTAATCTAGTCTAGAATCTCTTCATCATCCAGTTTTCCTTCATATACTGGAATATCCATTTTTTCCCTAGAACCCATTCTTGCAATAGCCCTAATCAGGCATTCATTTGCTGCATCTTTTGCTGTAACTTCTTCTCTTTCATGTCCAGCTTCATCTTCACTTTCAGATTCACTGACATCTCCAACATCGGCTGTGCACCTCTGTGCTATCTCCATGTCCTCGATTTTGGTGCGTATGTCACACATATCTCTTTCCATGGACGGATTTGGCACCTGCCTACCCCTTACTCTTGGCATTTCCCTCTCCTCTGGCGGATTGGGTGTTTGTCTGTCTCTTCTTCTTGGTGGCATGGCTGAGATTCCTTTCTCACTTTCCCTGTCTGAAGTATACAAATAGAGTTAGGCTCTGATACCACTTGACGCAGACCTATCGGCCCTCGGGCCGAGATCTGCTCATAGGATCGTTCTTTATCTCTCTCGAGCTGAATCGCCTCTTCTGATTCCCTACTGGAATCATGAATTATCGATCCATAGGTCCTTCGGGAAACTCCCTTGTACGAATAGTACTAGGCGCGAGCTCCACCTTCTCTCGACTACAACGCTATGACCAAGGCCCAATTCCAAAGGCACTTGTCGCAACTCACCACTCATGAGTTCGTGAGTCATGACTCCTGACTCTTCCTTCTCAATCCCGCGATACCTGAGATCACAAAATGGGTATAGCTCTTCCTTTATCAGTGCCTTTCGTGCATGACCATCGGCTAGGCTTAATGCTAGCTCCTCTCTCTACTCATCACTTCGTGAGTTTCAACGTCCAACCTTGACACCTTCCTTTCACGAAACCCCAAGAAGCAATGTTGACTTTTCTCCTCTCCTCGCTACTCGTGACTTCGCAAGTTTCAATGTCGAGCTCTCGTGCTCTTATCTCACGAATCCTCGAGACGCGAGAAAATCAACGAAGTGTTGACTCCTTCCAATAGGTGATGTGTGTCCACCTATCTATTTTCCCAGGCCCACCTTGTGGTTCTACCACGTGTCTCTTATGCCCAACTTCGGCACTTCGCGACTTCACTTCCCGAAGTGCTACCTCCTTTGTACCCTGACACCCGAAGTGCTGAGATCCCAAACTCCTCGCTACCCCTTATCGCAACTCATGACTTTAGGACTTTCGGGACAATAGTCTCAACTTCCTATCCACCGATATGCCAAAATGTTGAAATTCTGACACGTCGTCAATGCGGGTCCCACAACGAACTTCCCGCCTTTTGGAGTTTCAGACTTCGCAACTTCGCAAATCCTGATGCTAAGCTTTCGACTCTTCAACCCACAAAACCCCGAAATGAGATTACATGAGTGATCCAACGGCCCTTGTTGGCTTCAAATCCTATGGTTGTCCTATCTCCTTGCGATTTCACCACTCGTGACTTGGAGCACCTAACTCCTGGGCTCTCACCTTGCGAACCTCCGAGCTCGTGAGATCCCTTGATCTCTGCCACCTGTCCTCCTCCGATGGACGGCTACAATTCTCTCACAACTTCACCACTCACAAAGTTGAAGGAATTCCCTTTCTAACCTTCGATGTATGAATCCCTGATATGGGTGATCTTGCGACACATGTCCTCCTTCTAACATATGGCTTAGATTATTTCACGGTTTCGCGAATTCGCCTTTCGCAATCTCGTGAATCTTGATGCAAAGGTTTCAAACTGTAACTCCCCTACTCCTCTACATGATCCAATGACTCTCGAGACTTCATGAATTCTCCACGAAGAATTCTGACTGTCCAATGTCTCCTTGACGACTCTTGCGAAATGAACAAGTACGCCTTCACAAAACTTATCCACCAGCAAACAATGTCGTTGTGCCTCCTTCCGACACTTCAAGGAACTAGCCCTCTTGAGATTTTCTTCGACAGCTTCGAAGATCCTATCCCTCCTGAGCTTGATTGAAAAATCCTCAAGTCCTTTAGGGAAACTTCCTGTGCGCACTCCTTGTGGAAATTCTTCAAATACTTCCAAGTATTTGAACCTCTTCGACTCTGCGCACTCCCTATGACAACAGTCTTTCAACAATTTTGCTCAGGTTGTAACTCTGAGACTTCACCCGGCCTGTGCACTCCTTGCATGGCTCCTGTTCTTAACTTGCACATCTACAAGAATGAGAATAATGCTATCCCTCCTGAGATTTCAGAGATGAACTCTGACTTCTGTCAACGCATGCCTTGCAGACAATTTCATTGCACTCCTTGCAGGAAAACTCTTGCTCAGATAGAGAAACAATTGAAACTCATTCTTTACTCTCCCTCTCTTCAGATTTCAGACATTAAATATTAAATCACACATTCACACATCTAAGCAAATGCATACCAGAGAGTAAACAAGAACATATCAATCAACATATACAAACACAAAAAGCGATTGAACACCATGATTCTGAACTAAAGATCTTTGTATTGATCCAGAACTTCTGTACATGGGATTTTACTCTACACAGCTCTCTGCTTCTTCTTCTCTATGCTCTCTTGATTGATTATGCTACTAATGTTACAATGATACAAGTGACGGTGTCTATATCCATTTTCCCTCCGACTCCTAAAACTGTCTAATCTAAGAATTCAAAGCTACCTACTTACATTTACTAGCATAAATGCCTCTTAGTCCTTTAGACAAGAGTAGGATGATCAAGGTCTGATTACAATATACAAGTACGCTCTTTCTTAACTATTACATTTAAGTTTGGTGTATCAAACTTGAAAACATTTCAAACAATTTATCATGTGCCAAAATGCATTGGCGCTTGCCCCACGCTCGCTTGTTGTTGGCGATGCTCCTGCATCACTAGGTTTATTCTCTCATCAACAGGATTCCTGATGTGCCGAATCCCGAAATGCTGAAACGCTAAGGTTTCGCTTTTATGGAAATCAACAACTATGATCTCTCTTTGATCCAACAGTCAGCATAAGTTCATGTATCGAGAGTTCGATAAGCTAAATATTGAACTCTCTGTTCTCTCCACCTTACGGCTTCTAAAGTCTCGAAATGCTGAAATGGTACTTCTCCTCGCTGCTTTCACGAACCTTGATAGAAAGTCTTCTGTTACTCCACGTGTCGCCTCCTCTTTTTTTTGGGTTTTTGGGTATCGGGAGGTTGGAACCCTCGAACCTCCTTATGTCATCGCAATCCTTGGTTTTCTGAATCCTGATACAATATCCTCTTCGGGATCAACACTATGAGTCTCCCTTCGGGTACCGGGAGTCCAAGACTCTTGATCCCAGATCACTGCCCTCTCAAGTTCCTGAACCTTGAAATGCCGAAACTCCCCTTCACACTATTCCATGTTGGCAACTTCGGGGGTTCGCATGTGAAGAACCCGAATGCTTATCAGTGAGAATGTTGAAATCACGATTACCAAAGTACCGATAATCCTCTGTCATGACTTATGATTTCAGGTTTTCTCCCCTACTGTATCCTGATCTCTCTCCCTCGAGACTTCTGAAACCTTGAACTTTGAAGTTCTGAAAACTTAACCTTGCTCTCCTTGCTTTCACACACAAAAACCTCCTTTTTGTGTTTCAAGGATTTGATCATCCAAGGATTTTGTTATACACTTCGGAATTTAGAACCCCAAAATGATGAAATGATCTGACGTCTCAATGAGTCAAGATCAATGACCCCTTATCCGCCTCATAGCTCCTGTAGATCCTACAGTTCTCACTATTTCAGGAATTCTCTCCGGAGAATTCTGACCATTCAAACTACTCCTTCAAAGATCTCTAGAACTAAGTTGACCCTGCGATTCTCTTCTGTAACCTACCCTTTGAATGATGGCCAAAGTTCCCTTATGCTCTTCAACACCTTGAAGACACTAACTCTCCTGAGCTTCCCTTAGCAACTCAAATTTCCTACAAGATTTATGCATGCACTCCTTGCGACACTTCTTCAAATACTCCTAAGTATTTGAGCTCTTCGACTTTGCCCAACTCTCTGCAACAGTAGTCTTTTGTCTCAGTATAGGAATTCTGAAATTTTGTCTAGCCTACGCACGCCTTGCACGACTTCTATTCCTTCATACACTTCTGCAGAAAATGAGAACAACGTTCTTCCTCCTGATCTTTCAGAGATGAACTGTGAACCCGTCAATGCACTCCTTGTGGATGCTCCACTGCACTCCTTGTAGGAACTCTTACTCAGGAAGTGAAAAACAATTGAAACTCATTTCCTTACTCTCTCAAACTTCAAACACTTAACATGAAATCCTACATACACAGCGTAACCACAAATGTACAATAGAAAGAGTAAACAATCATAAGCATAACATTCAACATGTATACACAGAAAGCATTAGAACACCATGATTCTGAATCAAATCTTTTTATATCAATTCAGAACTTTTGTACATGGATTATTCTACACAGCTCTCTACTATAGCTCTTCTCTATTCTATGCTCTATGATCTACCTTGCTAATGTTACAATGATACAAGATGAGGGTGTCTATAGTCATTTTCCCTCCAGCTCCTAAAACTGTCAAATCTAGAATTTAAATCTACCTACTTACACTAACTGCATATAAATTCCTTTATCTACTACATATGAGAGTGAATCGCTCAAGATCTGTTTACAATTTGGAAGTACACCCTTCCTTAACTATTTCTTTAAATTCCGCGCATCCAAACTTCAAAAAAATTGCAAACACTTCTAATCATGTGCCAAAATGAAATGGCATTTGTCCCACGCTCGCTTGCGGCTGGCGATGCTTCTGCATCAAATTTCCAGAATTCCAACCTAAAAAAAGAACTTATGGATTATCTTGAAGGCCTCTTTGGAGTAGACACATTCAATAAAAAAGCGGTCACATCTACAACGGGTGAATATTTAAAATATACACGGGATGTTTATAGACGAAGCTTGGTAGGAAATCCTAGGTATGAGCGTCCTCCCTCAATTCCAGAGAGGGAGTGGAAGAGAGAGAATGTGGAGTGTCACTTTGGATACCAAGGGTCACTTGGTAGGTTAAAATTCATTTGGAAGGTCTAAGAGTCTCCCTATTTTGTATAAAGGAAAATCATGTACACATTTTTAGGGGTATTTTTCTTTGTAATGTAAGTTATCTTCTTATGTGAATACATAAGCCATTGTCATCCAATTTCTTTATGTTTTTTAGATATATGATTGGTTGTGGGATATTCTCTACTCTCTTAGGTATCTTGGTGCTTGTGGGTTGTAACATTGTATCATGTGGATTATTTTCTTGTTTCTTTCTTATCGCTCACTTATATTTCACATGCTAACAACTTGATGTGAAGAAAGTGTGCTTTTGGTTATTTGTAGGCTATCCTTAGTCCTTGGAGTTTTCCCTAGAAGTTTTGTATAAATGACAATTGGTGGACTATTCTCCTGATGTTTTGTAATTCTCCCTTTGTTTTACATCAAAATTGACATGAAGTAGGCAGGTTATGGGTCATTTGTAGTCTATTCTAGATTCTTAGAGTTTTCCTTGGGTTTGGTGTTTATGCCATAGTTGGTGGACTATTCTACCTACTCTTTGTACCTATATTTTTGTTTCATGTCGATTAGTTATTAAAATCACTCCCACATAATTAGAGAAGTTTTCATTTAATTTTCAACTTTTCTTGCTTGATAGTTTCATTTATTTATTTAATAAGAAACCATATTATGAAAATTGAGCTATAACCAAAGGGTTCACCATTTTTAATAGTGGAAGGTCTAATTGGTCCCTTTTTCCTAGTGAACCTATGAGGTTGTCATAGAACATTTTCCCATGCCAACATTTTGGCGCTAGAAGAAGAGTGGATGACAAGGTAGCTTGTGTAGAGATACATGTTGTTTGCATTTATTGCTCATGTTCTACTCCAAATACTTGCATGGGATTCCAATACTACATCGGGATTGCAAGGGCATTTATATGAACTCCCAAGAATGGTAGAAAATCTCTGGTCAAAGTTTAATGGTGAAGGAAACACTACCACATTTTAGCATATTATAAATTATGAATGCAAGATTATGTTTACATAACATTGCTCATGAAGATGTTTTTTGTAGGTTCTTTCCATTCAATTTTGAAGGAAAAGTGTGGGATTGGTATAATTTCCGACCAATTTGAACAATCTATAGTTGGTTTTAATTCAAATAAACATTAAAAAATTCTTATGTTGAATCTTATCATGTGGCGGAAATTCTAGGATTTTTGTGCAATGTACATGGAAGATGCGGAGTCCATCTAATATTTCAACACAAGATATAAGATTCCACCGAATGAAATGTTTTATGACGTTTATGTGCAAGCTCTTCTAGAAACTATATCCATTTTCACTTTGTAGAAGGGAATGCTCAGCATGTGAAGAAGTACAAATCCTTGAGAAATATTTGGAGTATCCTCTGAATTTGCCTCCTTTTCTCAAATCCAATAATACATATAATGAAACTAACTCATTTCAATCAAATATAGCTGAAATTGAAAATGTTCCTATTGTCGTACTAATACACACCTATTAGAAGTTCTTTTATAACATATTGTATTTGTAGATGATCCCTTGCTAAGTTGAAATCCTACAATAGGTTTTGAACTTAGCCTCATTGTTACTTTTTATTGCACATGTAACCAAAGTATGTCAATCCCAAGTGTGCCCTTTGGTTGTCTTGGATGACACCATCATTTATTATCAATCCCTATGAAGCACCATCAAAGTGTAGGTTATGCCAAGTAGGTTTTGGTGTTTGCTAGTATATTGATGATGTCTTAGTGGTGATTTAATCATTGTCATTAGAAACATTTTAGGGTGGAGTTACTAATATTAAATGACTTCATTGATATATGAACTAGGTTATAGTCATATAATGAAGATGATAGTTAAAATGATCATGATGGCAATGCCCCTCTTAAATTAAATACAATATTTTGAATGTTTGGAACTCTTAGGTGGTTATGGTACCTTAGACAAGTTCAATTTTCATTTTCATTTATAATAACCATAGTTGGTGAGGGGGATCAAAATCCTAGGATGTATTTCTTCAAGGATTTAAAAGGAAAATTTATACCACGATGAATTAAGGGTTCCACTTGTGTTATTTATGGTAGGTTGTGACTCATTCATTGCTAAATCACAATTTAATTGATTCAACTAAACAACCTTAAAAAGAACATGAATTAAGCCTTACAAGTAAGCCTCCCTATTAACACATATATCTCTTTTTCTATCCAACATTATTTTGGATCATTTAATTATTGTATTAGATGAGGTATCACAAAAAAGTATAATGGATATATCCTTCTATTTCATTGAGATTTTTATCCTCTTGATTAAGTTGTTAGGTCAATGTTTTACTAAATTAGTTATAGAGAAGTATTCCCTTCCAATAAAAAAGGATATTTCAAGCTCAACATGTGGTAAATTAGAGGCTACCGAATTATATAAGAAAGATAAATGTTAAATGATTTTGACCTTTTGTGATTTTCCCTCACTATATTCTATCTAGGCAATCTTTGTTGAAATTGAAATTTTGTATTGATGAATTTGTTGTTTTTACTAGAAAAATGGATTCAACACCCTTGAATACCTCTACTGCACTTGGATTATGTAATGTTAGCATTTGATATCTACGATTTCATCAATCCAAAATGATTCCTTCCATATTTGAAGCCAAAAGTTTCAATTTATCCTCCCATTACTTTGAATAGTTGCAAAAGGGTGACCTCATTAGACATATAGATTACACCCTTTCATATATCCTTGTATTTTTTAGTTCTCTTTCAAATATCAACGTGTATGCTTTCAATGACTAGAGATAATACAAATAGAAAGATCCTTTTGGTCTTTTAATAGAGTTCAACCAATGGAAATGGAATTGGAACTTGATAAACATATTATGTGAAGTCCATGAGATACAAACATTGACCAAAGATAAAACTCCTCACTCTCCAATGCTAGTCTCAAACTCGTTGTAGTGTCCAAATTTAATTCTCTTCCTAGAAAAAAAGGGTGTTTATATACATAATATATAATTAAATAATATCCTATGTTAACTAGGTTTGGTTAGTTGATGGGTAAAGAAAGGGTGTTGGATTCTCAACAATGATTCAAGATTCCCACAAGATTTCTTTAAAATAATTTTTTATTTTTTTTTTGGTTTAAATAAATAGTTGTCGTCACAATCTCGACGCACAACAACAATACTGCGATGAATTTGCTATATAAACCAAGAAAAGTTGTCTTCACAATCTCGACGCACAACATAAATACTGCGACGAATTTTCTATATAAACCAAGAAAAGTTGTCATTGCAATATCGATGCACAACAGAAATACTACGACAAATTTTCTATATAAACCAAGAAAAGTTGTCATTGCAATCTCGATGGATAACAGAAATCCTGCGATGAATTTCCTATATAAACCAAGAAAATTTATCGTCTCAATCTTGACGCACAACAAAAATCCTGTGACGCATTTTATATATAAACCAAGAAAAGTTGTCGTCGCAATCTCGACGCACAAAAGAAATTCTACCGTGAATTTTCTATATAAAACATGAAATTTGTATAGCGAAATTGTCGATGTATATCATGTTGTTTTCACAATCACGAAAAACAATTGGTTTCACTCAGTTTGCATATATTGTTGTATTGGCGACAATATTTCTTTTTTTGTCAGAATTGTGAGAAGTTCCCTATGGTCGTCACTCTTGCGACTTTAATTCAAGTTCATCGAAATTGACATGTCACATGAAATGACATTTGAGAGACTCAAGATTCGTCGCAATATCCACAACATAACGTCGCAAGAGCGTCGAAATAGCCGTCACAAAATGACCCAAATTTTCTAATGTCAAGTAGACTCATATACAAATTTGAAAAATGTATATTTATAGATTTTAGGATATGAGAAACCAACTACTCTGATTGATATGGTGCCAAGAAATGTTGAATAATGGAGGATTATTATTGATTTTTGATTGTCCGCAGCCAAGTTGTAATGTAGTCATTGTTCCTTTGGATTTCTTGTGTTTTGGAAATGGGTTGTATGTCTCCATTTCTCATCCAACAAAGTTCTTCTGAAATTTTCCCATTACACTCCTAAATGCACAAAGGATCTAATGATAAGCATGTAAGAAATTATTTAATCTCTGGTTTTAGTATCTTATCTCCATATAATGTTTCCCATGTATTTTTGTTTTTCCTGCTAGTCTAGAGCTCCTGGTCACAAATGGATTAGTGTGTATGGGGTTTTATTTTTCAACACTTAAAAATAATTGAAAATTATTATATTGAAGAAATGAAATAAAATTAAATGCAAAAATACTTCATGTACTTGAACTCATCATGTGATTAAGACCCTATTTCCACCAAGTTATCGTTTAACATGAGTTAGCCTTTCCATGAATAAAAACACACTTACATAAAGGAAAAACACTAGTCCAACATGACGAGGTCTCGTGAAGACTCACAAAAGTGGTTACACAAGTTCTTACCTTCTTCACTCCTCATGGTCTCAAATGTGTGGACAAATGAAAAAACCTTTTTATATTTTTTGTATTTTTAGTGAAAACTAAAATATTTCAAAACAAAATCCTTCAGTGCCTCCCTCACAACAATGCCAAAAATGTCATCTTAATTTATTTGCATAAATAGGACACTTATCATGTCAATCAAGGGTTGGTAAACTTTTGAGGCACAATCACTGTATCTGAGGGAACTAGCTTAGAAATACATACTAAGAGGGAAATCCAAACTTGAAAGCAATCCTCAACTACTCTTTGTAATCTATAAAGTGTAACCTAACGCAATCTTCAAAACTTCAAATGAAATCTAATTATTTCAACCTTAGGTTATCACTATTCCACTGGTAGAAAATCAAACTGCAAAGTGAAATGTGTCACTGGTTGTGGGCTGTTTGCAACAATACTCTATCAACTAGTGAGGTTAAAGGTTTTGAAAGAAGGTTCTAACACACATGCAAAATGAAAAGACTTGAATTAAATTGAATTCCTTCAACCTTAGGTTATCACTATTCCACTGGTAGAAAATCATGCTACAAAATGAAATATGCCACAATGATTGTGAGCTCTTTGCAACAATACTCTTTCAACTAGTGAGGTTAAAGGTTTTGAAAGAATTTTTTAGCACACTTGCAGAATAAAAGACTGAAGTAAATCTAATTCTTTCAACCTTAGGTTATCACTATTCCACTAGTAGAAAATCAAGCTACAAAGTGAAATATGTCATTAGTTGTGGGCTATTCGCAACAATACTCTATTAACTAGTGAGGTTAAAGGTTTTGAAATAAGGTTCCATGCAAAGAATTTGAAATAAAAACTAGCTTTTAACTGTCTAATTATCACATCACCTACAATTTCAAATGAAATATGAAATTTAAACATAAAGATTAAAATGTTGCTATATAAATACATGAATAAAAAAAATTACTTACAACAAAGAAGATGGAGAAATTAAAATTATACACAACAACATACACAGTGACATGTACCGAGACAAGGGGGGACCTCCAGGATTGATGCATGCACAACAAAGAAAAGATACTAGCTGAAGGAGATCAGAGCTTATGTATTAATCATCAAACTAGTTACAAATTGAGTTTTAGAGAGTTCTCCTCTACAAAGTCTAATCTCCCTTAAGCTTTAAAGTCTAGCTTATTTATACAATGGAGGATGTAAAAACTAGCCTAAGATTACTTTCTTGGAGTAATAACATAATTAATTATATCCTAGAAGTACTAATTTGACCCTAATTTGGTATATGATTCGAGAAATTGGCCATAATAGAAAATATGGGCATCTTAGCTTAGAAATACAGTCATATCCAACATAGTTACCAACTTAATGAGAACCGTGACCTCAAAATGAGAACTCTAGCCCAAAAAACCCATATTTTTCCAAAAAAGACATGAAAATCAACCCCAAATCAAAAAATGATGCTACCAGTAGCACCATTTTTTCAAACAGGTCAAAATTACAACATTTTTCAAACATGGATTTCAAAACTCATACAGTAGCACAGAAAAACCTTCAAATCGACACTTAAATAAAAAAATGATGTTATAGATTTTTTTTTTTTTTAAAGTTAAATTTATAGATATTTTGAAATCGTATTTTTAGCAATCAGTACCATTAAAACCAAAACCGCAAGGATTTATAGTGTCAAAAAGGAAGATTATGTTTGTATATTGAATAAGGCACTATAGGACTCAAACAAGCTCATGGAGAATGGTATTAAATATTGGACAGGTATATACAACAACAAGGGTTTAGGAAAGACAATACAGACAACAATCTCTACATAAAGGTAAATCAAAATAATTTGTTGATAATTGAAGTTTATGTTGATGACATTATTTTTTGTAGTAATGATGATAGGATGAGTCAAACATTTGCTAAATAAATGCATAATGAATTCAAAATATCATTTCTTGGTGAGTTTTCTTTATTTTTGGGACTCCACATATGTCAACTAGATACATGTATTTTCATCTCCCAGACCAAGTATATCAAATAAATGTTGAAGAATTTTGGAATGGTATATTACAAGCCCGTAAGTACTCCCATGCAAACTAGATGCAAATTGAGAAAATATGATATATCCAAAGATGCATAACAGAGGCTCTATAGATCGAGGATTGACAATTTACTCTATGTGACAACTTCAAGACCGGATGTGATGCAGGAAGTTGGAAAGGTGGCTTCATTTCAAGCAACACCAAAGGAATCACATGTTATGGCAGTGAAGAGGATATTAATATATCTAAAAGTTACATAAGAGGTTGGATTGTGGTGTCCAAAAGGGAATGATCTATCTCTTACTGCCTACACAAATGCAGATTAGGCAAGTAGCATTGATGATATAAAAAGTACAAGTGGAGCATCTTTCTACTTGGGTGATTGTATGGTATCTTGGTTGAGTAAGAAACAATATTTAGTATCAGTTTCCACAATAGAAGTAGAGTATATTGCAACAACAACATGTTGTACATAGGTTCTCTAGATGAAGCAAACTTTGCAATACATAAGAGTGGATTATGACAATCCTATTATGATATTATGTGATAATATCAATGCTATAAGTATCTCTAAGAATCCAATGATGCATTCCAAGATGAAACACATTCCAATCAAGTTTCACTTTCTAGAGGAACATGTTACATAGAATAGCATCAAGGTAGAGTATGTTGGTACAAAAGAGTAGATTGCAGTAAACATAAGATAATTAATTATTGTAGGGATAGTTAATTATTGCAGGAATAATTAATTATTGGAGGGATAATTAATTACTACAGGGAAAAGTAAAGTGGGAGTCAACAAAAGATAACAGGTTGCATGGGATTTTCATGTTTCATGGCAGTTGCATGTCATTAAGAAATTTATCTTTACAACACAGAGAAGAAACCATTGCAAATCACTTTTGTGTATTCACCTATGAGAATACAAGCTGGAGATCTGAGGCAATGAGCTGAGAACAAGGATAAGGGGTTTCATACAATAATTCCTTGAGTATATCCATGAGTTTCATGAGGAAACATGCAGACATACATGACCTGTAGTGATGGAAATCATAGATACCCGTGGGAAGACAATACACATAGTCGTGGACCTGTGAGGAAACGTTGTGGAAGATCAGGGATCTAAAAGATTAGGTCAAATACAGTCTAAAGGTATGTCTTCCTGTGTGTGTTAGGGAGTTATTTTGAATAAGTCAGGAACAAGTATGTCTGAGTAATTCATAAGCTATTGATTTGGAGAATTCTCTTATTGATTTTGGCATGAGGAATAAGTGGTTGCGGAGTTGATGAGAAATTGATATCAAAAGTAGTAGAAACAAAGGTATCAAAGAAGAAACAACAATATTTTATCAGTTACAACAACAGAGGTAGTGATAGGGTTGTCTACAGTTATATTTCAAGGTGGTTGGACGGGGAAAGGAAAGGGGACAGTATCCTCCTTCTGGTTGGAGCCATAAAACTAGGGAGTTGGAGCTTCCTTTAGTTTGTAGCCTATAAATAGGGGGTTGGAGCCTCCTTCTAGTTGTAGCTAGAGAAATAGGAAGTTGGTGCTTCCAATGAATGTACTATTTAACAAATAAGAAAAGTGTTTCATGGTTTTTTCCCGCATTGGGTTTCCATGTAAAAAATCATTGTATTGTGTTTATGTGTTGTTTATGCATTGATTTATGGTACTGATGATATATTCAATTTTGATTGAATATCATTGAAGATGTATATTGTGGTCAAATAAATAAAAGTACTAATACTGATTCACCCCCCACTCTTAGTATTTCAACATCCTTATCTCCAAAAGTAAAATTGCCTCCCCTTTCTTCCTTCAAGGTGAGAAACTTGGTCTGGTCCCCTGTCATGTGTTTTGAATATCCAATGTTAAAGTATCATTGGTTCCCTTCATTTTGAGCATGAAGTGCAATTCCACATTCTTCTTTATTCAATTTTTCTTTCTTCTTTTTCCACACTCTGATGTATTATTCTCTATGCTGGGTAATAGCATATTCTTTCCTATTTCGTTTAGGGGACTTTAAATCAGGTTTTTTATATAGTCATGTGCTATGTTCCCACAGTTATTGCACTTATAACATTCAATATCAAGTAGATGAGGAAATGAATTGTAGTTTTTGTTTGCAAACCCATGAGAAATTTTGGTTTTGTTTCTCACATTTTCATCCTTTGAGGTTTTGTAAAACCCTCTATTAATATCTCTCACATGATCACTTCTTTCATAAGCTCTACAATTTATCTATTTATGACCAAAATTATTGCAAGAAAAACAATATCCAAGAAAGAGGTACTGGTTTGTGAAAGGTCTTCATGGTGGAACACCTCTTCTGAACTCATTATTGTTGGAAATATGGCTACAACAGAGATGACGCAGATGATCAAGGTTGTCATTGATGGCAATCGATTGTTTTTGAAGAACAGATGCTGAAACACGCTGCAATACAAATGTAAACTGCCGCAACACAAATGCGAACTGCTGCAACACAAATGCAAACACAGATGCTGAAAAACAGTGCTGAAACAGCGCTGGAACACAGAAGCTAACGCAGATGGTTAAGGTTGTCATTGATGGCTATAACAGAAGAATGACGCAGATGATCAAACACAGATGTTGCAACACAAATGCGAAAACAGTTGCTGCAACACAAAAGTGAAACGTAAGTACTGAAACACAAATGCTGAATCACAAATGCTGAATCACAAATGCTGAAAACGTAGTTGCTGAAACACGACTGTTGAAAGCAAACACAGATGCTGCAACACAAATGCGAACACAGATGCTGCAACACAAAAGTGAAACGTAAGTGCTGAAACACAAATGATGAATCACAAATGCTGAAACGTAGTTGCTGAAACACGACTGTTGGA
>JZKD02S0619747.1:553928-568184 GCA_000966675.3 Picea glauca
AAACCCTCCTTACCCATCCCTCATTTTCCGTTTTCAGCTGTTTTCATTTTTTAGATTTTTGATATTTCATGGTTTGCATTAAAATTTTTGATGATTTATTTGAGTTTTGATTATGTAAAACATTGTTTAAACTAGAAGTGTCTCCTTTATGCCATTGGAATTTTCAAATTTTAAGTTGTCAAACGCGCTACGGGAACAAGCCTATTCCCGTAGCGCCAAATAATCATGCCATAACGTGTGCCTGCGATCCCAATTTAGTTATGATAACTAGATCATGAGCTAAGAGTTCGTGTGTTCCCACGATAATTTGGTAATCATCTCTAAATCCAACATGTTCAGAACATAATCGCTATACACGCGTGCAGGGTTCATTTCAAAATCCCCTGTTATTTAATGATTATTATGTGATCGGTTCGAGTTGTTTTAAGTTCAACCCTGCAGGAAGAAATATAGGTATCCATTCAAAGCATCAGGCATATATCAGCAATTGCAGGAAGGGAATTTGGAACCCGAGGGCGTTAGTTGCAGATTTGAGTTTAAATGGCACCAAAGTGGAGCAGACAAGTGGCCAGAATCGAACCAGAAGGTGTCGAACTCCTTGAAGCCTACCCTCAAATGGATCAAAGATTCAGAGACGCTGGGTGGTTTGAGTTCCTCACTACATTTCAAGGATATGACGAACAGGTTTCCATGGAATTTGCTTTGAATTTCGATGGTCATGAGGTTCAAATTGACAAGATGTTGATGCTGGTAATAGAGCAGACTATAGCCAAGTATTGCAGGCTTGTGGTTGTAGGGGAATGATGGTGGAAGAAGGAACACGTGGTCACTGAGTTTGTGAATCAATTCCGCCTTCCAGATAAGCAGAATCTGGATTGGAGAAGGGGAATTCCTCGCAGTTGGGTCTGACCCGAATGGCACACTGCCCTGGTGGTGATTCACAGATACATCACCTGCGAAGGGAGGTTTTCTTTGATCTACATCTACCATATCAGAATATTGATGCATATAAATGGTGACTACCCTTTAAACCTTCCTTATTTCCTTCTTAAAAGTTTGACAAAAATGTCCAAGAAGGTACAATCGATTTCCACTAATGCCAAGGGCAGTTTGTTCCATCAAGTCCTGATTAAAACCCTAGTCATGCCTTCCTTGAATGAACTACAAAAGCCCTAGAATTGGCTCACAAAATCCTTAAAACCTATTGCTCAATCCAATAAGTCGAAAAAGGGCAAAGGGAGGAAAACTGTTAAATAGAGTCGAAATGTTGCAGATGAAAAACCTGTAAAAGACGAATCTTCTGATATCAAGGTAACTAAAAAGAGTAGGAGTAAAAGACCTAGATGGGAGCCTGAACATGATTTGATTCCTGAGGAAGATGTCAAAGAAGAGACAGAGTCAGATACTGATCTCATTTCTCAAACTGCAGTCAAGTCTGAAATGCCATCCACCTGCAAAACGAACGTTGCAGTCAAACGAAAAAGGAAAAAGGGTGCGTGTGTATCAAAAAAACCTCAGAGAAATTCAACCAGCGATACTAATAAGTATAGGATGAACTCAAAATCAATGTTCAATACTGCCATTAAAGAAGAAAACACCATAATCATAGATGATGATTCTAAGGAGGTTGAAACAAGCACCAGAAAAAAGCAAAGAAGACTCCTTTTCCCAACAAATCTGTCAGCAAAGGAAAGGGAAAACTTACACCACCTATAGACCCTGTAATGAGAGCTTCAACTAGATTAGCTAAGGCTAAAGAGATGGCTAAAGGCATCAGTGAATTCCATGAAGAAACACAGGATTACATGGAAGATTTAGATTACTTACCAGATGTACCTGGAGCTATGGATTCATCAAGTTCTGAAGAAGAACATAGCTCATAATTGATTTCAAAATATTAGGTTAAATCCAAAGAACCCATTGTTACTTTAAATTTGAATGAAACTGCACCCTCTGAAGATTGTTCAGGATTCAGGGTCGAGATAAGAACTGATAAGGAAAAGATTAAAGAATTTTAGAAAACTATAAAACAGTTAAAGAAGGAAAAGATGCAGATAGAACAGTGGAATGCTCGCCAGCAGGAAAGAATTCAAAGTCTTAAAAAGAAGAAGAAGGAGCAAAGGGCATTTCTTAAGGAACTCAGGGAAATCAATTTCAGACTTTACTAGCACAATGTTGTGTTAACCACAAAGCTCAAGTAGAAAAATGCCAAAGCCTCTACTGCGATTTTATCTTAAAGGTAACATGATTGGTTACAATTTTGTTTAAAGGTTCTCCAGGAGATATGGCAAATAATACTCGTTTTTTATCAAGGAAATGCTAAGATTTTGATCTTCTTTACAGAGTCAAATGAAATCTCTATTTTATAGAGTATTGCTAGCAATGTTTGTTATATCAAGCTGTTGAGCTGTGGACTATTTTGGAAATAGTAGTTCATTTCTTAGTGACATAATTTAGGATCTAGATACTCTTTGATTCTAGTCATTTAAATTTGTCCTAGATAATAGGATCTAGTAGTTTCATAGTTGTTTTAAATAGACATAAGACATACGTTATGAAGGTCGAAAAATTGGAGATATAGAGACACTTTTTGTGGAGATTATTGTAAAAGGCATTTATGTTCAATTGACACTTAATAGCAAAGGCATATGGATGGTTAGACCTTCTTTTTTCTACTCTGTTATTTCATTTTTCGTGCTTGAATTTATTATTCAAATTGCAATGCTTTTTGGTTCTTGAATGTTAATTTATACAGTGAAGATTTTGTTGTAGAGATAATTTTTCAAGTAATGATTTCAAGCTGATACTCTTGTTTCTTTATAATATATTGAGACTAAACTTTTGTGAAGTTGACAAATTGAAGACTTCACTTTCCTTTTTCTTGAATTGGTTTACTCCATCTATGTACCTACCTATCATTGAGCCAATGGGATATGCAATGTTTTAATCTTGATTTTCATGCCATGTTGTAAACTTGACCCAGTTTTCA
The DNA here is from genome assembly GCA_000966675.3 of Picea glauca. Lineage (NCBI taxonomy): Eukaryota > Viridiplantae > Streptophyta > Pinopsida > Pinales > Pinaceae > Picea > Picea glauca. Next base: position 556,918 of record JZKD02S0619747.1, read on the forward strand.
ACCATTATACCAAAACCAAATCATAAAACCCTCAAAAACACTTTGAAATAAAATCAATGATGCCCTAGCTTCCCCTTACCAGTCGAGTGCAACATTAGGGACTAACACAAACCTTCACCCATGAAATTCCTTCCTCTGCGATTTTTATGTTGAGGGTGAATGTGCTCTGAGTTTAATTGTTTGATGTCGAGATACCCAACAAATTTAACCTTTATTTATACTCGTAGACATTGAGTTTAATACATTTGAGTGTGACCGCGACTATTGTATATATGTGTCGGCTGCATTTTGTCTTTGGCTACTTAGTGTTGCAGTGAATTTTTATGATAACCACAACCATTCTCCACCGACGTCTGACTGCAATTTCCCTTATGATAATCCCTTGTGTGGGCTGGATAATTTCGGCTTGCCTCGAATGATAAATCCTTTCCTTGGGTGTTTGAATCATGGCCTTGTTAACCCCTACGTCTTTAATGTTCTAGACATCCCCTTCTTGGTGTTTTTACACAGCCTCCGTGGCATTTCCGCCCAAGCGATTTACTCCCATTGGGCTATCGATCAATATATTTTACTAATAGTTTATTTTTATTTTTATATTTTATTGGTGGTTAATTAAGAAACTATTTCGTAAGATTATACTGTTTAATACTTTATAGATCATGTTCATTTCATAGATAGCTTAATTAATATCATAGCTTAACGTTTTAGTATAGGATTGCGATCTTATGGCCACTTGACAGCCTTCTCCTATTATCACCTTCCGTGAACACGTACAGGGATGGAAATTTCACACAACAATTTATTATCTTTAAAATAGTGTTTTAAACCCAACACTTGTTATGGCATTTAGATGGTTGATTAATGCATTGGATCAACCTTTCCTGTAGAGATGGTTTTTGAGCATGATTATGATTTTTGTGCCAGCAAATTACTAAAGTTAGGCATAGTGTGACCATGACAGTACTGACATATTTTCTAGGCATTAAATGATAGAAAATTCCTTACCTTCACAATGTTATCCCATTTAATCTTCATCTATCTCATTACTCTAGCATTCCTATCTTTATTAGGCCAAGTGTGGGTGATTGTGGTCAAAAAATGGGAATTAATAGACAACTTGTTATTACTCAACAGTTTTAGTTGTGTATTGGACAATTGGTTAAAGATTCATTACAGTTAATATAGATAGACGACATGTTGTAATTTAATTTGTTAATAAGTGTTATAATTGTAGCATTCTACATTGATATGGTTAATGTTGTTATATAATGTTAATTGCTAGTTAGATTGTAATTTTGGGATTAATTTAGAATTTGCCCAATTAGATTGTAATTAATGATTAAATTAGATTGGTGAGTATTGACTAAATTGTAAATTAAACTTGCTAAATTAGATTGTAATTAATGATTAAATTAGATTGGTGAGTATTGACTAAATTGTAAATTTAGACCTGCTAAATTAGATTGTAGTTAATGTTAAATTAGATTTGTAATTATTAACTAATTTAGAATTTATTAATGGGTTGGATTATTGGCGAATTTGTGTAACAGCTTGCACTTTTCTTGTTGACGTCATCCTGCGTCCTACCGACCCGTTGCTTGGGGTGTGGGTGTAGTCTTTGTGTCAGTGAGTTTGGTCTCCTAGCACGTGGGTTGGTCTTGAGTCTATGGTCCAGATAGAATATGTTTGCACCAGGGTTATTGTCGTGCCTCTCATCTGGGAACGGTATGATTCTTGATGAGGGGATCATGACATGCCCTATTGGATAGAGGCAAATGATATCGTGGGCAGAGTCTGTGCTTCCCATGTGAGTTTTTTTGATTAGTGTATGTTGTTGTTAGCGCTTGAGAGGTAACGCCTTCTTACATTTGGTTCGCACGCCTTGAGGTTCTAGTCCTTGGTCGTCAAGGACATTGTGTCAGGAGGGGGATGTTGTTCCTTATATTGTAGGAGTTTTCGTGCTTGTGTCGAGAGGGTAGTCATTTCTCCTTGATGGTTTACGCATGTTTCACCTAGTTGCTCTTGTGCCAGTGCATGGTGTCATAATGGTTGTTTCCTGTTCTGTGGGAGTGGTGCTCGCCATCAGATGTGTTGTTTAGCCATAATTGTTGTTGTCGTCCTATTTAAAAAAAAAAAAAATTCACCTTCTACTTTGCTTATAGTCGTAACGAAGGGGTCGTTACATATGGTATCAGAGTGGGTTCAACCTGCGACTTGGGATCACTATGGCTTTCGTTGATATGATATTTGATTATAATGTTGCTAATTAAGTTGAATTGTATTCGTGCAGGTAATCATGGTTAGAGGACATCACAAAGGCAGACGATGGGGTGCTAGGGGAGGAGGCGTGACACCTTAAGTAACATCCATGCCTGAGGGGTCTAACCCCCAGGGAGAGGAACAGGTTGTCGGGAAGGAGAATATAGCGGTGGGTGATGTGGCTGGGTTGATGAGGTCTTTTTAGCAGATGTCTGAGGCACTGATCATCCCTTTGGACAAAGAGGAGGCTAGGGCGTCGACACCCCCTGAGGGTCCACTACGCACTCCGGTTGGTACTGGTGGTGTTCACCGCGAACTCCAGAAGGTAAAATTTCCCGAGTTCTTTGTTTCCCCAGACGACGCAACCACTGAGGCATGGTTGGAGAATATGATGATGTGATTTTCACTTCGCAACTATACATCCAACATGAAGGTCCACATGCTGGTCTTTCAACTGAAGGGGAGCGCTCTTCTATGGTGGAAGGCACTCCTTTTGCAACTGAACATGGTCGTCAAAGACGTGTCATGGGAGTTGTTCGAGGAACGATTCTGAGAGAGGTACCTATCAGAGGAATTCATTAAGTGTCATTTCAACGAGTTCAATGCCTTACAACAGGGCGGTCGTATGGTGCTCGAGTACAACACCCGTTTTATGAAATTTCTTTGGTATGCTTTACATATTAATACTAGGAAACTTGAGGTCAACAGGTTTGTGTTCAGCCTTAATGGCAGCATACGTGCAAAGGTTAGGATTCTGATGCCTCGGACCTTGCATGATGTCGTCCAGAAGGACCTCATAGCAGAGGAGGAGCTTATCAGTGGGGGTCAGAGCAGGACTCCAGCAAGACCAACATGGCATGTATCATCTGGTGCGTCGTAGCATCAGACACGAGTCAGACATATGCCAAGATATCATGGCTTGCATAGAGGATCCACCTTCACTACACCTCTGTGACCAATGCCTTAGCAGCGGACACCTTATTGGGGACCACAACATCTGTAGCAACGTCGATCGCAACAGCAACAGTTTAGGCCTATTAAACAGAACAGACCAGGATTCTAGGCCAATGGACCGTCATCTTCTACTTCGGTTACAAGGAGTACTGGACCAAAGAAGGGGTTTTGGACTTTTGGGGAGCCACACTACCAGCGCGAATGCCCAGTGGAGAGGACTAGATCATGTGGATCAATCGGACCCACTACCGTGGGATATTTGGGCAAGGCCCATCGTATTCATGTAGCGGTGAATAACCACCAAGTAGAGCACCAATCAACTGTGCTCAAGACATCAGGTACTGTCACTGACTAGACCCTTATTATTTTGATAGATATCGGTGCTATCGAGAATATCATTTCTGGTGCAACACTAAAAAGGATTAAGGTAAACGCAGTCGAACAAGATGAGTTTAGCTTTGTAGAGATGGCTTCGAGAGCTAAACAGAAGGTTGGAGGAAAGGTTACGGGCTGTACCCTTAACCTGGGAGAGTTTTTCACCAAGGCCAACCTGTACATCACGATATTAGGATCTTATGACGTCGTGATCGGTATGGACTGGTTGGAATCACATGAGGCGATACTCAACTGTAAGATGAAACGGTTGAGCTTGGTTGATGATGAGGGGTAGAGATGCATGATTGTAGGTCAGAACCAGGGAATTTCCTTGAGGTTCATCTCTTCCTTACAGTTATGGAAGATCATGCACAAGGGATGTAATCTTTATGCGATCCTTGCGTTAAACAAGAAGGGAGTAGCAAAAGGTCTAGAACACCTTCCTCTAGTGAGAGAGTTTGCAGACGTCTTCATGGAGGAGTTACTTGGGATGCCACTAGAGAGGGAATTTGAGTTTACCATAGACCTAAAATTGGGGACTGAACTGATAGATAGAACACCTTATTGGATGTTGACCCCAGAGTTACAAGAGTTGAGAATGCAATTGAAGGAATTGCTGAACCTGCGACTGATACGTCCAAGTGTGTCATTGTGGGGTGCGCATGTTATCTTCATAAGAAAGAAGGATGGGTCATGGAGGATCTGCATTGACTACCGTCAATTGAATAAGGCAACGATCAAGAATCAATATCCGTTGCTGAGGATTGATGATCTGTTCGATCAGATGAAGGGTGTGACGGTGTTCTACAAGATCAATTTGCGATCAGGGTATCACCAGTTACAGATCAAGGAGGATGACATCCCTAAGACCTCCTTTAAGATGAGGTTTGGTCATTATGAGTTTATTGTTTTACCGTTTGTACTAACAAATGCCCCAGGGGTATTTATGAGTTTGATGAACAGGGTGTTCTGCGAGTACTTGGACAAGTTCATCCAAGTATTCATTAACGATATTTTGACTTACTCCCGAATGACGGAGGAGAATGACGATCACTTGTGCTTGGTACTACAATGTCTGCGAGAGCACAATTTGTATGGGAAGTTGTCCAAATGCTCATTTTATCAATCGAGGATTCACTACTTAGGGCATGTCATCTCCGACGAAGGTATCACTGTGGATCCAGTAAAGGTCGAGGTTATTATGGAATGGCGTGCAATGACAAATGTCCTAGAAGTGAGTAGCTTCATGGGTTTAGCAGGATACTATCAATGGTTCGTCGAGGGATTTTCAAAGATAGTAAATCCGATCATGGAATTGCAGAAGAAAAACAAGAAGTTTGTTTGGACTGAGAAATGTGCGGAAGCATTTCGAAGGCTCAAAGAGATGTTGACAACAACACTGATACTAAAGGTCCCTGACATGGACGCATAATTCTTGGTATGCAATGATGCATCCAAGGAAGGCTTAGGTGGAGTCTTGATGCAAGATAAATGAGTGATCGCTTACATCTTGAGGAAGTTGAGAAGGCATGAGGAGAACTATGCGACACATGATTTGGAGTTGTTAGCCATTGTTTATGCCTTGAAGGTTTGGAGACACTACCTTGTTGGATGAAAATTTGAACTAAAGACGGACCACTGTGGACTACAACACATATTTATGCAAAGCAACCTGAATGCACGACAGCGACGTTGGTCGAAACTGCCTAGCGAGTATGATTTCAAGATTTCTTACATAAAAGGAACAGTGAACTTAGTGGAAGATGCATTGAGTCAGAGACCATGCATATTTTCGGTGTTGCCACTTCAGACGAATCTACATGAAAATATTCTATCTTTACATCACGACGATGACTAGTACAAAGAGGTCGAGGATTTTATCAAAAAAAATATAATGATGGTACCAAGATTTGAAGGATTTATGTTTGACGAGGATGGATTATTGAGGTTTAAAAATCGGATTTACGTACCATCGAATGACAAGTTGAGGATTTTGATCCTAAATGAGGCTCATAGAGAAGTGTACATGGCCCACCCAGAAGTCACGAAGATGGGGGTGAACCTTAAATCCTTATTCTTCTAGAAGGTAATGAAGGCAGACATAGTCAACTATGTGGCTAGATGTCTAGAATGTCAGTAGGTAAAGGCTGAAAATAGACATCCAGTAGGATTACTACAGCCACACGCTATTTCAGAATTGAAATGGGAGGTCATTTCGATGGATTTCATTGTTCGATTTCCACTGATGGCAAGGAGACACGACTCGATTTTTGTGGTAGTCAACACTCTAACGAAGAGTGCTCATTTTCTTCCGGTGCGTACGACGTATCAGGCACCTGACATAGCTAGAGTTTTCATCAGTGATATTGTGAGGCTGCATGGTGTGCCTAAGAGGATTATATCCGATCGAGGATCGATGTTTACTGAACGATTTTGGACTAATTTGAAAGAGGCCTTGGGAACCAAACTTAACTTTAGTATTGCATATCACCCGGAGACTAACGAGTAGACCGAACGAACAAACCAAATCTTGGAAGACATGTTGCACATGTACGTGATGGACCAACAAAAGCGCTAGGAAGAATTTTTGCCACTGGTGGAATTTTCTTATAACACCAAAGCACCATAAAGATGGGGCCTTTCAAGTTTCTTTACGGGCGACCGTGTCAGATGCCTTTGAGTTGGGATCGGCTTGAGGATAGGGTCCTGGTGGAACCAGAAGCGATCCAAGAAATGGAAGAGAAAATGAAAACAATAAGAAAAAGGATCAAAGAATCACATGATTGACAGAAGAGTTATGTCGATGCACACCGTGTCGACTGTAGTTACAAAGTTGGCGATCGAGTCTTCTTGTGGGTAAAACCACATAAGAGTTCGATCAAGTTTGGAAAGGGAGCTAAACTCTTTCCTAGGTTCATGGAACCTTTCGATATTGTGGAGAGAAAGGTTCCTGTGGCCTATTGACTAGCCTTTCCTGATTCTTTGAGGCGTATGCATGATGTTTTTAAGGTATCTGTTTTGAGGCATTATATTAGTGGTCCTGCACATGTTATTGACATGAGTTTCTTGCAGGTATCGGACGAGGGGGTGCTCATGGCTGATTCGATCGACATCCTGGATCCTCGCATTTGATAGCTACGATGTCGAAAAGTTGATCAGGTCAATGTCTAGTGGGACAACTATAGTCTGCACTCGACGACATGGGAGGATGCATATGATATGCACCAGTAGTTTCCATTTATGTTTGATAGATAGACTTATGACACTGTGATACATATTATTTCATCACTTATATACTATGAAACTTCAGGATGAAGTTTAGACCAAGAGGGGTGTATGTAACATCCCGCTCTTACGTGCACTGAGTGAACTTATGCTTTGAGGACACTTGCTTGTGAGTGATCCGGATTATTATACCATTGACCATTGATTTTTCTTATGAGGCATTATGAATGTGATTGTATGATATTTTGTTGTATCGACTTAGACAGGTGCTATTGACTCAGTTCTCTTGAGTGTGCAGGATTTGGACCTCGAGGACGCTGAGGCATCAATGAAACCCTTGGACTCCGAATCGAGTCAGAGAGTGGACTATTGGGGTTTTATTGTTCTATATATGACATGTGTGCATCTGATTAGGTGTTATGATTGTGGAATTTATTCTGACATGATTCGTTGATGATGTAGGCTGATGACAGCTTGCAGACTAGAATCACATGTGGAGTAGAGGAGTCATGCACGATAACCAGAGACGTTGAGGGAGAGGTGTTGACAACAACCCTGCCACAACCTACTATCACTCCTGCCATGTCTTGAACTGTAGGTTAATGATCACCTAGTTCGAGAAGACCCAGAATGCTGTGAGGGTCAACTGCAACAATCACTCACGATGATTCTAAGGGGCGCGCAATAAGGAAGGGGCCTTATTCCTTAAAGGCCCTTAGTCTCCCACAAGGTCACCTAGTGGAGTATTGACTCCAGGGGATTTTTATGTCTACCAAGTCAGTCAAGAGGCGAGTGGCACCCTCGGAGCACATAGTGCATCCTAAAGGGCACGTCATGCAAGAAAAACAGAAATAGGCGAGTGACACCCTTGGAGCACATAGTGCGTCCTGAAGGGCACTTCGCGCAAGAGAAACAAAATGAGGTGAGTGGCACCCTTGGAGCACCTAGTGCGTCTGAAGGGCATGTCATGCTGTTAAATAATAAATGAATAAACCTAGATGGCCTTAGAACAAATATTGTGATAAGAAAGATTTAAAACAATTTCCCTAATAAAATGTTGCCCAGCCTAGGAAAATAAAATCTAGGTCTAAGTGATACTTGTGATAATTTTTTTTTATTTATATTTATATAAAAATATAAATAAATAAATAAATAATAATAATAATCATTAATCATGTGATGAGAAGGGGGTAATAAATCCAATTAATTTATAAAAATATTTTGGGGAATAAAATTTAAGAAAAGGGGGAAAAGGGGAAATAATTGTTTTGTTACATATGCTAATTAAAAAATTATTAATTAAAAAGAGAAAAGGGGGAAAAGTAATTTTCTACACTTGCCAATTTGAGTTTTAAATGAAAAGGGAAAGAGAGAAATTTAAAAGAATTAGGAAACTAAGGAAAAATGAGGAAACATAAAGAGAAAGGGAAACATAAGGAAAACACAGAATGACTAACTTAGTAAGGTATCTTGCATTTAAGAACTTTCTAAATCGAATTCAACTAGTAAATTAGTAAGGGGGTAAGTCATTAAAATGTGTAAGGGAATATGAGGACGCCTAGGAGCAATTCTAGGAATGATTTTAGGTGGGTGAAGGAAATAAGAGTAATTAATTAATTAATGAAATTAATTTATGGTGCAATGAAGGGGATGGGTGACACATGTACGGGGAGGATTTTTATGAATTAAATTATTGAACAATAAATTAAATGGGAATTTGGGAAAGTAAATGACTTAGAAACTCTATATAAAGGAGGGAGGAGGAGGATGATGGATCTCTTCGGTGATGTGTAATGTTATGCTGCAGAAATTTAGACTTGACTAACTTAGCTTTTGGGAGTTGGGATACCCAACTCGGTGAGAAGTGGTAGCTCGGCCTTGTGAGGTGAGTTGGGAGCTAGTTGTTCTCTGGTGGTGTGTGTGGACCATTTGCAGCTCGGGGGGCTAAGGGGGAAGAAGAGTACCCCTAGTGTTGGCTGGAAGGTACTGGTGAATTCTCATCAACCGATAAGTGGGAGCTGCATGGAGCGTGCGAGACAACGTCTCGGAGCGGGCGACTTGGGCTACGGTACACTTTTTTTTTATTCTACATTTTAGATTATTATTTACCTTAAGCCTTCATTTCCATACTTTTAACTGAGTAAATAAGGTGTTTGACTTAGCATTTTATTTGAGAACTTAATTTCCCCATAGACTTAAGTTCGTTGCTTGACTTGATTCTCTTGGCAACCGATCCCTGAATGTTGTGACCGTCCTATGGTTTTATTGATTTGTGATGAGTTTGTACTTTTTACTTCACCTTCATCCCTAGATCATTAGTCCATGCCTGAGCAGTCGGCCAAGAGCCGGATCAACGGTCGTCACTTCAGTTTTAATAGACCTATAGATCCTAACGCCCTGCTTTTTTGCACATGACTGATGAGTGAAGGATGTGTTTTCCCTGTCGTCTACCGTTGTTGATTGTTCTTGGTTGATTGATGGTTATGGCATATTTTGGCGATGGAGTACCTCTGCGTCTGATTGCTTAAACTCTTAAAACCCTTGTGTTTCCTTGAAGGATTTTTTTTTTTTCTTGATTGATAACCTCTGAGTTTGAAGGCCCAATCTCTATGTTTTGGATTGTTTATGTGTGGATTAATAGCTTTATTCAACAACAACATGGTTTACTGTGGACAACGTTTTAATCTTAAAGATTTCCTTATCATGGATAGCAAAATTTTATATGCCTACATTTGTTGATATGTATGCACTCATTTTTATGATAGGGTTGCTAGTTTTATTTATATCTGCAGTTATATACATATGCCTGCGTTTCTTTTATTTACTCAATGAATTTTTTCTAGTGTTGCTTGATGGATTTGCAATGGATCTGCTTGCGAATTTCAGTTTTCATTTCACATCAATTTACCCTTTTGGTCAGCCATTGCCATTATTTTTCAACCATGACCTTACACTCTTTCAACCACACTTCTTCTCGGCATTTTCCTATTCATCATTATGACTGTGTTTTTATATTTTTAATTAGCCTGCGACTGTTATTTGGACTGCATTTTTCCAGGATGATAGTAAGGCTATGCCTTAGAACACAACGAAAAAAAATTCCTTGATCCCCTACGTCCTTTTTTCAAACCTTCACCCACGAAATTCCTTCCTCTGCAATTTTTATGTTGAGGGTGAATGTGCTCTATGTTTAATTGTTTGATGGCGAGTTACCCAACAAATTTAACCTTTATTTATACTCGTAGACAATGATTTTAATAATTCTGAGTGTGACCACGACTGTTTTATATATGTGTGGCCTGCGTTTTGTCTTTGGCTTCTTAATGTTGCAGAAAATTTATATGATAACCACAACCATTCTCCACCGACGTCTGACTGCAATTTCCCTAATGATAATCCCTTGCATGGGTCAGATAATTTCGGTCTTCTTCAAATGATAAATCCTTTCCTTGGGTGGTTGAATCACGGCCTTGTTAACCCCCGCGTCTTTAATGTGCTAGACAACCCATTCTTGGTGTTTTTACATAGCCTCTGTGGCGTTTCCGCCCAAGCGATTTACTGCCATTCGCCCAACGATCAGTATATTTCACTGATAGTTTATTTTTAGTTTTATATTTTATTGGTGGTTTGATAAGAAACTGTTCCATAAGATTATACTCTTTAATACATTGTAGATCATGTTTTCTTCATAGATAGCTTGATTAATACCATAGCTTGACTGTTTAGTATAGGATTGTGATCTTATGGCCACTTGAAAACCTTCTCCTATTATCACCTTGTGTGAACACGTACAGGGATGGTGATCTCACACAACAATTTATTAGATTTAAAATAGTATTCTAAACCCAACACCTATTATGGTGTTTAGATGGTTGATTAATGCATTGGGTCAGCCTTTCCTACAGAGATGGTTTTTGTGCATGAATATGATTTTTGTGCCAGCGAATTACTAAAGTTAGGCATAGCGTGACCATGACAGTACTGACAGCTTTCCTAGACATTAAATGATAGTGAATTCCTTACCTTCCCAACGTTATCTCGTTTAATGTTCATCTATCTCATTACTCTAGAATCCCTGTCTTTATTAGGCTGCGCGTGGGTGATTGTGGTCAGAAATTGAGAATTAATAGACAGCTTGTTATTACTCAATAGTTTTAGTTGTATATTGGACAAATTGGTTAAAGCTTCATTATGGTTAATATAGATAGACGACATGTTGTAATTTAATTTGTTAATAAGTGTTATAATTGTAGCATTCTACATTGATATGGTTAATGTTGTTATATAATGTTAATTGCTAGTTAGATTGTAATTTTGGGATTAATTTAGAATTGCCCAATTAGATTGTAATTAATGATTAAATTAGATTGATGAGTATTGACTAAATTGTAAATTAAACTTGCTAAATTAGATTGTAATTAATGATTAAATTAGATTGGTGAGTATTGACTAAA
>JZKD02S0619747.1:577341-595658 GCA_000966675.3 Picea glauca
GTGTTTTCTATTTTTTATGCGTAAGGATGATACTAATGATTTTCATGGTTTGAGTTCTATAGATGTGTGGCTTAGGAGAAGTGGAAACATGCAAACTAGGAAGACTTATTAGGGCTAGAGGCTCAATTCCCTAGATGGGAAGAAGATATACCGTCATAGACATACATGATTTCATAGATGATTTTAGGGGCTAAATTTCTCCAATGGGATAATTTTCCATGGTTTTTCCCAAAAAAAAATTCGCTAATTCCCATTTTTTCTAAAACAAAATTCACCCAAATTCCATAGGAAAAAATTATTTTACCTTAAAAATCACCAAAATTTTATAGAAATTATATAAAATCCTTAGAAATTTGAATATTTTTACTAACTTTCGCCAAACATTTTAAATTTTGCATATTAAGGACTAGTAAGATTATCCTAGGTTTCTACATTTTAATATAAATTTTCATCCTTAAAATTATCCCTAGATGATTTGGCACATGCTAGAGACATTGATGGAGGGTATTTCTTTGGTCGACTATGTCCACATGGAAGATAAACACTCTAAGATGATGGGATGACTATTAAGTGGAGGACCTTAAACCTCAACAACCTTAGAGTAGGGATTATCTTGTAAGGAGGGCCAATATAAATGTTGCTTCCCCCACTATAGATTCTAGTGGGATGCTTTTTTTTTGCTGAAGGGGGAAGTGCCCCCACTTTTTATATATCAGCATGTATATATTTTGAGACAACCTTTATGTACAAACTCTTGATGACTGTATGTGTGTTATGTTTTATCTTGTACTTTATGATGTATCATTTATATGGTTTGAATGGTTTGAAAAATGACATGATGTATGTAGATGTACTTTTGTTCTTTCTTTCTTGTATTTAATGCTTAATGTTCCAATATAGTATTTGGTTAGCTAAATAATCTACATAGGAATTATGAATTCCATGAAGACATTTGAATGCAATCGTATCAAACTAGCATGATAGAAGCCTAACTCAAAGAAATTTCATAAAAAGGAAAGGTTCATGGATGTTATTCAATTGTGCAATGAGCAGCTCACGAGAATCTGAATGGGATTAGAGATGGAAGACGTGAAGGGAAACTACATCAATGAGAAACTTGATGACTACATGGTATTTAGTGTGTTTGTTAGTTACAAGGCTAAGGCAGATGCGACTAGAAAGGAGTAGCATGTGTGGTAGTGAGTAAATGCCTCATGTAGCAAGGCTATATTCTATGTCCATAATATAGCACCACGAGGAAAGCTAATGTGACAAGAAGTGTTAGAAGAAATAATAATTTTTAATGTTAATGAAATCTTAAAATTAAAAAATAGTAAGTGATGAGAAATATAAATACACATTAAAACAACAGGATTTTTTAAAAAACTTCATTTAAACATTTTTAATAAAAAATTATAAAAGAATAGATATATCATTATAATTACAACAATTAAACATATAATAATTATATATTAAAAAACTTTAATTATACATTTTAATGAAAGTAATATTAAAAAATAAAATACAATTATAATTATAATAAAAAAATCAATCAATAAATAATAATAATAATCTAATTTTAAGGTTAAGGTCAAGTGAGACATCAAATTGGTGTATGAGACCTCCTTGTTTATGGAACGAGGACTAAAGTCTAAATATATATACATACCCTATTGTTGACGCTTGAATCCATTAGGACTAAAACGACAACCTCACGAGGATGTAAATCTCCCTGCTTTTTTATAAAGGTGGTACTCCTCTTTATTTCAGATTTTCTTGGGACTTTAGGTCTTCGGAATATGGGACTTTGCAGAAGTCTGTCGTGGTAATCAAAGAAATATAAAATAATAAGAAAGAAAATGTTTTGTTTTTCTTTTAAAGAAAGTTCCTAAGAAAGGACCAGGAACAACACACTTCTACATTTAACAAAATAGACAAAAATTCCTCACATCCATCATAGTTAAACTAAAAAAATTTGATCACATAAAAAAATAAAAAAGAAGATGATCCACATGCATAAGAGAACTTTAACAAAGTGAACTTGGGAAGCTCAAATAAAGATAATGATAGATCAACCTCAAATACTTTTTATTCAAAACTCAGGGTCACAAAGTACATACGATATTGTTCTCGAAGTAGCTCTCTTGAAATTTCTAAAAAATATATATAGTTTGTTACATATTCTTTGAAATTTGAAATGTGTTTGTCCTAAGGATTGGGATTAGGGCTCTCGCGGACCATAAAGGAAATAAATACCATAAATAAGGTCGTAGAAGGAGGATGGTGGGTGAAAGTAGAAAAACAAGACATGGAAAGAAGAAAACAAGAAGTTATCGGACTTTGGTTAAACCTTTCTAGTGAAAGAGGTGGAATAACTGGATGAAGGGACTGATAAAGAAAGAAAGATGTGATCAATGTAAACTTAATATGATCGTCTCTCATGTCTTCACTTGCTTGTTGATGTCCTTTTATTGTCTTTATCAACAGTTACAGGAACCATCTCAACTATTTATTTCCCCTCGTTGGTCAATTTATCGATTTCTTTCTTAAACCATTCTTCAATATAATTTTTCATTTGTGCCACGTTGATCTCGTGTTGTATTTTGATGTTGAACAACTCACCCTCCAAGTCTCGTAAATCAAGGGAAATATCGTGCAATGCTTCTTCAATGTCCTGGTTTTTCACAGAGTATTCCACTAGCCAATTGTCTATGTCGTCCTCATCATATTCAAGTATACCACATAACTTTTCAACTGACAACCCTTTAAAAATCTCAACTTGTTCGTCAAATTATTGCTTTGTAAGGAACAATGAGTTGAGGATTAATTTGGGCTCTTGGAATTCGTTAGTGCTTCTGGCTAGGTCTACCTCTGTGACCCTTTTGAATAGTTCTTCCCTCCTTGATATAGCTTGGATGCACACTTGAACAATATTATTCAAGTTTTTTATCTTTTGTTTCCAGCACGTGTTCAACTCTTTTATCTAACTTTGAGAGGGAAGATCCTCCTCTCTTCTCCTTATCTTTGTCATGTTGGAAAATTTGTTTTCAAAGGGTAGTACAACATCAAGTTAAAAACCTTATTCATTCTTTAGGTCGGCTTCCAAATACTCATGGAAGGCATACGCCCTCGAGCCAAAAGAAACCATGTTTTTTGAAATTTCCCATGCCTCTATGATCAATGCCATTCTTTTCTTAATATTTATTTCCACATAGCTCCTGAATGATGAAAGTAGGCTTGAAGATCCTTTCAATTTAGTAGTTGGTGTGGTGGGTATGAATATTGTCAAAGGACTGGAAAGAAGTGGAGGATGCATTAATGTTTCTTCTAGTTCCTTGATCCTTCCTTTCAACTTCATGTTTTCCGCTTCAAGACCACTAATGGAGTCATCTAGAGCATCCCCGATTGATATGTGAATTTATAAATATGGTAAGGTTGCATATTACTTAGGTCAACCTATGAAGGATATTTCCCTTTCTTATTCTTCACATCACCTTTTTCAATAATGAATTTCTTGGATTCCCTGTCAAAGACAACACTCTGAAGCAAATGACTCTTCTTCATTGAAGGTATCATTCTCAATGATTTCCAATGATGAATTATGATGGGCCATATTTCCCAACTGATCAATGATGGAAAAAAATTTCTCGATATCCGCCTCAAGCTCCATGTCTTCAAGAGAGAAGTTGTTGATGTCACTTTCTACACAATGGTCTTCTTCCTCTTGTACAACATTCTTCCTCTTCTTTCTCAGAGGAATCTTGTGTGAGATCTCGATTTTTCCTAAATGGGGATTATTTTATCCTCCGCTGCTAGAACTATTGTTGGTAACTTTCCTTATTGGGTGGGATACTAGAGCAGTGCTCCGAGATGTGGTAGTTTTAGGAGTAATAGTTGGGGGCTGGGTGCACTTCTTGCTGGTACCCTTTCCTTTCATCTTGTAAAACTCATTAGTACTAAGTATTGTTTCCAAGTCACCAACATTGTGAGGAGGAGCGCCTGAGTTGTTATCTTCTTCTTCACACAAAACAATATGAATAAATGAATTGTTGAATCCCACTTCCAGCATATGTTCCATGAAAATTCCATTAGGGTCAAACCCCTTTATCTTTTTATCATATTTTAGATTCACATTGTGGAAGTGGTTCGCAAAATCATTGATTTTGTTTATATGCCTGAATATAAAGTCTCCAATTTTCTAAGGCAAGGGTATGAATTTATTTTTCCATTTCTCATGGAAAAACTGCAACCAGAAATTATACTTCCTTTCTAATTCCGCGATAAACATTTTATCATATACATGGCATGGAAGAAAAGAGGGATTTTCCTTGCAACTGAAAATCCAAATGACATTATGATTTTCCATCTCCTTTATTGTCCCCTTTTTATCCAAGAATTTATTTTCCTGGTCAGATATTCTGGGGGTATCTTTACCCAAAAATAATCCTTTGAAAACTGAAATGAAATCATTGTAAACTTCATAAAAATGTAAAGAAGCCTTATGTCTCCACAACACTTGGTACCAGAAGGTAACTGGATCAAGTTCATATTTCACCCTCTTACAGATGGACAATTTTGGAAATTGACATCAATATGCTATCGCAAACACCAAATAAGAATCCATGAAGAATTTATTGTCTTTCTTATACTGTGACAATTGGGAGGAGATTTAAATGGAAAATAGTTTTCCCCAATCAAAAATAGCTTTCTCTTTAACTGTAAAATATAGAATATAAAGAATCATTCGGGAAATGGTGGTGGTGCTTTCTTGGGATGTCAGCCTGGTAAACAACCAAGTAATTTGCCGAAAGGGATTTCTGAAAGAGTCTACCTGAAGCCTGGTAATATCCTCTGGAATAGACGCTAGGTTCTCCAAATATTCTGGCAAGAGATCCAGCCCATTATTACGTTTTTTTCAGGAAATCCCTACTATCCTCCCCTTTGAAGGTAAAAGTTGGCTCAGTGAGCTTCAACATATTACGAAATATTGGAGTTGTATGATTAGTTGAATGGGTACGTATTTCTCAACACACCATGCAACCAATTCCTTGCAGTCGAAAACTTCAGGGACACACCCTGCACGAGAAATTTCGGATGTCTAGATCACTTATTTTTTAGCAGAAGGGGACTAATAGTAAGAATACACTTTGGACCACTAGAAATTATGGTCTTCACACCAAAAAATATTTAAAGTATCACCGGAGAACTGATGTCGGGTTGTTGTTGCCATAGGTTGATGAGATTGTTCCTTTAACCAGGTAATATTTGAAATAAATGCTTGAGAGAGATAACAATAATAAAATCTTCGACAAATCGTGCTTTAACATGGTTTTAATGAGAAATCTCCTTGATTACTTCGCTTATTAATGATGATCATTACGAAACATGCATGATGATTTATTAACATTAAACCATACTAAATGTGTATTGGGAAAAGCATGAAGGTGGTGGGGATGGATGAGAGCAATTAGGATTTTGAGATTTTTGTGAACCTGCCAACCCGTGAACCTGCGACAAGTCTGACGGTCAAAATTGTAGGTCGCATATATTTGGGTTAAAAATGGATATCACGGAACTCAAAATATGAAATATTGAACCCACGAACTCGATATTGAAAAAAATGGTTAAGTACATAATAACACGACAATCGATCAGACTCATGATATGGGAGGATATGAAGATCCACGAGTCTGTGAACCCGAGAACTCGCCATTTTTGAAAAATGACTAAGTATACTAACTAGAAAGGGAAAATATAAGGGAGAAATAAAAATGGGAGTGCGGGTAAGTATAGAAGAGGGAAAAGAAATGGACAAAAGAAGTTGGGAAAATAGAAAAGGGGAGGGAAATTTTGGAAGTGGCAATTGATCACTGGATCCAACTTTGGGATGATAACCCCTTGTGGGTTGTCAAGAATCCAGAATATTTATTTCCAGGAACTTCCATCCATTGGACTATGGAGTCAAAGGTAAGAATAGACAAACTTGAAAAAATAAATTTATGTACAAGGAAAATGAGAATTTTTAGTTGAAGAAACCTTTCAAATGTTGCCCGTTGATAGAAAACATTAATATTTTATCCTTCATGTCTTGGGGAATATAGGAATTGAAACCATGGATATTTTTTATGATGTATGGTCCAATCAAGAGTGCTTCAAACTTTGTATGCATTGATGGTTTCTCTTTGGCTTTCTTCCAAAGTAACACCAGTTCTCCCTTTTGAAAACTCTTTACAGTTGCACTCTAGTCAAAATATCTTTTGATACTTTGTTGTCTCTGAGAAGTTCGATTCAGGTATTTACTTTTTTCTTCCTCCAATTTCAACAGCTGGTTGATCCTCCTTTAGATAGGTGAACTATCTTCTTCATCTTTTGTATTAACCACGAAAGTCAAGGCATTGAGTTCAAGGCTAATTGGATTTTTTGTTTCTTTCCCATAAACCAATGCATATGGGGACATCCCAGTGTCATCCTTTGGAGTCGTTATTCTTTCCCACAACCCATCAGTTAACTTCAAATGCCAATTCTTTTGGTTCTTGTCAATAATATTCTTCAATATATGTATGAGTGTCTTATTCGTGGATTCTGCAAGACCATTACCTTGTGTATAATAGTTTGATGATTTCCCCATAATAATTCCATATTCTCCAAAGAGTTCAGTAAAATTTGAACCAATGAAAATCGAACCATTATCAATGATAAATTTATCTCGAACACCGAATATTGACAAAATATTATCTTTGAGGAACTTAATTAACTCTTCAGAATCAACCTTTTTTAGTGCCACTTCTTCTGGAAACTTTGTAAAATAATCTGTAGCAGTGAGAATGTACATATGTCCCTTGCTTGAATTTGGATTTATTGGTCTGACAACATCAAGTCCCCATTGGGAGAATGGTTGTTCTACAGTTATAGACTGTAACGGCATCACAGATCTCTTCATTTTCCCTGAAAATTGTTGGCAAGCTACACACTTCCTTATTGTGGAATATGAGTCTCTAAAAATTTATGGCCAATAAAACCCAACTCTTATTATCTTATGGGAGGTGGTCGTAGGTGAAAAATTTCCACCACATATTCCTTCATGGAACTCTCTCATTAGTTATTGGGCTTTGTTTTCATCAATGCATCTCAGTAATATACCATCATAGTTCCTTTTGAACAGTATATCAATAATCATCACATATTGATTTGCCTTCATCTTTAATGTTCTTTTCTCTTTGGGGTTCATGGTGACAGGAAACTACCCAGACCTCAAGTAGAATACAATGTCTCTGTACCATTTTGAATCAACCAATGGTTCTCCTACTAAAATTGAAATCATTCCATCCATATAATCATTATTTGTGATCAGCTTACATAAACCTTTTCCTTTGACAACCTTTAAAGGTTTAACTTCAATATCATATTCTTGGATCTTTTCTATCCAGTTATCCCATTTTCCTTCTCTCAATTGTTGATTCAAAAGCATTTTTATTGGTGAGGATGGAACATAAGAAATGACATTGGAATTTAGTATGTACGTCCGAAAGTGGGCCACCACTTTCACAAGAGCCAAGGCTTTCTTTTCCAGTTCTGAATACCTCAATTCATAGTCATGCATGGTTTTTCTCATGAAATTGATTGGGAGTTCTTCGCCTTTGGTATTCCTCTAAGTAAGAACAGATGCAACAACTATTTTTTGTAGAGAACAAATAGATGATGAAATCCCTTTGAAAATGTGTACTTTTGAGGACTAGAGCTATGGTGATTTCTCCTTTGATATTATTGAAAGCTTCTTGAGTATATGTTGTCCATTCAAACCTATGATTTTTTTTTAATAATAAATTGATCGGCTTCACAATACTTGCATAGTCTGGAACAAACCTTCGCACAAAATTGATCTTATAGAAAAATGATTGAACTCCTTTCTTGGATGTCAGTGATTGATTTCATTTATTTCTTTAAATCTTTCTGGATCTATATAAATCCCTTCCTTGCACACAATATTACCCAATAGTTTTCCTTGAGTTACAGGGAATATACATTTATTTGGATTTAGAGAGATACCATATAATCTGCATCTGTCAAAAACTTTTCTCAAGTGATGAATATGATCACCCCTTGTTTTTGAGTGCACTGTCAAGTCATCTTCATAATCGTCCATGAATTTTCCTATCAACCCACTAAATACATGATACATGGCCCTCTTAAATGTGGCTTCTGCATTCTTCAAACCAAAGGGAATCCTAGCATATGCATATGTCTCCCACAGTGTTATGAATGATGTCTTTGTTCTATCTTCCTCAACAACCAAGCCTTGATTATAGCCAAAAAAATCATCCAACATGGACATGCAGGATAATCTTGTGACTTTCTAGAGAAGGAACTCCATGTTTGGTAAAGGATAGTTGTCTTTTACGCTTTCTTTGTTAAGATCCCTGAAATCCACACACATATGAAATTCCCTGGTCTTATTTCTTACTATCATAGGGTTTGAAAGCCAGTCAGAATGTCTAATGGGATATATTATTCCGACCTTATTTAACTTTTCCAATTCAATCTTTATCAGAAGTTTCAATTTGGGGTTAATCATCCTTATTTTTTGTTTGACTGGCTTTTCTTCTTCTCTCAAAGAAATGCCATGTTGAAATATTTTTTTGTCATAAGCTTTCAAATCATTATAGGTCCATGTGAACACAAATATATTCTTTAAACAATGCCACATATTGATCAACTTCCTCAATGGTGCAATCAACTCCCAAATTGACATATTTTTGGGAATTGTCCGTTCCAATATTGACCTTTCTTGTTTCTTGCAATTTTTGAAGTGAGACTTCCTTGAGGATATTCCTAGCATGATCATCTTTTGTAAAAAGAGACTCAGATTGAATGTAGTCTTTTAGGACAACAGACATGTGATTTTCTTCATCATTATCATCGTTCAACAATTTTTTTTTCCAATTATTCATCATTCTCAAATATTTGCAAATATTCCATGTTATCGGGTACAAAAGGTCGAAATGATTTTTATACTTGAAAAGATGTTTTACTTTGTATATCATCTGGGTTTGACAATGAGGCCTCCAAGGAAAATGAATCTACCTTCTGATTCTTGTCCCTCAAAATGAAGGAAATGTTGAAAGAACTGAACGATTCCATCAATCTGTTAAATCTTTTGAAATATAACTTGAGTATTTCCTTATTCATTGTATACCTTTGGGTGACCTGATTAATCACCAGCTCAGAGTCGTTAGTCACAATTAGATTTTCTATCTTCATTTCTTGTGAAATAATCATCCCCTGAATCAAATCTTCATATTCTGCCTCATTATTAGTACATGTGAATTCAAGTCTGATAACATGTGGATGCACAATATTTTATGGACTTACTAGGACAATTCCAACTCCACTCCTAGAGCTTGAACAAACTTCATCGAATGACATCCTCCAATAACCTTCAAACAGATACTCTTGATTCTCCATGTCTTTGACTTGCTCTAGGATTTCATTATGTTCCATGTCTAGGATAACATAGTTTCCAATCCCGATGTCTATATAATTTTCCATCAGCTAAGTATCCTTCTTCTTGGAAGAGAAGGGCTTTTTGGGTTTATGGGGCACCTTAATAATGGCTCCTTCTTTTCCTGACATCATCATGCAACTTCCATCGTTCATTATATATCCTCCGATCATGGATGACCAATATCTTCCCATAACAACTCCATATGCCAGAGGAAGGTATACCACGATAATATTGAATACCATAATGATATGGGGGGTTGCCATTATCCAAGCATAAAAGTCCTTGATTTCTCCATAAGCTGGAACTTTTCTAGAATCAATTGTATATATACTTTCATCAGTCTCGTAATATTTGGTACATTTCATTCCCAATGCCTCCATCACCATTAGTGGCATGATATTATTGGTCGCGCCAGTGTTAACTAAAAAATTATGAAGAGAAACATCATGATTTTCAATTGAAATATAAAAGGGAGGAATTTTACCTCTCAGATTGGTGGTTGATTGGTTATGGCTTTGTTTTGGACTGGTAGCAACAACTTCTTCTTTTTCAGATAGATCATCCAACAATCTCAAAATTTTCTCCCTTTGTTGGGGAATCTTCACCACTTCCGTAAAAGGAAGAGTTATCCTTAATTTACTTAAGTCCTCTACAACATGGTACGTCATGTGAGTGGAGTTTAACATTAGGTGTTTCCTTTTACTTCCAATGTTATTCATCACTTTCTCATTTGTTTTTTCTTTACCTTTTTGGTTTTATTTTTTAGAGTCATTCTTATTCTTGGATCTATTTACAAGTCCTCTTGTCTCGACGGCGTTTTCTTGTGATTTGGGGTCATTGTCCCCTTCTTCAAATATATACAAGGATGTCTCGCATTCGTCCGTCTATACAATTTTATAACTTTCATCTAGTCAGTAATAGTTCTATTTTTCAATCATTTTCTCATAATATACATCATCCAAAACAACTGTATTGGGATTTGGCTTCCTAGGAACCCTTGGTCTTTGTGGATTCTCCATGTTTTCGAACCTCACTCTGTTTTCTTGGGTAGGGTTCCTTCTTTTCTCTGGGACCAACATTCTTGGATTTGCCACATAATTATCTCCCTTCCTTAGTCTAGTTATCGCTTTCTGCATTCGCTTGATAGTTCTATTCATTTGTGCAATTTCAATTCTTTGCTTGGCTTATTTTGTCGCAATAGGGTCTACCATTACATTTGGTATGGTTCCCTTGAAAAATCCTCCTCCAGTTGTTTTATTTTGGGTCAGTTGTGACTTGAATTCTTCGTTCTTTATTGAACTTGAGGCTCCTAGATTATCAATAATTAATCCTCCAAGATGTCGTTTTACTTTTCCTAGTATAATGTCAAGGTCAACACCCATTTCAATCAAAATTTCTTCCATCTAAGTATCTTTAGTCATTGATTCCTCCAAGGTGTCCATATGAGATGTTATGATGCCATATTTCACATTCCGGGGCATCACATTCTTATAACAACATAGTACAACTAGGTCATTCGGTCTTTTGTCTTCTGGAATCTTACTCAAGGTTTTATTGAACCCGAGATTAAAATCTTATATTCTTTCATTCTTCCTCAAACCAATCTGGGTAAAATCGGTGAGAAGGGTATGATAAGAAATTGAAGGGGAGAACATAGTCAAGAACATGACTTTAAGGTCATTAAATGAGTGAATTGATCTATTGGGTAATGTCGTATACCATTCATGTGCTCTTCCTGGTAAGGTTTGCATAAATAACCTTGCCATGACTTCGTCATACTCAACACAGTAGAAATCACAAACATCAAGAAATAAGTGAAGATGCCTCTTTACATCGATTGCTCTATCTCTAGAAAATTCCTTCAAGGTACCCTTAGGGAGAACAAGGAGATCATGTTACTCCCCTAGAAGATTTAGAGGGGAATCTATTACCCTCTGATTTTCAAATTTTCGGTTTCATTGATTTCTTGCAACATCTCTTCCACCTCCTTGTCTCTCTTCATGTGCCTCTTCATTTATTTATGCTATGTTTGCAGACGTTCCAGTAATATGATTTCCACTTCTTAGAATACAAAATTTATTTCTTTTACTTCTGGCAATGCGTCCCTTGTATTCGTCCAACTTCAATCCCGATCTTGTCCTTTTTTTGCTCTAATAAGCCTTTGTTCTCTTCGGTCTTGTCACTCATCTCTCCTTTGTCTCCATAGGATATCTCTTTCTTCTTCTTGGACTAGGATCTGCTAGGACCTTTCTAATTCTTCACGAGTCTCAATTGTTGTTATTACCAAATTGTATAGATGGTGTAAAATACTTCGCTGATTGTTCAATGCAATTTCCAGGTGGGGTTGATCAACTTGAGGCAAAGTCATATATTTTCAAAAATGCTAGACCAGGTTTAGTTTTTAGTTCATTCCCCAGTATGGTCGCCAAAACTTTTGACCCTTGAATCCATTAGGACTGAAACGAAAACCTCACGAGGATGTAAATCCCCTTTCATTTTTATAGAGGTGGTACTCCTCTTTATTTCAGATTTTCACAAGACTTTAGGTCTTCATAATATGGGAATTTGTATAAGTTCATCGTGGTAATCAAAGAAATATAAAATAACAATAAAGAAAATATTTTTGTTTTCTTTTAAATAAATTTCCTCAGCAAGGACTAAGAAACGCACAATTCATACATTTAACAAAATAGACAAAATTTCCTCACATCCATCAAAGTTAAACTAAAAATTTCTAATCACATAAAAAATAAAAAGAAGATGATTTGCATGCATAAGAGAACTTTAATAGAGTGAACATGCGCAACTCAAATAAAGATAATGATAGATCAACCTCAAATACTTTATATTCAAAACTCAGGGTTACAAATTATAGTCGTGATTGTTCCCAAAGTAGCTCTCTTGAAATTTCTAAAAAATATATATAGTATGTTACATATTCTTTGAAATTTAAAATGCGTTTGTCCTAAGGACTGGGATTGGGGCTCCTACGGACCATAAAGTAAATAAATACAAAAAATAAGGTCATAGAAGGAGGAATGTGGGAAAAAGTAGAACAACAAGACCTGGAAAGAAGAAAACAAGAAGTTATTAGACTTCGGTTAAACCTTTCTAGTGAAAAAGGTGGAGTAACTGGATGAAGGGACTGACAAAGACAGAAAGATGTGATCATCGTAAACTTACTATGATGGTCTCTCCTATATTCGCTTGTTTATTGATTTCCTTTTATTATCTTCATCAATGGTTATAGGAATCGTCTCAACTGTTTCTTTCCCCTCATTGGTCAATTTATCAATTTCTTTCTTAAACCATTCTTCAATATAATTTTTCATTGGTGCCACATTGATCTTGTGTCGGATTTTGATGTTGAACAACTCACCCTCCATGTCTCATAAATAAAGGGAGATATCATGAAATGTGTTAGAACCCTATATAATAGGGGAATCACTATTCTGACTAATATCTATTTTTTTCAGGCATTGCGCCTTTGCTCATGACCCATGGTGAAGGCGGAAAAAAGTGCTCGACTCTGAACACGCATAAGCCAAGAACCTTGCACGCGAACTTCAAAGCATGTTAAAATGCCGATGCATTTTGGGCAAGAAATTATGAATAGTTGGTTTGGGTGGCAAAAAGTGATACATGGCTAAGTTTTTGGTTTTGTTTTTAATCTGAACTTTGAACTTATTAGTCTAATTTGGCCTTTTTTAAGTCTAAATTAGTTCTCAGCCTTATCACAGGTTTTTGGTTTGGTTTTCTTAAAATTTTGATTAAAAAAATATGTTGGCCCAAGGCCAAGCTCAACACCGAGAGTTGTTTTTTGTATCTGGAGCCACGCATCTGCATCAACAACAACACAAGTTAATCACCAAAGCAAACAAAATCCAAGCCAACGCCCGAACAAAAGACTCCAGCTCCACGCAACTTGTCACACAAACAATGCAACACAAGACATGGGTTACAACAACAAACATGCAAGCTGATTGCCCAAACGCAAGGCACAAAGAAACAGGACAATAAAAACTCGAGATCAAATCCAGAAGTGTCAAACAAGCATCAGGTTACTCAAGTGGTAAAGAAGGGCAGGTATTAAATCTCCCAGTTATGAATCCAATAAAGCGTCCAAGAGCCCACGGGTCCAACATTCATGTCAAGTGCCAAGGGAGATCCCAACATCCAAATTCAAAATGCCAAGGGACGGGCTCACAAATGAATGCCATTGAATTAACATTTGTGCCACATTAATATCAATGGCACATCATCAAATCAAATGGAATGTCTCAAATGGAATATTTAGAGTAGGTCATGATGGAAGAATGTCATTCTTGACCATTTGTTCCATATTCTGGTTACAAAACTATTTTTCAAGAGATCGACAGTTATCTTAAGAATAATAAGAAGAATGAAGTTTCTCAACCAGATCTAGACAGGTTTGATACAAAGTGATTTGGAAAAGGGGGAAGAAGTTGCCAGAAGAGTTTTGAGAAGCTAGTTGAAGATCAAAGCCCTTGTTTTCAGGGCACCTGGCTGTTAAAAACTTGGTCAAATAGAAAAGAAAAATATCGAGCCTCTCAAAAATTTTCTCTCGTATCAATCTTTCCAGTTTTTAGGCATTTGAGTTATCATGGAACAGGTGGCAGCCAAATCAAATTCAAATTTCGTGACATAGAATTATTAGGCAAAGTGCAGCTCGAATTCTAAATAACCATAATTTGAAATCATATGTAGGAAGTTTGAGGGTCTTCATGTCGATCTTAGACTACACCAGCAAGAGCAGGTTTTCTCTTTACATTAATTTGGATGCTCCAATATTGAGATTTCCATTTCAGAAAGAAGAGTGTCCCAGAATTGCAGTCAACTTTTAGCAGATTTTGGTCATTTTTTGTTCAAGGTCATGTTGGCAGCCAACTCACTTTTTCCTATCATCTTATAAGCTGCCTACACTAATGTTTTACAAACATCAAGTTTTTGTCGCAATTTTCAATAAATGCCATTTTCATTTTTGTGAAATTTGCACATTTGTCTTCATTAAGTTTTCACGACTGTAAGTGTGAAAACTTCTCCTTTCGAAGTCGTATTTCAATCATTATCTGAACTGTCAATATCTCTTTTGTCATTATGCCTATTGCGCTTACCTTTTATTGATCATTATACAACCGACAAGATCCTCTAATCGGTTCTCATACTTCGATTGATTGTATAACTTGGTCTTATTGAGTTTGTAAGGCATTTAGCATTTGAATTTGCACTTTATATGACTTGCCTGACCATTGATTCTATGAAAATGCATAGGGGTTATGATTTATTTTTTTATATAGATGTCTTTTGATATAATCCTTATGTTAATGTTTTCATAACTTTTGGCTTGTCGACTATATGAATATCTTTTGGCACCTTGGTTAAATGTTTTGATTATATGAGCTGATACATTGGTGCATAGTTGATTTTTGTTTTGATTTATAAGTCAGGTGTTTAAACACTATGGAATAACATTTGCACGCATTTGTATACACATTTGATTTCATTAGTTGGGCACATGACTCGATGGTTGAACTACTATTATGGATTGAACAAATATGTAAATCGACGGTTGTACTTGGATAATGAATATTTTGCATGGCAGACTCCACCACCTTCGCATGCTTGCATTTATGCCTATCCCTTTTGCTCGTTCATTTCTATTAAGCTCGGATAGATCGACTCCTATGTGTGTTGGTGATCCAAACCCTTCGCTTACCATGCGTTCGGCTCCATGGCACCAGTCGTGCGAGTCGAGCCCAACGACAACCAAGCCCTGTTAATGTTTGACAATGCCCGCAGAGACCTGGAGGAAAATGGGTGGCTCCCCTTTATACAATGATTTGAGGGTTTTAACCTTTGTGTAGCACAACAGTTTGTGGTAACCTTCGATGGTTGTCGAGCCAAGGCGGGCAACATACAATTAGAGATCGATGAGCAGTTTATCAGCTAAGCTACAGGGTTACCTGCCTCAGGACAACGTTGGTTTAAGAATTGCAAGGTCGAGGAAGTGCCATGGACATTGTTGTTTCTATCACGCAAAGTCAGCTCTTGTGACAGAGGTATGCCCATATCTATGCTCAAACCACAATGGCATGACTTATTAATGATAGCCAAGCAGTTCGTGACCTGTGAAGGTCGATACGGACTTGTGTTCCTCTACCACCTACGTTTGCTGATGATTTTTATAGGGTATCCTTTAAACATGCCTTTCTACTTTCATCGTAGCCTGTATAAAATGTCGAAAAAGTTTAAGAGGCAGAAGGCTGACAGCAGCCTGTTCCACCATGGGCTTATTAAGCTCATCGTTGTTTATCATTTGAGTTTTCATGGTGATAATTGGAGGGTTTTCATCGTCCGTAATGGATTTGAGGACACAGACCCTGTACAGGTTGATAAACTCATGGTAATTGAAACCAAGGCTGAACCGCCTGTACCCTTACATCTCCTACTGCCTAAACCCTCAGCGGAGCCCAGTGTTGACTTACCCGACACTATAACTAAGAGTGCAGAGGCCATTAAAAAGCCTATGAGAAAAAACCCCAAGGCAAACCTTACTGCCAATGCCAAAGGGAAAAGGAATGCCCAGCTCATTTCGAGAATGGCCAAAAACAAACCGAAACCCTCTGCCGAGTCCAACCCTATCATCCTAAGTGAGGATTCCGACTCTGATGTGGAACGATTCTTAGCTAGGGAGTACCCTTACTCGCAGGGTTTATGTCCCGAGCCCCCTTATGATTTTGTATCGAACCTTCCCCCTTGCCTAAAGAACAACCCTGACTACCTGGGTATTAAATTGCGTTGTGAAAACCTCGGTCATTTGGCCAAACCCTCGCCTGCTCTTTCTAAACCCACACAGTCATCCTGTGACCAGTGCAATTCATGGTTAGAACGATACTACATTGATGTTCCTATACTCTAATCGAAGATTCAATCACTGGAAGATCAAATTGCAGTGCTAACCAGTCAAAAAGCCAAGCTCCAAGCAACAGATAAAAAACAAAAGACAACCGGCTCCATCCTTTTCAAAAACGTGGAATCAGCCACAACCGTTGTAAATTCCAAACTGGCATAATCAAGCAACCTCGTCACTATACAGGTATGGTTTTGACATCGTTTTTGTTTTGTAAATAATCTAGGTTGATATAATGATTTGAATTCAGTTTTTAAATAGTTCAGTCACTCATCCAAATGCCTCTGTCATTTGGTGATCATCCTGTACATGGTTTCGTTTTGATAAAAATAGAAGGAATTTCGATTTGATATATGATTTGCTCATAGATTTTTATTGGATTTGAATGGTTATTCGTTTGGATTTGATTTGGTTATCTGCCTGATGGAGTTAACGAAATTGTTGGTTCATTTTCAATTCAATTCGTTTTGTGCCCACTCCCAACAGGAAGTTTGTCATGCTCAATTTAGAATACGATTCGTCTGGATTTGATTTCATTATGATCCATATGCTATGGTTGGTAAATGATTTTATTGTTATGATATGTTGTGTTGTATAATATTCTATGAACAAGAATTAAATTCTGTTCAGTTTCAAAAGGAACGACTCTGTTTTTATAAAAACAATATGCTCATTTTAGCCTGTGCATGCACACCCGAATCATGGAACGATTTTGATTCGTAATGACTCTGTTAAAATATTTTTCTTGAGTTGGGAAGATTATTTGATGAGTTGACTTCCGATTGTAATTGATGCTCTGTTTAAATTTAAAAAACTAATTGGTCAAACCCGGTTATAATTCGTTTGATCAAGACGATTTTGGTAAAGGAAAATCGATCTTGTTTGCTCACTGTGCAATGATAAACGATCGATATCTATAACGAACTCTGTTTGGTTGATCATGTTATGATTTTGTTTGTGGACAGTTACGAGTGAGTTATGGTTTGAATTCGCTCACAACCTAGATCGTTTTCTATATAGTTATCATGATTTGAAGATAATCCTGTTCGATTCGATTATTTCTCCTGTTGATAAGACAAGTATAACGAAGTGTGTGCGATTTGTTTTGTTTTCAATTGAATATCAAAACGATTTTACAACTGGTGGATTTGATTTGTTGAGAAACGATTACAGTGCTGTTCCATATGATTTTGTTCACCCGACTTATGATAATAATCGAAACAGAGTATTCCTATCTCTGTATTTGGTTGAATGATGTGGATCATGTTTGATCTAGAATGGTATAATAATTTCAAATTAAATGATTTGTTTTCAGATAGTCCTTGGATGATGATCAAATTTAATTCTTTAAAAAGATTTGAATTAATCTCAATGCTGATTCTGTATCTTATTTAGACTAGCTACAGAATCGCATGATTATGTAGCTAGTCTATAGAATTAGATTTTTATTGTTTTGTTAATAAAATATCTCTCTAACTTGTCTATTTCTGACCTGTTTCAGGTAAATCTGAATTGCATGAGACATGTTGGGCAGTTCAAGAGATATTTGGGTGTTTTAGTTTTATTGTAGTTACTTAGTTTAGTTAAAATTGGGAATATCTTCCCAGATTTATGTAAACAGTGTGATAACGTCCACAGGGAGGTTTTACCCTGTGGAAAAACTTATAAATACTTATTGTTTTTGTAATAAGGATCATCCTCGCTTGTGGGAGAACCAAGATAATGGATATCTAATAGAGACTGAGACAGAAATTGATGTTCTTCTACATCTTTAGCTTTGATAATATCAATCTTTTGTTTCATGTTTATGTTATCAATTTGCATTTGATTAATGACTACTTTAGCTATCTTAGTCTTTTGCAAATGATATGAATTAATTGATAT
>JZKD02S0619747.1:598053-617226 GCA_000966675.3 Picea glauca
TAGATTATGATGTTGTTGAAGATCTTAAAAAGTTAAGGGCTAACATTTCTATTTATGAGTTATTGAAGTTTCCGTTTCTGCTTCAAAAAATGTTGCAAAATATTTCAGAGAACGGAAAAAATGGTAATTCAAGTGGTAACAAGGTTGTGCAAAGCAAAGTTCCGCAGAAGACTTCCACTAAAAATAATCCTGATCCTCAAGATAAAGGAAGCCTTCCTGTAGTCCCTGTAAATAATGTAAATAATGCAAATAATGTAGATAAAGTAGCTTTAGAAACTACGAGTAAAAAGCCACAAGCTACTACTCTTAGTACTCGCAAAAATGTACCTCCTTTCTTGTTAACTTTCGAAATTTTCAACAGAAACGTGCATAATTGTATGGTGGACTCAGGAGCGTCATCCAATGTGATGCCTTGGTCTGTCTGCCAAAAAATTAACGCTGAAGTGGAACCATCTACTTTAAAAATCATACAACTTGATCAGACCAATGTTAAAGTCATAGGCGAACTAAAGAATGTATTGATTAGATTATCATCTAACCCAAAGGTTCATCAGGTTATTGATATAATTGTTGTGTATATTCCAGAAGTGTATGGTCTATTTTTAAGCAGGGACTAGTCGGAGCAGCTACATGGTTACTTCGCGACAGACTGGTCTCACTTATGGCTTCCAGATAATGATAAGCCTAACAAGATCAGGGTGAATTGTGAGTGTTACCTTAAGTTCACAGTCACAGATCTGAACAATCCCAACGAACCATACACACCTTCTGCTGATTCACCCGAAGTCCAAGGGATGGACACCTTCTTCGGCAATTTCATGGCCAAGGCTTCACCTATCATCAATCCAGAACAACAGTCCGAGATCGTAGCATATATGCAACCAACAGCTTCTATACAACAGTCCCATGTGCCCGATGGAAATCAAATTTGGTCTCTATATTTCAACGGTTCTAAGTCTAAAGAAGGAGATGGTGCAGGCTGCATCATTATCGATCCGACAGGTAACAAGACATTAATGGCTTGTAGACTAGAATTTGAATGTACTAACAATACTGCAGAATATGAGGCTTTACTGCAAGGTCTCAGAAAATCTCTGGATATGAACATTTAAAACCTGGTTGTATTTGGCGACTTTGAAATAGTGGTTAGACAGGTAAGAGATTCTACACACTGTCTTTCCCCGCATCTCAAAA
Organism: Picea glauca; assembly: GCA_000966675.3. Taxonomy (NCBI): domain Eukaryota; kingdom Viridiplantae; phylum Streptophyta; class Pinopsida; order Pinales; family Pinaceae; genus Picea; species Picea glauca. The sequence goes on from JZKD02S0619747.1 coordinate 599,248, forward strand.
GTTACCAGTCTGAGGAATGGAGTTTAATGAATAAATTTTCTGCTTTCAATATAAATTCCATTCCTAGACTAAATAATGTTGAAGCAGATCTATTAGCTAATGTAGCCTCTAAACTTTTTCCTGCAGAAGGCTTGTTTCCAGATGCATTCTCCATTGAGTTGTTGTTTCGACCATCTGTTCCTGACAATATCACAAACTGGAGATTATTTGACAATGATCAGCAGATCGTTAACTTTCTACACATGGAAGAAACCTTTCAAGGTGCGGTGATAGATGAACGCACGCACGACGACAATTTGCACGATTTTACGGTAATACCTGATCCGAAATCTCCTGAAGCTCTGTCGGACATGGTAAATTCCATACCCAAATCTATAATTAGATTAGAGAAGTTTTATGATTTTGAAGATAAATTTAAAAAGATGGTCAATTGTAAAATCAATAGTTCCTCGTTGTCTTATGAAGAAGTGAACTTAGGAACTAGTGAAAATCCTCAGTGCATTAACCTAGGCATGGGATGTTCTAGACAAGAAAAAGTTGCATTTGTTAAATTATTTAAAGAATTTAAGGATGTCTTTGCATGGACGTATGATGATCTTAAAACTTTTGACCCTAATATCATACATCATGTCATCCCAATGAAGCCCCAAACCTTACCCTTCCAACAAAAACTGAGGAAGATGCATCCTAAACTAGAACCGACTGTTAAAAAAAAATTGAATAAACTCCTAAGTGATAAAATAATTTTTCCTGTTAGGCACACTCAATGGGTTTCCAACCTTGTCCTGGTGTGGAAGAAAAATGGGGAAATCCGACTCTGCGTCGATTTCTGAAACCTCAATAGAGCGTCTGATAAAGATAATTATCCTGTCCCACCCATGGAACAGATCCTTCAACAAGTATCTGGTTCCGAGAGGCTATCCTTGTTATATGGTTTCTCTGGATACAACCAAGTCTTGATGTCTCCACCAGACCAACTCAAAACTACCTTTTGTACTCCATGGGGCACTTATGCTTATCGCAAAATGCCCTTTGGATTGATTAATGCTGGTGCTACCTTTCAGAGAGCAATGGACATTTCTTTTCGAGGCTTAATCAATCACTCCATCGTATTTTAATTAGATGATGTAACTGTTTATTCTGAAAACAAAGACGATCATCTAGCTCACTTACGAGCTGTTCTGCTACGATGTCGTAAATACGACATCTCCTTGAACCCCAAAAAGTCCATCTTTGCAGTAGAATAGGGTAAACTCTTAGGTTTCATTGTGTCTAGTGAAGGAATGATTATTGACCCCGAAAGGACTCAAGTCATCGCTAAACTTCCCCCTCCTACATCCAAAAAATCCATGTAGTCTTTCTTAGGCCAGATTAACTTCGTGAGAAGATTTGTCCCGAGTTTCTCCGAAATGGTCAGGCCTCTACAGAACCTGATTAAGAAAGACACCCAATATCACTGGGGACCCATAGGAAATCAAGCTTTCAATGCCATAAAGAAGGCCATAATAGATGCTCCGTCTCTCATGAGCCCTGACTTCTCTCAAGATTTTACACTCTATACTTTTGCCTCTGACCGTTCTTATGCTACCGTCCTAACTCATAAGAATGCCGAGAACAACGAAGTACCCATCGCCTTTATGAGATCTGCTTTCAAAGGTGCTGAACTTAACTACCCAGCGGTTGATCGGCAAGCCTACATTGTTTTCAAAGTAGTTAAGCATTTCCGGTCCTATCTTTTGAAGTCAAGGATGAAAGTCATTGTCCCCTACCCTGCCGTAAGGAACTTGTTAGTGCAGAAGGAGTTAGGAGAGAAGAGAGCTAACTGGGTCACCTCCTTGCAGGAGTATGACTTAGAAATCACCCCAGCTCAGATTGTGAGAGGCCAAGGGTTGTGTAAGTTGGTTGTTGATTCGGAAATAGGACAGCAAGAAGATAGTGATACGTCAACCCTAGGACAAAGCGATCAAAGTTTGATCTGCTACGTACAAAACCTCGTTAGTCCCTGGTATGACGATATTAGGTTCTGTCTTGAACATGGGTCAACACCCCGTCACCTTGATCCCAACAAGAGAAGAGCGTTGAGGCTAAAGTCTGCCTCCTTTCATTTGGTTAACGGTGTACTGTTTCGTCAGAATTTTGACGGCATATTGATGCGCTGTCTCGAGAAAGACGAAGCAAAAAAAGTCTTGCTAGAGTTGCATGCAGGAGAAGCTGGTGGTCACTTCGGTGGATACACCACCACTCATAAGGTTTTAAGAGCCGGTTACTACTAGTGCACGCTTTTTAGGGACGCCCATGGCTTGTGTCGTAAATGTATCATCTGTCAGAAAGAATCAGGGCAGTTGCAAAAACCAGCCTTTCCCTTGCAACCCATTTCAGTAGATTCTCCTTTCCAGCAATGGGGCCTTGATATCATAGGTCCAATTAACCCTTCGTCCTCGCAACAACACAAGTATATTGTGACAGCCACAGATTACTTTACTCGATGGTATGAAGCTGTTGCGTTAAGAACTGTCAACACCAGTCAGGTAATCGCCTTTCTAAACTCGAATATTATCACTCGTTTCGGTATCCCTGACTATCTAGTCTTTGAAAACGCTTCATACTTTTCTTCTCTTGAGATGAGCAAGTTCGATTTGGAGAAAGGAATTAAGCTGAAATATTCTGCTAGTTACTACCCCCAGGGAAACGGATTAGCAGAATCAACAAACAAGAACTTGATTAAAATTATCAAGAGAACCGTGGTTGAAAATCACAAGAATTGGCACAATGCGCTGCTGAACGTGCTATGGGATGATAGGGTAATGCCAAAAGATGTTATAGGTAACTCCCCCTTTTTTCTCGTTTATGGCAGAGAAGCAATTCTGCCACCTCACATTCTTCTTCCTTTTCTTCAGTTGTTACAAAAAGTCCAAGAAGAAGATTATCCCCCTTTAGAAAACCGAATTAACGCTTTGATGAAGCTGGAAGAGGTGAGAGCCCAAGCTAAGCGTAAGTTAGATCAACATCAACAATTGGTTAAAATATGGTTCGATTCTAATTCTGCTTCTGATAGGAATCTTGAAGTAGGCGATCTCGTCTTAAAATGGGACAAACCACACGAAGGAAAGGGTGAGCACTCTAAATTTCAAAACTTATGGATTGGACTATTTTTAATTGCTGAAAAGTTGGGTCCCAGTTCTTTTCGATTGCAGAATCTCGAAGGGCAGCTTGACACCTATCTGGTGAATGGCCAAGCCCTGAAAAGATACTTTGCTTGATAACTACCCTTGTATATTATGTATATATTTTATTTTTGTTTGCATTTTAGTGTGCTTTATGTTTTTTTATTTTGATTTGAATTTATCAGTTTGTGTTTTTGGACATACACATACCTGTACACTGAGCTATTCAGACAAAGATGAAAGAGAAATTCCTTCGTTGAAATAACTTCTAAAAATTTGTACAAACATCAATGACATATTTCTGAAACTTATATCTGTGTTGGAAAATTTTGTTGTTTGAAAGAATTTTACTGATTTCGATCTCTAAGCAAAGTTTGTCATGATCATCTATTATCTTTTTACGCTGTCCCTTTTCCATAAAAGAATAAATCAGAGGATGTCTCCCTGTCTTAGGAATTTTTTTTTGTAAATAAAACATCTCTGGATCTAAATAAAGGACAGTTCTAAAAAATTCTGATGAGGTCTGAAAAAATATGTTAAAATATCAAGATTTTCAGCATCACCCCGCTCAAATATATATCTATAAAAAACAAAATAAAATAAATTATGAATAAGAGCTGTGGGAAGTGCTTGTAAACCCGTCGGGATACTGAAAAGGTCTACTAGCAGCGGGTAAATGCATGCATGGTGCCAAGACAACTTCGCCAGGGTACTGAACAGGCCTGTTGGCAGTGAAGTAATGTCGGGTATATGAAAATTTGCAAAAAAGAAACCTCTTTAATGTCCTTTATTTTGATCCAGAACTTCTTGGCAGGATACAGATGTCAGAGTGGGTTAAATGGAAACCCTATCGAGGCTATGGATGCCTACTGGTAGCAGTGGCCATGCCATTAGTATTGGAGATTTTATCTTTAATATCGTGACTTGTTGGTCTTAAGTTTGTTATCAGTTTTCATCTTTAAAAACACTGCTGGAAAAGATGGTTAATGATGATGTTTGTATGATTTTCTGATTGTTATTTTCAAGTTGAAATTTTCTTTGCTGTCCTAATCTAAACTTGTTTCTTTGACAGAGATAAATGCTTCTACCAGTGTGTCGCCATTGTTGGCATCCAACTCACTTTTTCCTATCGTCTTATAAGCTGCCTACACTAATGTTTTACAAACATCAAGTTTTTGTCGCAATTTTCAATAAACGACATTTTTATTTTTGCGACATTTGCACATTTGTCTTCGTTAAGTTTTCACGGCTGTAAGCGTGAAAACTTCTCCTTTCGAAGTCGTATTTCAACCATTATCTGAACTGTCAATATCTCTTTTTTCATTATGCCTATTGCGCTTACCTTTTATTGATCATTATACAACCGGCAAGATCCTCTAATCAGTTCTCATACTTCGATTGATTGTATAACTTGGTCTTATTGAGTTTGTAAGGCATTTAGCATTTGAATTTGCACTTTATATGACTTGCCTGACCATTGATTCTATGAAAATGCATAGGGGTTATGATTGATTTTTTTATATAGATGTCTTTTGATATAATCCTTATGTTAATGTTTTCATAACTTTTGGCTTGTCGACTATATGAATATCGTTTGGCACCTTGGTTAAATGTTTTGATTATATGAGCTGATACATTGGCGCATAGTTGATTTTGGTTTTGATTTATAAGTCGGGTGTTTAAACACTATGGCATAACGTTTGCGCGCATTTGTATACACATTTGATTTCATTAGTTGGGCACATGACTCGATGGTTGAACTACTATTATGGATTGAACAGCTATGTAAATCGGCAGTTGTACTTGGATAATGAATATTTTGCATGGAAGACTCCACCACCTTCGCATGCTTGCATTTATGCCTATCCATTTTGCTCGTTCATTTCTGTTAAGCTTGGATAGCTCGGCTCCTGTGTGTGTTGGTGATCCAAACCCTTCGCTTACCATGCGTTCGGCTCCATGGCACCAGTCGTGCGAGTCGAGCCCAACGACAACCAAGCCCTGTTAATGTTTGACAATGCCCACAGAGACCTGGAGGAATATGGGTGGCTCCCCTTTATACAATGATTTGAGGGTTTTAACCTTTGTGTAGCACAACAATTTGCCGTAACCTTCGATGGTTGTCGAGCCAAGGTGGGTGACATATAGTTAGAGATCGATGAGCATTTTATCATCTCAGCTACAGGGTTACCTGCCTCGGGACATCATTGGTTTAAGAATTGCAAGGTCAAGGAAGTGCCATGGACATTGCTATTTCTATCACACAAAGTCACCTCTTGTGATAGAGGTATGCCCATATCTATGCTCAAACCACGATGGCACGACTTATTAATGCTAGTCAAGCAGTTCGTGACCTGTGAAGGTCGATACAGACTTGTGTTCCTCTACCACCTACGTTTGCTGATGATTTTTATAGGGTATCCTTTAAACATGCCTTTCTACTTTCATTGTAGCCTGTATAAAATGTTGAAAAAGTTTAAGAGGCAGAAGACTGACAGCAGCCTGTTCCACCATGGGCTTATTAAGCTCATCGTTGTTTATCATTTGAGTTTGCATGGTGATAATTGGAGGGCTTTCATCGCCTGTAATAGCTTTGAGGACACAGAACCTGTACAGGTTGATAAACCTATGGTAATTGAAACCAAGGCTGAACCGCCTGTACCCTTAAATCTCCTACTTCCTAAACCATCGACTGAGCCCAATGTTGACTTACTCGACATTGTAACTAAGAGTGCAGAGGCCATTAAAAAGACTATGAGCAAAAATCCCAAGGCAAACCTTACTGCCAATGCCAAAGGGAAAAGGAATGCCCGACTCATTTCGAGAATGGCCAGAAACAAACCGAAACCCTCTGTCGGGTCCAACCCTATCATCCTAAGTGAGGATTCCGACTCTGATGTGGAACGATTCTTATCTAGCGAGTACCCTTACTCGTAGGGTTTATGTCCCGAGCCCCTTTATGATTTTGTATCGAACCTTCCCCCTTTCCTAAAGAACGACCCTGACTACCCGGGTATTAAATTGCGTTGTGAAAACCTCGGTCATTTGGCCAAACCCTCGCTTGCTCTTTCTAAACCCACACAGTCATCCTGTGACCAGTGCGATTCATGGTTAGAACGATACTACATTGATGTTCCTATACTCCAATCGAATATTCAATCACTGGAAGATCAAATTGCAGTGCTAACCAGTCAAAAATCCAAGCTCCAAGCAATAGATAAAAAACAAAAGACAATTGGCTCCATCCTTTTCAAAAACATGGAATCAGCCACGGCCGTTGTAAATTCCAAACTGGCATAATCAAGCAGCCTCGTCGCTATACAGGTATGGTTTTGACATTGTTTTTGTTTTGTAAATAATCTAGGTTGATATAATGATTTGAATTCAGTTTTTAAATAGTTCAGTCACTCATCCAAATGCCTCTGTCATTCGGTGATCATCCTGTACATGGTTTCGTTTTGATAAAAATAGAAGTAATTTCGATTTGATATATGATTTGCTGATACAATTTTATTGGATTTGAATGGTTATTAATTTGGATTTGATTTGGTTATCTGCCTGATGGAGTTAACAAAATTGTTGGTTCGTTTTCAATTCAATTCGTTTTGTGCCCACTCCCAACAGGAAGTTTGTCATGCTCAATTTAGAATACGATTTGTCTGGATTTGATTTCGTTATGATTCATATGCTATGGTTGGTAAATGATTTTCTTGTTATGATATGTTGTGTCGTATAATATTCTATGAACAAGAATGCAATTCTGTTTGGTTTCAAAAGGAACGACTCTGTTTTTATAAAAACAATATGCTCATTTTAGCCTGTGCATGCACACCCGAATCAAGGAACGATTTTGATTTGTAATGACTGTGTTAAAATCTTTTTCTTGAGTTGGCAAGATTATTTGATGAGTTGAATTCCGATTGTAATTTATGCTCTGTTTAAATTTAAAAAACTAATTGTTCAAACCTGGTTATAATTCGTTTGATCAAGACGATTTTGGTAAAGGAAAATCGATCTTGTTTGCTCACTGTGCAATGATAAATGATCGATATATATAACAAACTTTGTTTGGTTGATCCTGTTACAATTTTGTTTGTGGACAGTTACGAGTCAGTTATGGTTTGAATTCGCTCATAGCCTAAATCATTTGCTATACAGTTATCATGATTTGAAGATAATCTTGTTCGATTCGATTATTTCTCTTGTTGATAAGACAAGTATAACAAAGTGTGTGCGATTTGTTTTGTTTTCAATTGAATATCAAAACGATTTTACAACTGGTGGATTTGATTTGTTGAGAAACGATTACAGTGTTGTTCCATATGATTTTGTTCACCCGACTTATGATAATAATCGAAACAGAGTATTCCTATCTCTATATTCGGTTGAATGATGTGGATCCTGTTTGATCTCGAATGGTATAATAATTTCAAATTAAATGATTCATTTTCAGATAGTCCTTGGATGATGATTAAATTTAATTCTTTAAAAAGATTTGAATTAATCTCAATGCCGATTCTGTATCTTATTTAGACTAGCTACATAATCGCATGATTTTGTAGCTAGTCTATAGAATTAGATTTTTATTGTTTTGTTAATAAAATATCTCTCTAACTTGTCTATTTCTGACCTGTTTCAGGTAAATCCAAATTGCATGAGACATGTTGGGCAGTTCAAGAGATAGTTGGGTGTTTTAGTTTTATTGTAGTTACTTAGTTTAGTTAAAATTGGGAATATCTTCCCAGATTTATGTAAACAATGTGATAACTTCCACAGGGAGGTTTTACCCTGTGGAAAAACTTATAAATACTTATTATTTTTGTAATAAGGATCATCCTCGCTTCTGGGAGAACCAGGATAATGGATATCTAATAGAGATTGAGACAGAAATTGATGTTCTGCTACAGCTTTAGCTTTGATAATATCAATCTTTTGTTTCATGTTTATGTTATCAATTTGCATTTGATTAATGACTACTTTAGCTATCTTAGTCTTTTGCAAATGATATGAATTAATTGATATGATCCATATCTGACTTCTTCCAGTATTTAGAAACATAGCAATTACTTGATTCAGTTTATGAATGACAGATTTCTCTTCTTCATCAATTGGATTATTCTGTATAAGTCTTTGCATAACAGGTTTACCTAATTGTAGAGATTTATAAATCATATAATTGTTATGATTTTTATGTCTTGTTTGTCCTGTAAACAAACTTAAATAGCATTGCAGCTATCATTTATGAGAAGCTTCTAGATTATTCGGTGCGAGTTTCCTTCCTCCGATCTACTAGCACAGTCATCATACACAGGGAAAATCTGGAGCATATCTCCAGGTTAGTTTGTGATTATTTTCTTTAATGTTTAGTATAATTCAAGTAGTTTGATTAAATGTATTTGTAGTTTAGATTAGTAATTTAGTTTAGTTATTTTTCTGTCTTATTTCTGTCCATAAAATTATAAAAGCAACAAAAAAAAATACCTTTTGTTGTCCTAAGGCAGAATGCAAATGAATTTTTCAGGTTTTAATTAAATCTGTAAATTGTGGATAATGTACATTTTGTGGATAAGTTATATTACAGTCAGTAGTTAGATAGTGAATTAGTTAGAGTTAGTATAGTAGTAATTAGTAGATTGTGTTTATAGAATAGTTAGATTAGTTTAGTGCGTCTTGTTAATTAGTTTTAGTTAGTTTGTTTAGTAGTTAGTTTTAATTAGATTAGTTGTTAGTTAGTTTAGTTTGTTTTATTTATTTTTAGTTAGTTTAGTTTCTTTTATTTATTTTTAGTTAGTTTAGTTAATTTAGATTAGTTTTCTTTTGTTTTCTTAGGACCTTAGATCGGCTAACGGAGCCGCTAAACCCATCAAGGTGGTTCATCCCAAATGGCTTGGGTTATTAGACAACCCCGAACCAGTTCCACTCTCTCAGTTGATGGACGGTCAATTTCGCCCGCCAACAGGTCAGTGGTCTATTGTTGCAGAGATACTTTGAGGTAACACCTTCTCTATTTGCTGTGAGTTTAAAAGAGAGAGGAGAGTATCTATAGGTGTCTCTTTCAGTTGACAAAATACTTGCTCGACCTCAAGATATCATGAAGACTAGCGAAGGGAATGTTAACCTGTCAATGTGGTGTCCACCATTCGAATGGAAAAATACTTAAGCTTCATGTTGCCGAGAGGCGCATAGCTAAGGAGACAGAACTTCATTGAAGCAGAAAAGGAACGAATCAATATTCTAGCTGAGAAGGATGCTGAAGCACAAAAAGCTGCAACAACAATAGAACAAAGCAGGAAGCAATTGGAGGATTTAAGGCAAGAAAGCAATGCTACCAAGTATCTAGAGGCTAAGTTGGTTGCTACTATGACTTTTGTCGAAAATTTAGAAAAGGAGATAATTTTGGCAAAAGAATCCCAGTCCAAGGTTGCCAAAGCAGTTTCTAATGCTAATGATATACTAGCTAAGGTAAAATTTGAGATTGAGAAAGTAAAACATGCAGCTATTGGCAAGCTTCGTTATGATGGATCATATAACAATCTGGAAGAGGTACATGCAAATGTCCTTGATGTGGCAGAGCATCCTTGTTTTGAGGCATCTTTTTGAATGCAGCTGGCAGTCAAGACCCAAATTCCGCCAAAACAAATGAGGCAGATCTAGAACGAGGCAGATCTAGCAGTAAATTTCTCAAGTGACAACTTAGCATTTGGTTAGGTATCTTTCAACATTTTGAGGCAGAAGATCAGTGGATATAGAGTGGTTACAGAGTAGTTCTAGATCTTAAGGAGTTTGTTTTCATTAGCTATAACAATTCAGAGACAATTTACAGATGTCGCTTTAATTTGTTAATTGTTTTCTATTTTTGGAATGAAGTAAAGATCCCAAACTCCCAGCATTTAAAACATCAGCCAAAAGATAGGAACATATCCACTTTTGTAGGATAGAGGAGTTCGACTCATAGGGATCTAATGTGGTCATAAACTGATATATTTTGGAGATAATTTACAGGTGTCAGGCATGATTGTAACTGCTTTCTATTTTTAGAAAGCAGAGGTAGAGTGCGAGTCTGGGGGAAGACTGAGATATTTTTCTTATTTATGCACATGTAAAATATGTAAGCAGGGTTCGACCTGTGAGGGGTGTAATTTTCTTTGCTGGACTAGGGTCTTTGCCATTCCAGAAATTTTTTTCTGTAATCTTCGAATGATTTATCAGTAATGGGCATGCTGTTCACAGGATTCTTGTGCGGAGGTGTTGGTGGTGTTTCCCTTCTTTGTTAAGTGTTTTCCTGTTATCATTTCGCTTGTTTTCAATTTCTTATTATCAAATGATAGTAATAGAGAAGAATTTATTGTAAAATACTCTGCATCTGATCTTGTGATAATCTTTATGTTTCTCCTCTAAAAATCTCAGTTTATGAATTCTTAACTGCTCATTTGCTCACTTTTTCCTCCCCTAGTTCTTCCTCAAATCGACACCATTCAAACTTAATTTGATCCAACACTTCCACTACCTTGCCCTGTGTAAGAGTTTGTCTAGATCTGAGAATGAATCACAGATTTAAGTGCATACCCCATTTACCCAATGGACCTCCTTGCTGTCCCAAAACAACAATTTAAAAAACCAAAACCCCAACCCCTTACTTTCATAGCTAGCCTAATATCCATCCCATACAAACCAAGTTAAATTGAAAAGAGAGATCCCTCTCTGAGTCTTGGAGGGCTAGATCCAAGACTCCAAGTGGTTTAAGGTTACCTCTGTAACTGCCTCCGCGGCCTTGGACAAATTACAGAGTGTTAACACAATGCTTCTTCAATGTCCTAATTTTTCACGGAGTAGTCCACTAGACAATTGTCTATGTCATCCTAATCATATTCAAGGATACCATAGAACGTTTCAACTGACAACCCTTTAAAAATCTTAACTTGTAGTTGTTTTGTAAGGAACAATGAGTTGAGGATTAATTTGGGGTCTTGGACTTCATTAGTGCTTTCAACTATGTATACTTGTATCATCCTTTTGAATAGTTCTTCCCTCCTTGATATATCTTGGATGCACGCTTGAACAATATTATTCAATTTTTTTATCTTTTCTTTCCAGCATGCGTTCAACTATTTTATCCAACTTGGAGAGGGAATATCCTCCTCTCTTATCCTTATCTCTGTCATGTTGGAAACTTTGTTTCCAAAGGGTAGTACAACATCAAGGTAAAAATATTCTTCATTCTTTAGGTTGGATTTCAAATACTCATGGAAGGCATGTGCCCTCGAGACAAAAGAAACCATGTTTTTAGAAATTTTCCATGCCTCTGTGATCAATGCCATACTTTTCTTAATATTTATTTCCACATAGCTCATGGCTGATGTAAGTAGTCTTGAAGATCCTTTCAATTTAGCAGCTAGTGTGGTAGGTCTTACTATTGTCAAAGGACTAGCAAGAAGTGGAGGAGGCATTAATGCGTCTTCAATTTTCTTGATCCTTCCTTTAAACTTCATGTTTTCTGTTTCAAGATCACCAATGGAGTCATCCATAGCATCCCTAGTTTCTCTGTGAATTTTAGAAATCTGGGATGGCCACATATCACTTAGGTCAAGATATGAATGAGATTTCCCTTTTTTATTCTTCACATCACCTTTTTCAATAATCAATTTCTTGGATTCCCTGTCAAAGACAACACTTTGAAACACAAATGACTCTTCTTCATTGAAGGTCTCATTCTCAATGATTTCCAATGATGAATTCTGATGGGCCGTATTTCTTGACTGATCAATGATGCGAAACATTTTCTCGATATCTTCCTCAATATCCATGTCTTCAAGAGATAAGTTATTGATGCCACTTTCTACGTGGTGGTCTTCTTCCTCTTGCACAAAATTATTCATCTTCTTTCTCAGAGAAATATTGTGTGAGATCTCGATTTTTCTCGAAGGGGGATTATTTTATCCTCCACCACTAGAACTATTGTTGGTAACTTTCCTGGTTGGGTGGGCTGCTAGAGCAATACTCCAAGCTGTGGTAGTTTTAGGAGTAACAATTGGGTACTGGGCACACTTCTCGCTGGCACCCTTTCTTTTCTTCTTGTAAAACTCATTAGTACTAAGAATCGTTTCCAAGTCACCAACATTGTGAGGAGGAGCACCTAAGTTTTTATCTACTTCTTCACTTAGAAGAGTATGAATAAATGAATTCCTGAATCCCACTGCCAGCATATGTTCCACTAAAATTTTGTAAGGGCCAAACCCCTTTATATTTTCATCATATTTCAGATTCACATTGTGGAAGTGGTTCGCAAACTCATTGATTTTGTTTATATTCTTGAATATAAAGTCTCCAGTTTTCCAAAGAAAGGGTATGGATTTCTTTTTCCATTTCTCATGGAAAAAGTACAGCCATGAATTATACTACCTTGCTACTTCTGCGATAAACATTTTATCAGATACATGGCATGGAATAAAAGAAGGATTTTCCTTGGAACCAAAAATCCTTATAACATTATGATTTTCCATCTGCTCTAATGTCCCCTTTTTATCGAAGAATTTATTTTCCTGTTCGGATATTCCAGGGGTATCTTTATCAAACAATAATCCTTTGAAAATTGAAACGAAATCATTGTAAACTTCATAAAAATGTAAAGAATCCTTGTGTCTCCACAACACTTGGTACCATAAGCTAACTAGATCAAGTTCACAGTTCTCTCTCTTATAGATGGACAATATTGGAAATTTACAAAAATATGCTATCACGGACACCAAATAAGAAGCCATGAAGAATTTCCAGTATTTCTTGTACTATGAAAATTGGGAGGATATTTCAATGGCAATCAATTTTCCCTAATCGAAAATAGCTTTCTCTTTAACTATAAACTATAGAATATAAAGAATCATTCAGGAAATGGTGGCAATGCTTTCTTGGCTTGTCATCCTGGTAAACAACTAAGCAATTTTCTAAAAGGGATTTTTGAAAGATTCTAATTGAAGCCTAGTAATATCCTCTAGAATAGACGTTGGTTTCTCCAAATATTCTGGCAAGAGATCGAACCCATTATCATGTTTTTTCAGGAAATTCCCACAATCTTCCCCTTTGAAGGTAAGAGTTGGCTCAGGGAGATTCAACATATTACAAAATATTTGCAGTGAAAGAGAGATGGGGGAACGATCTTGGAGTTGTATGATTCATTGAATCGATACGTATTTCTCAACGCATCATGAAACCAGTTACTTGTAGTCGAAAACTTTAGGGACAGACCCCGCACAAGAAATTTTAGATGTCTAGATCACTTCTTTTTTAGCAGAAGGGGACAAATAGTAAGAATACGCTCTAGACCACTGGAAATTATGGTCTTCATGCCCAAAAATATTTAAAATATCACCACAGAACTGTTGTCGAGCTGATGCTATCATAGGTTGACGAGAGCATTCCTTTACCAGATAATATTTGAAATAATCTCTTGAGAGAGATAAAAATAATATAATCTTTGGCAAGTCGTTCTTTAATGTGGTTTTAATCAGAAATATCCTCGGGCCCTTCTCTTATTAATGGCGTTCTTTACAGAATTTGTATGATTCTTTATTAGCATTAAACCATACTAAATGTGTATTAGGAAAAACACGAAGGTGACGGGGACAAACGAGAGAAATTATGATTTGGGGATTTTTGTGATCCCGCCAACCCAGGAACCCATGACAATTCTGACGGTCATAATGTAGGTCACAGATATTTGGGTGAAAAATGGATATCGTAGAACTCATAATATGAAATATTGAACCCGCGAACCCAAGATTGCAAAAAAACAGTTAAGTGCATAATAACATGGCAGTCGGTCGAAATCATGATATGGAAGTATGGATGGAGATGAAGATCCGCAAGTCCACCAACCCGCGAACCAACCATTTTTGAAAAATGACTAAGTATACTAACTAGAAAGGGAAAAGAGAAGGGAGAAAAAAAAGGGGAGTGAGGGTAAGTATAGAAGAGGGAAAATAAATGGACAAAAGAAGTTGGGAAAATAGAAAAGGGCAGGGAAATTTTGGAAGCGGGAATTGATCTGAACACCTACCTCTCTTGATTTGAACTATAATAAAAGAAATTTTTTAAAAGTATTCTTATAAACACATATAAAATATATAAAGTAAATATATAATAAAATAAATTTTTATATTAAAAAATAAATTGATATTAACAAAATATTAAAATTAGAATATATATATACATACATATATATATATGTTGGAGATATTACACACTCAGAATAATTTTCCTAAGTTTGATAGACCAATGCTAAGAACACTTCCTTAGATGAGAACATTCTCTATAGAGAATATTCCCCTACAATATAGGGTGCTCTCCTTCAGTTCAGAGTCAGTTACACTTTGTTAGACTAGTGGAAGTCACTCATGCATGGAAACCTTAGTTTTATCACCAGTAGTTGCATGTGTTTCTCTCACTTCCACACATGTAACTTAGTTAACTGATGAATGCATGGATTAGTTAACTAGGACTTGGTGGCAGATTACTTCGGTTTCTATTAGTGAATTTCTAGACCTCTCTAAATCACTACTATGGTGCATTAGTTATTCATGTAGCCTATATCTATTGTAAATTATTCACTCTTTCAATGTGTAATACGATCAATACAATTTCTCATTCTTTCACTCCTATTTTTCTCTCTTCTCCTCACCTTTGCAAGTTGTACACCCTAGTAGTGTTCAGGGGGGTGTTGTAGATATTACTCACACAAAATATTTAGCTAACAATGATGCATACACAACATGTAATGGTGTGAAGAGAAGAAAAAATGGAGGAAAGAATGAAATGATTTCTATTAATTGTATTCCACATTCAAAGAGTGAATAATTTACAATATATATAGGCTACATGAGTAACTAATGTACCATAGTAGTGATTTAGAGAGATTTAGACACTCACTGAAAGACACTAGAGTGAATTGTCACCTAATCCTAGTTAATTGATCCATGCAATCATCAATTAACTAAGTCACACATGTGGAAGTAAGAGAAACACATGCAATTATTGGTGATAAAACCAAGGTTTCCATGCATGACTAACTTCCACCAATCTAACTGAGTGTGACTAAGTCTGAAATGAAGAGAAGTGCCCTATTTTGTAGGGAAATATTCTCTAAAGATAATATTCTCATCTAAGAAATCATTCTCAACATTGGACTATAAACCTTAGGAAAATAATTACCTAGGTGAGTGTGTAATATCTTCAACACCCCTTGAACACTACTAGGGTGTACATGGTGAATGGGTCTCGACAATAGAGGCCATGTTAGGTACCCATGAACAATGAAAATAGTGAACACTAAAGAAAAGTGGGGAAAGAGGGAAAACATCATGGGAAAACCCCGCCTCAAAGAACAATGCATCAAAAGATTAGAAAAAAAGGGTAATGTCCTTCACACCAAGGAGACCTTGCAAATGTGCAAGCTTATGCTCGATGAAGATTTTGTTGAAGAGGTATATGTTTATATGGATTTGATAAAGTAGATGCACTAGTGAGATATACACATATATCCACCTTCTCTTATTGTAAAGAAGAATATCAAAATCCATGTGAAGTTTGGATAAAACTTTGAAAATTGTGCGGCCATTTCCAGAAAAATGCTGAAAATTTGTTGATATTTAAAATGCTCATAACTTCACTTCCCATACTCCGCTTCAGACGTGTTTTTTTTTTAATTGGATATTTTTCAAATAGGAATTCAAATATCACTACAAGGAAAATACATTTTAGTGGAGGTTATAACAGAGGTTTCTAGTGTTACAAAATTGACAAAAAATGTCAAAAAAACCTCTGCTACAACATTTGTTTTTGATAGCAGATGTTTTTGCGAATACTATAATGAAACTTGATTATAACTAAACAAATCTGGGTGGACAAAGGTGTTAGAGGATTTTTACAAATCGATGCATTTTTATGAGGAACAAGCACCGATACGTACATATACCTACTGCACCGGTGTTGTACACTGGAAGTCAAGCACTAGGATAGTAAAATCTTTAAGCACCGAGGCAACAAACTATTTAAGCATCTAGGTGTTTGTCTTATATGGACCATGGATTTAATATTAAAATGCACCGGGAGAGTTAAAAATAATTAAGCACCAAGGATTTCATCTTAGAACGCACTGGTGCATTATTAATAAGAAGACACCGATGTTGTATAAAATAATATGCACTGGTGCATTACCTAGAAAACCCCCTCGGTGCATTAAAAATAGAAAGAATCGATGATTTTTAGTAACAAAAAGGTGTCAATTTTTATCAATAAAAAAACAACACTGATGCATATTAGTAACACAAATGCACCGGTTCTTATTAATACTCATAAAGCATCGATGCTTATCAATAACACAAAAGCATCGGTGCTGCGTATACGCTTAACGCACTGAATGACAATTTTTTTAAATAATGTTGTGATATTAAATAAATATTGAAATCAGTGCTAAGTGATTAGATAAAAGTATCGATGCGAATTTCTTATGAAACACACTAGTGTATTTTAATATTAAATGGGTCGATGAGATTAATAATTAAAATACACCGAGAAACATCGACTTGTGATAGTGCAATTATTGTTATTTTTTAATTTCATTATTTATCGAAAAAATTACATATATCTTATATTTTGATTAGTGATTTTGGATATGATGTTTTGATTAATTTGTTATATCATCATATTTTTCTTCTCTTCATTATAATATTTGGTCATCCATATATTTAATCAGCGATGGAACATTTCACAACGACATTGGACAACACAATAGAATAAATTAAAATATATTTATTATATGAATAAGAGGGTCTTTGTCATAAAAAAAGGGACACTTATTAGTAATCCCTTGTCTTTCAATTGGGACACTATGTCCATTACATTAAACAAAAATATCTGATTTTCACAAAAAAATATTTCAAAAAAATACAATTGCATCTTGCATTGATATCCAAATATATTGGTCATCATTCTTCACTAGAACTGTTGATATTGCTTGAGCTACTTCCATGCCCTGGGTTATATTTTTGAATTTTTGGTTGATTGCCTCGATTGTTTTCATCTTCTTCAAGTTCCATCTACAAGCATAAAAATAAACTGTAATGAGTCTATCTACATTGGTGAGAATAATGAAAATTGAAATAAATAATATACATGAATGTAAATTGAAAAATGACGTACCTGCAAAGCAAGAATTGACTCATGAATCATAAACATATGCTCAAAATCAAATCTCATACCTTGTTTCAACAATTCTTTTGTTGGCTTAGTTCCATACTTTGTTTCCTGCAAGTTTTATACCCCATAATAAATCATAGATTTAATATAAAGTATTATTTTTGTTTCATTAATGACAAAAGTAAAACAACATAGATTATACTTACAAATTCCACAATTAATTTTTTATATGCCAAGATATACTCACAACCCTTAATTAACCCAATGTCAATCAATTTTGTTGATGGATCTTCTATGTATGTTAGCACCTATTTGAAGAAATTCAAGGATGGTTGTTGTAAAACAACTTAAAATATACAAAAAAAAACTTTAAGTTGTTATAAGGAAATAAAAATTACTCACAAACTTTGCTAACAACCTTTTTCTTCCTTGTCGTCCAGTTTTATGTGCAGAATGAGTTTCATTTTCTTTTCTTTTCTATAAGATAATATTTGAAAATTAATATTTAATGATAAATTAATTATTTGTACCTAATAGAAAAATTCAATGATTACATACATTTGAAGCATATTTTTGTTGAGATAGCTCCTCCTGTGATGCAATTATGTCAATTTCTTTGACCATCTGC
>JZKD02S0619747.1:617276-633748 GCA_000966675.3 Picea glauca
ATATATATATATATATATATATATATATATATATATATATATATATATATATATATATATATATATATATACTAAAAAGGTGTTTTTAGGAATATTACTTTTTGAATGATTCTTTTTTGTTGTTCTATGTTTTTGATATTGCAAGTCTGATAGGTCTCGTTGAACATTGCTTTGGAAATGCTTCCTATAGTTTAGATATAACTTGGTTCTTGGAATCATTGGATTTATTTTTATATTATAAGTGGAAATTATGTTTATACGTTCTTTCCACTATATCCCTCATAGTTCTGTAAAAAAAAATTCCCCCTTTGATTAATCTCCAACACCACTCCAGATGAACTAGGGACCAATTCATCATCATTTACATATTCTATATTAATTGGTTTTGTTTTGTTAGGATGAAATTATGTTCCCTCATTGTTGGTGCATGTAGAACATTAAACATATGTGAATTAATAGATTGTTTGAAACATGTCTTATACTATTCCTAAGTATATCATTAATGAAAATTTAAAAAAAATAAATCATATTGAATAGTATTTTTTCTTTCACCCGATTCATCCCTGTGCAATTTTCCATCAAGATTTTATGCTCTTTTGCACTTAGATCAAAAATAATCTTATCAAGCTTCCTCATTTTGTGGCTCAACATAACACACACACTAACCAATACATATTAGTTAAACTTACATATAGTTCAACCATATTAGTTTCGTATATAATTTACAGAGAACATACCTTTTTTTTTTTCCAGATGTGTCATCATTGTGTCGACCAAAACTTTTCTTATTTGAACTCTTCTCACTCATATTTTTATCAATATACAACATGTACCATTAAATACAGAAATTATTAAATATATTTTATAAATAAATCACATAGTTTTCAGTGAAAATAAATTGTTGTAACCGATGTGCTTTTTAAATACAAAACACCAGTGTGTTTATTAGATACAATGCATCGGTACGTTAAATACAACAAAATGCACCAGATAGTTTAATTTCTTTTTTAAAAAATTGCGAATTACAGCAGTGCGATATATATAGAATACATCACATTGACTACAATAGAAAAGAAAAGCATAGTAAACAAATTAAACATTCATAAAAAAAAACAATAGAAAAATTACATACCGATGAGAAGAAAAATTAAAAAAAAATATGTGACAGCATTTTCTGTGTTGTTTAGATGAGAAAACATTAACGGTATTTTTTTTTGCACCATATTTTTTATTTTTATTTTTTAATTTCTGGCTTGATCGGTGCTCCTTAGACATAAATGCACCAATAGGTTTCTATGGAAATGGCGCATCAAAAAATTGGAAAACGTTTAAAAAAAACATCAAATCGAAAACCGTTTAATTTTTTTTTTTTAAAGGTCAGAGGGTCGAGTGTGTTTGGGATCTGATGCAATAAGTGGTCCCTTTGCATCACATGCCAAACACTTATATATAGAAGAAAAAAAAAACATTAGATCCAAAATGCTTAAAATAGAAAGCCCTAATTCTGAAGTGATAGAGGGAGTTAAGCTCTAGGGTGAAATTTTGCATTCACGTAAGCAAACAAAAACAAGGGTTCAAGGTAAGTATGAATTTTTCTTCTTCTTTTTTTTTTTTTTTTAATTAAAATCCAAATAGGAATACAATTTGTAAAAAAAATTATTATCAAAATCAATAGTAAAATTTAAATTTTTTACTATGTAGGGTTTTAAGTTAATCACCATACCCTTAAAATTATGATTTTCTGAATATTTCTGTTGTTCCAAAATATTCTTCTGCTCCACAGTGCTCCCCGATATGTCTCTCTTCCAAATCTGTCCCCTGTAAATTTGGACAAAATATTGAATACCTTCTTAATATTTAAATTTTTTTATGAAAAGGGTTTAGAGTGAATCACCATACCCTTCAAATTCTCATATTCTGAATAATACTTTGGTTCCAAAGTATTCTGCTCCTCCATAGAGTTTCTCCATGTGTCTCTCTTATAAGTATCTCCCCTGCAATATTTTCCAAAATAATGAAATAGTGAATATTTTTTTAGTATTTAAAGGACTTTATGAAATTCAATTCCCACTCTTGTTTTAATTGTTTAATAAAAATTGCACTTTTTAAAAATATTTTTTGGCACGTTGATGCATTTATGTAAGATGCACCAGTGTGTCCATATTACATTATGCACCGGTGCGTCCATATTATATGACGCACCGATAGCATACAATTGTTTTATTATTAACAAAACCTCAAAACACGGTGCGATTAATTTTCCAAGGCATCGATGCTTATTATTAATATGCACACTGGTGCATTTGGAGTTTATAAGTGCACATGTTTGATTTTAAAGTTATTTGAAATTTTATTTTCACATAAATTACTATATTCATATCAACTTATCTTTTAGGATGATTTCACATGACTTACAATACTTCAGTAGACATTTTACGTTTTATGTCGCCTTATTCTTAAAAAAATGGTTTCAAAACTATATTCAAACTCAGATTGTGGTATGGTCCTCGAAATTTATTTTAGATATGTACAGAAAAAATTATTGCTAAATTTGTTGAAATGCAGGGGGAAACCTTATTATATGATCAAATGGCCAATTCTTCAAATTCCATCCCATTCCATATTGCTAAAAGTCCATCGCAGAGTTCTCCCTTTCCATCTCTAGTTATTTTAACTTATTTTATTTATGTTTCGATTATCTAATTGATTTTTTTTATCCATGTGAATCTGGAAAAAAATGTATCCAAATTTGCAGGATACTGATTCAGAATCGACTTCATATGCATAAAATATTCCATTACCAGTTCAAAAACGTCGGAAGGTCTTTTCATGAGCAACATACCACAAGTAGTTGGTAGATGAAAATGGCCAGTTACTTTACCCTGCTAATTGTGATATTCCATGTTCCAGCCACAATCATGGGTCGGCGATGGCAATCATTGTTTGGTATAGTGTAATTTGAACAAACAAATTATGGCATTGTGATTACTAATATCATTGACGTACTAATGTTCAATATTTTTGAAATTATTAGGATTTTGATGATGAGCGACCTACCTACCATCTTCCATTGCACCCCACAGCAATGTCAACCTGAGAGAAGGGTGAAATGAGAGCACAACTTGGAGAGGAAGCCTACCAAGAATGGTTGAATTAACCACCTATTCAATTCCCACTATGTCCCGATTCACCAATTAGGAAAGACTACAACAATAGTAGTTCTTCAAAAGCTAGAAATGGAGATAATGAAAAAGAGGTTAGTATGGTTGATTACTTACGAGATACTACTGCCATGGAGACAATTTTGTTAGACGCATTCCAAAAAAATGAGCTATGGGATGATTCTCATATCAGTGATACCATTTTAGAAATAATGAAATTTGCTTCCATGACCCCTCTCTTTGGACCTAGTTCCTGATCAAAGTCTACCCAACCTAGAAAAACAATGTTACTGTAAAACGTGAAAGAAAAATTTGGCATGTCAAAGACATGTTTCTCAGAAATATTGAGGTAATTGACCAACATGTGCCTTATATTAATTTTGATAAATCTTGTCACACAATCAAAATTATAAATGGTTTCTTTTATAAACGTTAAATGATCTTGTACATGTCTATTTCCCACTAATTGCAGGTTATTGAAAGATAAGGTTATTCCTAGTGACAATGTTTTTCCTGGTAGCTATGAAGAGGCAAAGAAGTTGTTGAAAAGGTTGGGTATTAAGTATATATGATGCATAAGTATCACTCCTACTCAACAGTACATCATTAGCCAGTGCATTAGCGCACAAGGAGGGAGAAGATCTCGAGAAGAGAGAAGTGCCAACCTTCTCATTTTGTTTTAAATTTATCATTTAATGTAAATTAAGTGTGTAAGGCTCAAGGAAGGTAGAGACACTGTATTTGTATAGGATGCATGTAAGTCGCCTGTAATGGTTGATAGGTAGATGAATCTAGATCCAATTCGGATGAGTTGTAAATTAAATGTAATTTAATGCATTTAGGTGGAGGAAGGCTCAAGAAGCCCCTCTTTTTTAAGAAGATAAATGTATTGAGATCAAGAGAGTAAGTAGAGTGTATTAGGAGAATAAGGAGAATAGTTCTCTACGAGTAGATGAGGATAATTCTAGAGAGGAGAGAAGAACTGAGACTCTGTTGCAGTCCAGTCTTGTAACCATTGTAAATACTCTTATAAAAAGAATTCAGATTTAATAGAAAAATAGATTTCCCTACATATGTATCTTTGTATGTATCATCTGTGTGATTGATTTTTTTTTTTTCTGAATGTTTATTGAATTTTTATGAATTCCATGAGTGCAATTATGTTCCCTTTGCAGGAATAGATAGAATTATCTTTCTGTGTGAATTTTTGAGTGTTCTAGGCTCTCAAGGATGTGCAAGAAGTGCGCTAGAAATCAGTCAGGAGTTATATGAGGGGCTTTCCTAGTGGGCACACCAAAACCAATCAATCTCAGAGGGATAGTGAAAATAGTGCACAGAGAGAGCATAAGGAGTGCGCCTACACTCATATTAGTGTAAAATATCAAATGGAAGATAAGATCAAGGAGTGCGTAGGTGAGTCAGTAAATTCCAAGACTCAGGAGACAGAGTGCAAGGAGTGCATGAATCCAACACTTTGTCAAAGTGCTAGTATACCTCAAGGAGAAAGAGAGGGAGTGCCAAGAAGGAACAAGAAGTTGTTGAAGGAGCAAAGGATTGAACCCTTTGAAGTTCAAAGAGTTGAAAGATCAGGAGAGATAACACTAGTGTGTTGTAATATCCCCAAAATTTTAGAATATTAAATTCTAAGTGAACTTTGGAATAAATTTCCATTTTTGGAAAATTCGGATTTGGAAATTATTTGCCATTTATGAAAAATCCAAATTTGGAAATTTTATTATTGTAATTAATTATTTGATGATTGTTGGGCAAAGATTTGACTTGCCCAACTAACCTCTTTTATTTTGACACATGTGAAAGACAAACTTTTTATAAATTAAATGCTGGAAGACAAATGGAACAACCAAGTTAAAAATAACTGACCATGACTCCATGAGTGGGGAATAGGTTTTAGTTTCCTCAAGGCTGATTTTTACAAGTGGCAAATGTGGAATTTGACCACTATTAGCCCCTAAAAATTAGGGATTTGTAAAGCTGCGAATTTCCCAAGGAGGGAAGGAAAGACCTAGGCACAAGATGCATATAAAAACAACATATGGAGGAAGCAGGACGCTGCTTAGTATGTTGAGGGGAAAGGAAACTATTTTATGTTATGAGCATTGTTAGTGTGAGGCAAAGGAATTTCTGATCTGTGGATGGTGACTGTAGCTAAGGAGGATAATTCTGTTTACCCTTATGGACTCATGGTCAGGCTAGGGTTTGAACATGGCAAGTGAACTTGGTTGTTCTTTTCTATGGTTGGGTGGAACGTGGTTGTTCCATTTGTATTCCAGCATTAGGTTTCAGATATGTATCTTGACTTGCATTCTTTGTCAATATTATGTTTGATTATTATTGGTTAGGAATGTGGTGGTTTATTGTAGTTCAAGGATACTATATTGTTTTAATTGAAATGTGATGATGGTATAGATATATATGTGTGTGTTCTCATCCATACAGAAATAGCAGAACTATTGTATGTTCTTATTAATCATTAAATATGGTTATACATATAAAAACGACTGTATATACATATATATGTGTTCATGCAAAAAGAAATGATAGAACTATTGTATGTTCCTATTGGTCATTAAATATATATATATATATATATATATATATATATATATGATTGTATATACATATATGTGTTCATGCATAAAGGAATGATAAAACTATTGTTATATTCCTATTGACCATTGAATTATATTTATGTTGAATTACTATTTCAAATTTGTACAAATACCATAGAGAATAAATAGAATGAATAACAGTCCATATATATCCTTCATATTATCTATCACAATAGAAAAATAGTGATTCAGTAGTCTACAAGTGTATTGCAAAAGTAGTTGTCACATTCACATGAACCTTGTTCAAAGCATTTACAAACATAACCTGTGTATTCAATAGATCATGGTTCAAATATTACCATTGGAGTACCATAGGCCAAAGAATCCATTACCACTTGTATTGTAAACAAAATCTAAGAAGTATGCATAAAATATGTATGTAACCGAAGTAATGCATGCATATATCAAAACTCGAATACCTTTCGAGAGAGAGTTTTCCTTCATCTTCTTTCCTCGATTTGTATAACCTGCAAAAGGAGAGAAGACGAGGGTTTAGTAAACAATGTTAGCATTTTAATGGAAATTAAATATTAAGAATAAGGGCAATAATTAGCTTGATTTTGGCGAAGAACCAGATCACCATTGGTGCTTGTGCGTCAATATGTCCAAGATCTAGGAAGAGGAGGAGTGGACCCAAAATCGACTGATGGGTACCCTCGCAAAATCGAAAAAGGGCCCCATCATTATTTTCATGTAACCGTGCATACAAATTAACAATAAAACAGAGAGAGGCGATGACATATAACTAACATCGAATTAGACTGTGCATATATTAACCAACTGGAAGTAAACATCTATATTTTATCTGAACACTGTGTATATTGACATTTAAATCTTTTAAAATTGAAAGAGGCACATAAGACATGTACTTTGTGTATTCACATGTTCATAAGAGGCGCATAAGAGTTGTGACCTAGGTATTGTTCACATGAATCACCCAAGAATTAAATAACATTACAGCAAGAACCAAATCCCTCCCGACAGAGAAATCGTTGTCTAAACCAGAGGGTACAAACAAGTGTCATTTTCAAACAACTAAACCTTGTTTACATTGCTAGTTATAGGCACGGGAAGTAAATACGAAAACCTTTCACCAAGCGTAGATTTACAAATTACAAAGAGAATTAATACTGCTACATATGATTACATAGAGTGCAATTACAAATCCCATAGAGGGTTAATAGCACTATTTTCATACACAAAGCACAAACTATGATTTCCACAGAGTGTTAATATATTTTACATAGAGCGTAACTACGAATTCCCATAGAGGGATTTATATTGCTATTTATAATTTTACATAGGATGAAATTTACTGACTTCCCCACAGATGATCAATTTTGCCATATATATTATTTCTATATGTGTACACAGGAAGTAATTTATGAATTTCCAGAGGTTTATATATGTGTGTGTGTGTGTGTGTGTGTGTGTGTGTGTGTGTGTGTAAATGGTAAATATGAAAATACCCTACAGAGTTTGACAATAGACAAATCAGGATAATAACAGTCAACATAGCAAGTCTCGGGATTTTTAGGATGAGTACCAGAGCATAGGACTAGTAGGGTTATAATGGTAAAAGGAGACAGACTAGGGTTCAACCTTTAAAATTTTTTGGGCCACGAAAGAACCGTAATGAGTAAGGGTATAAGAACAACATTCAA
Organism: Picea glauca; assembly: GCA_000966675.3. Lineage (NCBI taxonomy): Eukaryota > Viridiplantae > Streptophyta > Pinopsida > Pinales > Pinaceae > Picea > Picea glauca. Next base: position 624,732 of record JZKD02S0619747.1, read on the forward strand.
CTGAGGGGAAACACAATAAACCTCCAGCCCCAAAACCTTAAAAACCGAGGAACTTTGGGAGGAAATTGCATGCGGAGGCACAACATTAATACATGTAAATCCTCAAATAGAGAGCATGCCATGAAATATATTCACACATAGATATTAAATAATGGAATCGTTAATCACCTTGGTGTACAAAGAAACATGAGTATGCATTTTTGTTTTCTCCATAGAGCATCGGTCATGGTTTCAAACACAGAGACAAAACCATTACAGAACCAAGGAGCTGAACCTCACCAAGGCACACAGTTCATGTTGCAAATGTAGAGACAAAACTTGTTACAGGACTTGTTGGAGCCGCCTTTGTTTTTTAGCCCGTTTTGAATTTCATATCTTAATGCTCGAAATTGAAATATGGTTTTCGTATTTTCCTTCTTTTGTTCCAAAATATCTGAAGTCTCATCACGCAGACGACGATGGTTATCATACTCTTAAGGCGAGTTCTACTTTTCATTCAAATGATTTTCCCCTTTTTGTTACCTTGGGATTTCGTATGTCGAATGTTATAGATCACTTAGTTCACAAGTCCCGAAGAGAGAAACGGCGAGATCACTTTAAAGTTTTACCCAGGTCAATAGTGAGAGTAATTTTTTTCTAAACGATGGTTAAGCATCATCGAGGTTTCGCATCTCCATGTTTACTAATTCCAAAAGTCTTACTGTCGTAACCCCGATAGTTGAAACCGCGAGATTCATGTTTTAGTAACCCGCGTTAATGATAAAGGTAAAAATCTTAGCCGCAGTTAAGCTCTGTCAAGGATTCGCAATTCGGAGTGTTTTCCTTTAAAAAGATACACTGTCAAAGCCCTGAGTCACGATAAATATAGAAACATAATTAATTAAACACTTAATCCGGTTTTATCCCCCATTTTAATTAAATCATATCTTCGTGATTTCGCAACTCGGCATATGAACTTCTCGGAAGCTATACCTTCAAAGCTCCAAGTCGCAAAGTTGCGATATAAATAATCACATAATTAATCAAGCACCTAATCATAATTACGTTTTTAACCAAAAATAATCATCGCAATCTCGGGTCTTAGAGGTTCAAAAGGTTAAAATGAAAACTTCCGATGTAGCGAGTACCGAAAGATCAATTAACGTTGATAAAACCTGATTAATTGAGCTAAGCCAACATTTCTCGTGATTTGATGCATGCACAATCTATGAGGCAGTATTAATTTTTCCTTACACCAACTGACATTTTGAACTACCAAAATTTATGGAATTAATTAGAAACAAGGCGAATCGACAAGTAAGGATTGTGTTTTTATTGCCAAATTTATATTTAAGCATGATTTGACCGTTTTGTTTTTGAAAGGTACCAAGTTTTAAATGGTTGAATATATAGAGCTGTTACTTGTTATCACAAATTCATTTCTATATTACACAGATCAAACTTTTCTCAGCGAACTAATTTCTGTATGTATACATATTTTGATCGCAGAAGAGCTAAAGCAGGATCCCCCACCATGGCCCCGCGAAAAGTGTCTAAAGCCAACGTTGAGGTTTCGGGAAAAGGTTCAGAAAACATCGCTGATACTTCACCTCGAAGTGTCGACTCTATCCAGACCTGGTCATTTGTTTCTGATGTTCTACAGGCTAAATTAGTAGATTATTTTGATGATTCCAGTGACAATGAAAAAGACAACCTGACCACCAAATATAAGATTGTCGTGCAATCTGGAATGCATAAAGTAGCGGCCAGGCCATGATTTCTCCCTTACTATAATATGGTCCAGTGGGAATTAGACCATGTGGACATACCAACCAGAACCATCATCAATGAACAAAAGGTCACCATCGAGACTTTCAGACCTGAACAACTGTAAGCTATGTACAAGTTGCCTACCGTGTCAGACCTTACATACGATGCCGAATTCTTAGAGAACTTCAAACATAAGGAATGTGTGCAATATGACAAGAATATGTCCAATTTAATCAGAGATTGGGTTTCACACCCTGCGAAGTTCAGGGCAGACAGTAATGGTATATATTCAATAGCTTCCTTGGAACCACAGTTCAAATATATAGCTATGATGACCTGCATATTATATGGGAGAGAGGACACCACACATTTCTTTATTCAATGGGTGCCTCTAATACATCAAGTCGCCGAAGGCTGTTCCTTCGACTGGGCGAAAATGTTGTCTGATAGCTTGACCAGTCGAATTACAGAGTATCGGGTGCAGAAGGAGAGCGGAAAGATAGCTTCATTCTTTATGTTCGCATACATTATGGACGCCATGTGTTTTCTAACACCCTTTCCCTTAATGAGCTGGAGTTGGAATCCATCAGAGGCCAAGCCCATCCACGTCTACCATTCAAAGTTGTGGGAAAACAAAGCGGCATATTTCGTGTATGAAATCTTTAACTGGGTAATGGTACCACTGCATGTCACTATTTTTGGCCACCCGCCACCCAGGATCTCGGACAGTATAGTGATGAATTTGAGCAGTATAGCCGACTGGTATGTAGAAGCATAATTCTCATATCTCAGAGTTTTCGGGGCTTTTGTTCCCCCACATGCATTACCATTATTTATACCTGACAAGATAGCTTGTCGTGAGGTTGGTAGGCAAACCGTAATCGGTGGCATAAGCAAGGAGCTTAAGGGATATTCAAAGAAGGTATGGACACCTTTTCCTGTTCATTTAAATTCATATTCTTTGTTAGATTTCGGGCATGCTAAAGCTGAGGTAGCAGCCCTAGAAGACCTAAAATTGGTTCTTATTGAATTCAAGAAGCACGATCTGCAAATGGTCGTAAGTAATCATTTGGCCAGTTGTAGACTCAAAAGGTTCGAACACGAAAATTTTCCCTCGGATGATATTTTCCGAGGTGCAAGATCTTATGCCGAGATTTTGGCTTGGTTACAAACCCTGGCACCTGAAGAGAGGGCCGATTTTCTAAAATTCCAAGAACATCGACGTAGTTGTCTTCCTGTAGTATTGTGGGGTGAGAATCCGAGTATAGCGGAGGTGAAACAAAAAGAAGCCGAAGGCTCCAAAGATACGAGGCCTAGCGAAGAAAAACACCAGGACAGGGAAGAGCAAACTAGGATTCTGAAAACAGAGATAAAGACTCCTGACCCACCGAAAAAGTAGACTCTGGTTACTACTCCGGGGCAACCAGCTAAGAAAATCGGAGATCCCATCACATCCATTACTCCCTTGCAGTCAACTCAGGGAAGCATAGATGCAGGGTGGATTTTAAATGAAGAATTGAGACCTATAAGGGTGGAAGAGCTCCCTCCAAATGAGTTCTTCTTTGATAAGAAGAGAAAGGCTGTGGTAAAAAGAGAATTTTATCAGGAAGAGGGATCAATAGCCAAGAAGTACAAAGTTTTGACTGATGGGAAAGACAAAAAGAATGAATAGTTTTCTACAAAGATAGCTGGGACCTTAGGGGCATATGCCACAACAAACCAATTTTCAGTCGAGGTTTTGAAAAATCAGCTGAAGCGAAAAAATCGTCTCATCAAAACCTTAGAAGCTAGACTAGCCATGGAAGAGGAGGCTGCCAAGGACCAGGTGAGCACAGGAATAGAACAAGCAAGGCTGGCCGATAAAAGCGAGATAGAGCTGCTCAAAACTAGGCTCGAACAAGCAGAGCTGGTAGTTTAGAACGGTCATATACAAGCGGGGAAGCAAAAGGACTTGATTGAACAACTACAGGCTAGAGTGGAAATCATCGAAAGTAAATTTATAGATATCGAGATGTTCTAGTCCCAGGCGATGGAGATTCGGAGCAGGGTTTCTACAGCCCAACGAAATTTACTTGCCAAGGTAGAGATAATTCGGGACAACTACTTACCTGTTGATGAAGTATTGGAAAATTTATCTGTCAGAGAAAGAGAAGCTGGAGCAGCTTAGGTCACTTTTCAAGAGGTTGTGATAGCTACAAACAACAGGGAATCAAGAAGTACTCCTAGGTTTTCCATTTCAGAGCATACCATAGGAAATATTTTATTGAAAGAGTGGGAGCACAGTATATCAAAAGGTAAACTACAAGCCAAGAAGGTAATGAAATCCTTTGAAGAGGCTTTTGGCTCTATAGATGGTAATCTGTTAGGTATTGATATTGAAGGCAGTGCTGAGACATTGAGTCAAATGAATATAGGGAAAATCTCTCTTGATATAAGCGAAAAAGAAGAAAGAGATTCGTCTAAAATCTCACAAGTAACTATGGTAGACATAGTTCAAATAGATAGATGTATGATTAAACCCAGTGTCCAATTATGCACTATTGACATCATAGACCGACATATGGAAGAAAGGTTACCACAATTGGCCTGATATTGTTACTCTTTTGAGGTCAGCTGTCAAGTAGAACCGTCAAGGTTGATATCTCGGCTGTGTTGACAGGCGAAATTGACCGTTCGTCAACTAGAGGAGTGAATCCGGTCCAGGGTTGTCTACTTAACCCAAGTCATTTGGATTAATCCAATCCGACAGGTTTAGCAGCTCTGTTGGCCGATCTAAGTCCTAAGAAAGTGAAAAACAAAACTAAAGAATATAAACTAACTTAATGAAAAACACTCGCTGAAAACTATATACAAATCTAATATATACTTACACTTTGCTAACTAATATTTATAAAATAGATCTACTTATTATATGTACAATGTATCCAAATGATTATATCTCTAATATATGTATAACATTTACAGAATGCAAATTTTAATCTAAATCTGCGAAAATCGAATATGAATTGATTTATTTAATGACAACAAAACTATCATTCAGTCTTTTTTGATTTATTTTTTATAATGTTTATACACCAGAAGTGAAATAACCAACTATCTAATTGAAAAAAAAAGATAACAAACAGTAAAAATGTGTTTAGATTACAGTAAATTCCTATATTAATTAAACTAATAAAATAAAACGAGCAAACTAACCTGTAATCGCTTCTCCTATTGGTCCTATGTATGGCATCCAATTTCGTTGTTTGATAAGGCAAACCCGTAACAGATCTTACAAATGCTTCTCGTAAACGCGAAGCAGTAATGAGTGAAAGCAAATGATAGAACATATAAGAGATGTAGTAACAACAATTTTATAATTTCACAAATGACCACATTGAGATAAATCTTGCTACGAAAATTTGTGTATAAATGTTCAATGAATAAAGAATATGAATCTTCTAATCTCAAATTTGAACAAAATAATTACTTGTATGTTACATACGGGACATAAAACATGGATATCATATAAATTTCATCACACCAATCTGCAATAAACCATGATATCTAAAGTAGTCACAATTTAATTACAAATCGAAAGGACCATAACTTGAATAAAAACACGATATATCGAAGCTAAAGCTGTGCAAATATCATCGTATATTCAAGTCTGTCAATCATGAATCCATAGTTTTTTTTCTCCCAGACAGCGATGATCTCCAGTTTACAAAATAATGCATTTATATAGCTTACAGGAACAAAATGTTTCATGTTGATAACATCTAATTTGTTCCAAAAAATGTGGGGGATGCAACCTCCCAAATTCTACTTGATACCAAAAACTAACATCCTATTCTAAAAAAAACACAAAGATAGTATGTTGAGAGATGCCAACAGTGCTTCAAATATCCTTAGGAATCATAGGTTCCTAAAAACACATAAGAATAAAAGGTTTCAGATGTATTTTCAGTTATCAAAACAAGTAACTCGAATTTTTCTAACTAGCTATAGAATCTCACGATTATGTAGCTAGTTATAATTATAACTAGAATCATATTTTATTGAGTCAATCAAACAAACTAAAGGTAATCTGTGCAAACAAATCATGTATCCTAATTTGAAAAAGACAAAATCATCCTAAACTTATTTTTAAAAAATCATATCTCAAATTTAGGGATTTGACTTAATCAAGCAATCTTTGAATTTACTATTGCAGTCGTTGCTTCCACGTTCTTAAAAACAACAGACCTTGTGGTTTTTTGGCATTTTTCTTTGGTTTGAGCTACAGATTGAAGTCTGTTATTCTCCTTTGTTAGCAAATTCACCTGGTCTTCCAAGGATTTAAGCTGAGACTAAAGTAAAGGCACGTCTTTGTAATACCTATCGATCCATGATCGACATTCATTACATTGTGGATGAATAGACTGTCTATTAGCAGTGATAGTATTAATAGGTGGGGAATTTTCCATTTGACCTGTAGGTTCATGACTGAGTTTGATTCCAGGGAAATCGGGATTGTCTTTTAGACACGGTGGAAGGTTTGTAACATAATCATAGGGTTTGTTAGAGCAAAGTCCATATGAATATGGATATTCTTCGGCCATGAATCTTTCAATTTCCGAATTGGAATCCTCCCTTAACACAATTGCGTTTTGGTCTGCACAGGGCTTGGGTTTATTTCAGGCACATAGTGAAACCCAACGAGCGGCTCTTTTACTCTTATAATTAATATCAACATTTCCTTTACACTTTTTTCTTGTGGATTTTTTTACAGCCTTAACACCACCCTTAGGATACAAATCTGGTAGAGTGTCGGGTTGGGTAGTGTCAGGATAGGTCAAGGGTTCCAAATTAGAAATAGGATCACAGGGCGAGAGTGAAGGAGGAGAGATGGTAAGCGTCACGAGGGTTTCTGTGACGACAGGCTTGTCAACCTGTCCCAACTCACTTCTACCAAAACCATTTCATAACAGAAAAGCATCCCAACAATCATTGTTTAATTTCAACTGATGTATAATAATAATCTTGATCAAACAATGGTGGAACAGACTAGAATCAAACTTCTTCCTTTTAAACCGCTTTGCCATTTTGTATAGACTTCGAAGGAGAAAATAGGGCATGTTAAGGGGAAAATCGATAAAACTCATGAGCAATCGCAAGTGACACAAGAAAACCAGCCCATATCTCCCCTCACAGGTAATGAACAGTTTCACAATAGCTAACAAATCATGCCATCTAGGTTTTAAAGCTGAGACAAACATACCTCGGTCGCAGCTGGTGATTCTCCTTGAGGTGAACAACAATGACCAGGGAACCTCTTCAACCTTTGAGTTTTTGAACCATTTTTGTCCCACAACTGGTAGACTGGTGGCTTGGCTTAGAAAATCTTCATTTAACTCAATATGGACGTCTCCTATTTTTTCTCTGCAACCGTCGAATGTCAACGTGAATTCTTCAGCAACTCTTAAATTAAAACCCTCGAACTTTTCAACAAACACACGCCAGCCATTCCTTTCTAAGTCATCTCTGGAATTGTCAAATGAGAACAATGTCTGGACACCGTTGGGCTCAATCCTCACCATAGGAGCCATGGCTAACAACAAGGAATTGACATAGGATTCAGAGGTAGGGTTTGATAGAATAAACACAGAGCCATCGCCCCGAGTTTCCTCAATGCAATGCAAAGACAACTCGAAATGGTAGGCAGGACCGTTAATTACCATGTGTGTGAGAGAAGTCGTGTAGATCGAGGCCATGCAAAACCATAATACCACGTTGTACTTGGAATGACACCTCAGCATAATGGTACGCACAATGATCATAACAGTTGAAAATAATAGTATGCATATCCATGATTTGATCACAAAATTAATATATCAAATAAACAATTGAATCAATAAAAAATTTATAAATCAAAACCCCATTAACATTAGTCGAATGTTAAATGAGTGGAGATTTTATACTCATGTAACCAAGTCATGTTCAAGACCAAGGGGTTATAACCATGAAAACAACCATGTTCATAGAAAAATACGACAATTCAACAATAGACCATATGAACATTAACCCTTTAATGAAATCAAGTATGAATTCCAGCTGTGGGTTTTCATGCTTCCAGTCATGAAAACAAAAATCTAAAAGCAGGTATGTAGAAAGCGACGAATAACAAGTGTCGTTTAATGAGAAAGGTTGTGGCGAGTAATTAGAATTTAAAGACCCTGTGTAGGCAGCTTGTAAAAATAGAGATTATATTATTGTTGCCAACAATGGCGACACACTGGTAGAAGTAGTTATCTCTGCCAAACGAACGAGTCTAGATTAGGATAATCAGAAAAAACTTCAAATTGAAAACAACTAAGAAACTGTTTGAACATCATTATCAATTATAAAACATTCCAGTTTCAGATTACTATTATTTTAAAAGACGAAAATGGATGACAATCTTGACAAAAGAGAGTCACGATGTTAAAGTTAAAATATTCAATATTGTTGACAGATCCGCTGCTGCCAGCAGGCATCCATAGCCTCAACAGGGTGTTGGTCACTATAATTGCTTAATTAATTCAAACAATCAAGTGAAACATAAATTATCAACCCAGGGAAGTCTTTTGTTTCAAAGATAGCTGCGCACTGTATATGCTCAATTCCAAAAGCAATTAGTGTTGTAGTAAAGAAATCATTCCTATCTAAACTTGCTGAAGTAACTGAGGTTCTGAATTGAATCACAAGAAGATAATCTTCCTATTGCATTTAATTTAAGAATCCTGGATTACATTTTAAAATAACATTGCAATGGGAAAGAACAACTATCTTGCATTCAGAGAACAGGACCCTTACTCTCAAACAGAGACTCAGTGTTAACACTCTTTCATGAAAACAATGCAAGAAACAATAAACTCTATCTAACAGAGAACAAAGCACTTAGCTCCTTTCTGTCTAAGCAGGAACCTTGAGCCTTACTTCTATTTAGCACACTTGTGAGGTTGAGGTCTACAGAGAACAAGGTAGTTTGATTCCTTTCTGTCTAAGCAGGGATCTCTAGCCCAGTTCTGATTAACAAAGGAAAAGTAGACAGTGAGTCGGATGTTTTGGTTCTTTCCTTTCTGAGTATGAACCTTGAATCCAATCCCTGGCCAACACACTTGCAGAGGTAAAAGGAAATCTACAGAAGATTAGGTGTAGCAGCCCCTTCCTATCTGAGCAGGGACACTTAACCAAATCTCTGGCTAGCACACTTGCAGGGATAAAAGGAGACCTACAGAAGACAAGGTGTTACAGTCCCTTCCTGG
>JZKD02S0619747.1:639812-652100 GCA_000966675.3 Picea glauca
AGGGGGACAGTCCTCTTCTTGTATTTTCTGAGATAGTTGCAGAGAGGGAAGGAGGACATGTGGTGGCAGAATCGCCCCTCTACCGTAAACGAGAAAGAAAGGTGATTTACCCACATTAGTTTTAGGAGTCACTCTATCATCCCAGATTGTGTTTAAGAGTGCATTATGCCAATTTTTATGGTTTTCAGAGACCGTTCTCTTGACAATTTTGATCAGATTTTCATTAGTCGATTCTACCAATCCATTGCCTTGGGGGTAATAGTTGGCAGAATACTTTAATTCAATTCCCTTTTCTAGAGCGAAATCACTCATCGCAAGAGACGAAAAATAGGAAGCATTATCAAATACCAGGTAGTCAGGGATACCAAAATGAGTAATAATATTCGAATTCAAAAAAGATATTACCTGGCTGGTATTTACAACTTTTAATGGGGTAGCCTCGGACCACCTGGTGAAGTAATTTGTGGCTGTTATGATATACTTATGCTGCTGTGAGGATGGAAGATTGATTGGACCTATAATATCTAGACCCCTCTGCTGAAAAGGGGAGTCTACTGAAACTGGTTGCAGAGGGAAGGCTGGTTTCTGTATCCGTCCGGATGCTTTTTGACAAATTACACACTTGCGACACAAAGCATGAGCATCTTTAAAAAGTGTAGGCCAGTAGTAACCTACTCATAATACTTTATGGACAGTGGTATCTCCACCAAAATGCCCACCAGCTTCTCTTGCGTGCAATTCCAATAAGACCTTTTCTGCTTCATTTTTCTCAAGACAACGCATTAGTACTCCATCAAATTTTTGATGAAACAAAATACCATTAATCAGCTGAAAGGAAGCAGATTTTAATCTTAGTGCTCTTCTTTTTGTGGGATCCAGGTGACGGGGAGCTGACCCATGTTCAAGACAAAATTTTATATCATCATACCAAGGACTAACAGGGCTTTGTGCACAACAGATTAGATTTTGATAGTGTTTTCATGGATTTGACATATCATTTTCCTCTTGCTATCCTACAGCTGAGTCAGCGACTAACTTGCATAAACCTTAACCTCTTACTATTTGTGTTGGGGTGATTTCTATGTCATACTCTTGCAAGGATGTGACCCAGTTTTCCCTTTTTTCGGCTAGTTCTTTCTGTACTAACAGATTTCTGACAGTCGGGTAAGGGACAATGATTTTCATCCTAGATTTCAAAAGATAAGATCGGAAGTGCTTTAGTGCTTTAAAAATAGCATAGGCTTGTTGATCTAATGCTAGGTAATTAAGTTCTGCCCCTTTGAAGGCTGAGCTCATAAAGGCATTTGGGACTTCATTGTTTTCAACGTTCTTTTGAGTTAGGACAATGGTGTAAGAATGGTCAGAAGCGAATGTGTAGAAGGTGAAGTCTTGCGAAAAGTCGGGGCTCATTAGAGAAGGAGTGTTTATTATGGCCTTTTTTATTGAATTAAAAGCCTGTTTTTCTAAAGGTCCCCAATGGTATTGTACGTCCTTTTTTATTAGGTTTTGTAATGGCCTCACAATTTCTGAAAAGCTGGGGACAAATCTCCTAACAAATTTTATCTGACCTACGAAAGATTGCATAGAATTTTTTGACGAGGGAGAGGGGAGTTTCAAAATGAATTGAGTTCTTTCAGGGTCGATAATCATCCCTTTGCTTGATACAATAAATCCTAAGAGTTTACCTTGTTCTACTGCGAAGATAGATTTTTTAGAATTCAAATAAATGTCGTACTTACAACATCGCTGTAGAATAGATCTTAAATGAGCTAGATGATATTCTTTGTTTTTCGAGAAGACAGTAATGCCATCCAGGTAAACTATGATAGATTGATTGATTAAGCCTCGGAAAGTGATGTCCATCACTCTCTGGAAAGTGGCACCAACATTTATGAGCACAAAGGGCATCTTCCTATAAGCGTAGGTGCCCCATGGAGTGCGGAAGGTGGTTTTAAGTTGGTCTGGAGGGGACATCAGGACTTGGTTATACCCTGAAAAACCATCCAATAAGGATAATCTTTTAGAACTAGATACATGTTGAAGGATTTGTTCCATGGGTGGGACAAGGTAGTTGTCTTTATCAGACGCTCGATTAATATTTCAGAAATCGACACATAGTCATATTTCACCACTCTTCTTCTGGACAGGGACAAGATTAGAGACCCATTGTGTGTGCCTAAATGGGAAGATTATCTTAGCATTCATAAGTTTATTTAATTCCTTCTTGACAGTTGGTTCGAGTTTTGGGTACATTTTCCTTAACTTTTGTTGAAAAGGTTGGGTTTGGGATTTCATAGGAATAACGTGTTGTATGATGTTAGGATCAAAGGTTTTTAGGCCGTCGTATGTACAAGAAAAAACATCTTTGAATTCCTTAAATAATTTAATAAATGCTGTTTTTTCTTGTTCAGAACATCCCACCCCTAAATTAATGCACTATGGGTTGTCTTTAGTTCCCAAGTTTACTTTTTCATGCGTTAAAGAGGAACTATTCGTTTTACAGTTCACTGATTTTTTGAACTTGTCGTGAAGATCATAAAATTTTTCTAATCTAACTACATATTTCGAGATAGAATTTACCATGTCTGATGAAGATTCAGGAGATATTGGATCTGGTATTACCATAAAGTCACGAAGATTTTCATCATGAGTAACTTCATCAATTACTGCGCCCTGGAAAGTTTCTTCCATATGCAGGAAACTTATAATCTGTTGATCGTCATTTCTTCCAGCTCCTTCCTTGGATTTTGACCCGTCAAAGTAAAGAGACCATATTTGATTGTTGTCGGTTGCATGTGACCACTGGGCAGAAGCTGCTGGCTGCGTATATGTCAAAATTTCAGACTGTTGTTCTAGGTTAGTGATAGTGGAAGTTTCGTCCATGAAATTGCCGAAAAAAGTATCTATCCCCTGTATTTCGGGTGAATTAGCAGAAGGAGTGAATGGTTCATTGGGATCATTTAAATCCGTGACCGTGAACTTTAGGTAACGTTCATGATTTATGTTGATTCTATTGGGCTTTCCATTCTCGGATAGCCACAAGGGAGACCAATCCGTCGCAAAATAGCCATGTAGTTGTTCTGACCAGTCTCTGCTTAAAAACAAACCATAAACTTCTGGGATATCTACAACAATAATATCAATCACTTGATGAACTTTAGGGTTAGACGACAATCTTATAAGCACATTTCTCAATTCGCCTATAACTTTAACACTAGTTCGATCAAGGTGGATGGTTGAACTTCGGCATTAATCTTTTGACACACAGACCAAGGCATTACGTTAGATGATGCTCCTGAATCTACCATACAGTTGTGCACGTTCCTATTGAAGATTTCAAAAGTTAACAAAAATGGAGGGACATTTCTGTGAGTACTAATGGTGGAAGCTTGTTGCTTTTTACTCGCAGCCTCTAAAACTAATTTATATACATTTGTTACATTATTTACAGGAAGGTCTCTTTTCTCGTGAGAATCAGAAGTAGTTTTGGCGGAGGCCTTCTGAGGAACTTTGGGGTTGTTCTGAACACCTTTGTTACTGCTTGGATTGCCATTTTTGTTGTTCTCTGCAATATTTTGTAGCATTTTTTGCAGAAGAAAAGGGAATTTTAATAATTCATAAACAAAAATATTAGCCCTAATATTTTTTAGATCTTCAACCAAATCATAATCTAAGATTGGGTTTACTGAATTCTGTTTAGTCTTAGTTGATTTAGACTGTTTTAGGGGCAAAGTTGTAGTGATTTCAGAAGAAGGCTTGTTTGTTGTCTTACTCCTAGTATTGTAAGGATGCACTGTTTTGAAATTAACTTGAAAAATACTATCCGAAAGTGACCAAAAATGTTCGGAGAGGATTCATCTTCTTCTACTGTCTCTTGTTCAGCTACTTCCTCAGGGATTTCAGGAGGCATCAAGTTATCCTGTGCTTCTAGAATCGTTTGAATAGCAAATTGTAGGCTTTCTAGATTTAGGCCTTTAGTATTTGAATTAGGTCGGTTGGTGAGAAAAGGCTTCCTAAACGGAGGTTTGTAAGGCCCTTTGCTTGAAGAAGCTTCTTCAGCCGTCCTTTTCAAATCTATAACTTGATTGGACAGTGTTTGAACGACTTTCTGTAAGTTTTCTAAATCTGAGCTTTCAGGTTGGGCTTTGTTTTGGGAAGGTCTTGGGAGGATTTCAATTTTCTTTTTGGAAGATGAACTAGTCTCTATTTCATTGCTAGTAGTGTCTTTTAAGCTGAGGATGTCTTTCTCAATCTAAATGGCCTCTTCGAAGGCTTCTAACAACGTGTCTTTCTTGGATCTCTTTACCCAAATGGCTATGCTTTGATGTAAGGCTTTCGTATAATATGCTATGATAAGATTCTCAGCAGGCATCGAATCCGTAGGGATTCGGTTCTTCAGTGTCAAGAACCTTTGATTAAAGTCTTTGATCTTCTCTTTGGGGTTCATTCTTAAACTAGAAAGCTCCATGACTAGAACTTCTGGAGACTTGTCATCTCCGAACTTCTCAAGAAAATAGGATTCAAACTTCTCCCATGACACGATGGTGTGGGGCTATTGGGCAAAGTACCAGGTAGAGGCATTGCCCTCAAAGGTGTAGGGAAACAATCTACAGACTACGTCTTCGTGATCGACACTACAGAGTCTAATGGCTAACATAAAATTTTTGATGTGATCTTTAGCGACCTGTTTATAGTCCGGGTCAAATTTAGGGAGCCATTTCTCTGGGTGTTTGGGTAAGGGATGCTGAGGCCCAGGTATGGCCACTGCATCTTGGTTGAGCCAAGGTTTGGCGGGATTGTTCTGGTTGGCCATAGGTGTGGGTGGTGTCGAAGGCTGGGATGAGGAACTGCCTTCATCAGAGGAATCTTCTCCAGAAGAAGAAGGAGATGAAGGAGGTGGTGATGGTGGTATGCCATATCCTCCTACGGGAGTAGTGAGGATTGGATCTGTAGGGCTTAAAGTAAGGTTAGTGCCTCCAAGTTTTTCTCTGATATCAGAGAATTCTAATGGTTGGTCCAAAGGTCGATTTGGTTTTCTTAAATGGGCGAAGGAAATGTGTTCTTATGAGAGATTGGCGAACAATCTCTTGTATGTCACCACCCGTAGGATTTGGAGTTACTGGTTCAACTGTCATCCGTAGATCGTCGTTTGATGTGTTTGTTGTTTGAGGGACAATGTTGTCATTTGAATGAATTCTAGTCACTATAGGTGAGTGAGTAGGTGGTGGAGGAGTCTTACGACAACCTCGTGCCATTAATAATTTTTCAGGCCCTCCTTTTAGCGCCATTTGTTGACGGGCGAAATTGACCGTTCGTCAACTGGAGGAGTGAATCTGGTCCGGGGTTGTCTACTTAACCCAAGACATTTGGATTAATCCACTCCGATGGGTTTAACGGCTCCGTTGGCCGATCTAAGTCCTAAGAAAGTGAAAAACAAAACTAAAAAAGATAAAATAACTTAATGAAAAACACTCACTAAAAACTATATACAAATCTAATATATACTTACACTTTGCTAACTAATATTTATAAAATAGCTCTACTTATTATATGTACAATGTATCCAAATGATTATATTTCTAATATATATATAACATTTACAAAATGCAAATTTTAATCTAAATCTGCAAAAATCAAATATGAATTGATTTATTTAATGACAGCAAAACTATCATTCAGTCTTTTTTTATTTATTTTTTATAATGTTTATACACCAGAAGTGAAATAACCAACTATCTAATTGAAAAACAAAGATAACAGATAGTAAAAATGTGTTTAGATTACAGGAAATTCCTATATTAATTAAACTAATAAAATAAAACGAGCAAACTAACCTGTAATCGCATCTCCTATTGGTCCTATGTATGGGATCCAATTTTGTTGTTTGATAAGGCAAACCCGCAATAGATCTTACAAATGCTTCTCATAAACCCGAAGCAGTAATGAGTGAATTCAAATGACAGAACATATAAGAGATGTAGTAACAAGAATTTTATAATTTCACAAATGACCTCATTGAGATAAATCCTACTGCGAAAATTTGTGTATAAATGTTCAATGAATAAAGAATATGAATCTTCTAATCTCAAATTTGAACAAAATAATTACTTGTATGTTACATACGGGACATAAAACATGGATATCATATAAATTTCATCACACCAATCTGCAATAAACCATGATATCTAAAGTAGTCACAATTTAATTACAAATCGAAAGGACCATAACTTGAATAAAAACACAATATATCGAAGCTAAAGCTGTGCAAATATCATCTTATATTCAAGTCTGTCAATCATGAATCCATAGTTTTTTTGCTCCCAAACAGCGATGATCTCCAGTTTACAAAATAACGCATTTATATAGCTTACAGGAACAAAACATTTCCTGTTGATAACATCTAATTTGTTCCAAAAAATGTGGGGGATGCAACCTCCCAGATTCTACTTGATACCAAAAAACTAACAGCCTATTCTAAAAAAAACACAAAGATAGTATGCTGAGAGATGCCAACAGTGCTTCAAATCTCCTTAGGAATCATAGGTTCCTAAAAACACATAAGAATAAAAGGTTTGAGATGTATTTTCAGTTATCAAAACAAGTAACTCGATTTTTTCTAACTAGCTACAGAATCTCACGATTCTGTAGCTAGTTATAATTATAGCTAGAATCATATTTTATTGAGTCAATGAAAACAAAATAAAGGTAATCTGTGCAAACAAATCATGTATCCTAATTCGAAAAAGACAAAATCATCCTAAACTTATTTTTAAAAAATCATACCTCAAATTTAGGGATTCGACTTAATCAAGCAATCTTTGAATTTACTATTGCATTCGTTGCTTCCATGTTCTTAAAAACAATAGACCTTGTGGTTTTTTGGTGTTTGTCTTTGGTTTGAGCTACGGATTGAAGTCTTCTATTCTCCTTCATTAGCAAATTGACCTGGTCTTCCAAGGATTTAATTCGAGACTGAAGTAAAGCCATGTCTTTGTAATACCTATCGATCCATGATTGACATTCATTACATTGCGGCTGGATAGATTGTGTATTAGCAATGATAATATTAATAGGTGGGGAATTTTCCATTTGACCTGAAGGTTCATTACTGAGTTTGATTCTAGGGAAATCAGGATTGTCTTTTAGACACGATGGAAGGTTTGTAACATAATCATAGGGTTTATCAGAGCAAAGTCCATATGAATATGGATATTCTTTGGCCAGGAATCTTTCAATTTCTGAATCGGAATCCTCACTTAACACAATTGCGTTTTGGTCTGCACAGGGCTTGGGTTTATTTCGGGAACATCGTGAAACCCAACGAGCGGCTCTTTTACTCTCATAATTGATATCAACATTGCCTTTACACTTTTTTCTTGTGGATTTTTTAACAGCCTTAACGCCACCATTAGGATACGAATCTGGTAGAGTGTCGAGTTGGGTAGTGTCAGGATAGGTCAAGGGTTCCAAATTAGAAATAGGATCACAGGGCGAGAGCGAAGGAGGAGAGATGGTAGACTTCACAAGGGTTTCTATGATGACAGGCTTGTCAACCTGTCCCAACTCACTGCTACCAAAACCATTTCATAACAGAAAATCATCCCAACATTTATTGTTTAATGTCAACTGATGTATAATAATAATCTTGATCAAACAATGGTGGAACGGACTAGAATCAGACTTCTGCATTTTAAACCGCTTTGCCATTTTGTATAGACTTCAAAGGAGAAAATAGGGCATGTTCAGGGGAAAATCGATAAAACTCATGAGCAATCGCAAGTGATACAAGAAAAACAACCCATATCTCCCCTCATAGGTAACAAACTATTTCAAAATAGCTAACAGATCATGCCGTCTAGGTTTTAAAGCTGAGACAGACATACCTCGGTCGCAGCTGGTGATTCTCCTTGAGGTGAACAACAATGACCAGGGAACCTCTTCAAACTTTGAGTTTTTTAACCATTTTTGTCCCACAGCTGGTAGACCGGTGGCTTGGCTTATAAAATCTTCATTTAACTCAAGATGGACGTCTCCTATTTTTGATCTACAACCGTCGAATGTCAACGCCAATTCTTGAGCAACTCTTAAATAAAACCCTCAAATTTTTCAACAAACGCACGCCAGCCATTCCTTTCTAAGTCATCTCTGGAATTGTCAAATGATAAGAATGTCTGGACACCGTTGGGATCAATCCTCACCACAGGAGCCATGGCTAATAGGAAGGAATCGACATGGGATTAGGAGGTAGGGTTTGATAGAATAAACATAGAGCCATCACCCCAAGTTTCCTCAATGCAATGCAAAGATAGCTCGAAATGGTAGGTAGGAGCGTTAATTACCATGCGTGTGAGAGAAGTCATGTAGATCAAGGCCATGAAAAACCATAATACCATGTTGTACTTGGAATGACACCTTGGCATAATGGTACGCACAATGATCATAACAGTTGAAAACAATAGTATGCATATCCACGATTTGATCACAAAATTAATATATCAAATAAACAATTGAATCAATAAAAATTTTATAAATCAAAACCCCATTAACATTAGTCGAATGCTAAATGAGTGGAGGTTTTATACTCATGTAACCAAGGTGTGTTCAATATCAAGGGGTTATAACCATGAAAACAACCATGTTCATAGCGAAATACGACAATTCGACAATAGACCATATGAACATTAACCCTTTAATGAAATCAAGTATGAATTCCAGCTGTGAGTTTTCATGCTTCCAGTCATGAAAACAAAAATTGAAAAGCAGGTACGTAGAAAGCGACGAATAACAAGTGTCATTTAATGAGAAAGGTTGTGACGAGTAACGAGAATTTAAAGACCCTGTGTAGGCAGCTTGTAAAAATAGAGATTATATTATTGTTGCCAACAATGGTGACACACTGGTAGAAGCAGTTATCTCTGCCAAAGAACAAGTCTAGATTAGGATAATCAGAAAAAACTTCAAATCGAAAACAACTAAGAAATTGTTTGAACATCATTATCAATTATAAAACATTCCAGTTTTAGATTACTGTTATTTTAAAAGACAAAAACTGATGACAATCTTGACAAAAGAGAGTCACGATGTTAAAGTTAAAATCTTCAATACAATTGATAGAGCCGCTGCTTCCAGCAGGCGTCCATAGCCTCGACAGGGATGCCATTTAACCCACTCCGATATTTGTATCCTTCCAAGAAGTTCCAGATCATAACGAAGGACATTTAAGGTCAAAAGATTCTATATCTGAGAATTTTCATATACCTGACATTGCTTCGCTGCCAATAGGCCTGTTCAGTACCCCGACAAAGTTATCTTGGTGTCATGCATGCATTTACCCACTGCCAGCAGACCTGTTCAGTATCTTGGTGGGTTTACAAGCACTTCCCACAACTCTCTGAAGGTTTATTTAGTTTTAAATATATTTAATAGAGCGGGGTGACACTGAAAATCCTAATTTTTTGACATATTTTAGTAAATTACAGACCTTGAGGAAATTTTTTAACTGTCATTCATTAAGATCTAGAGATAGTTTGTTAATAAACCGACTTTTGAGGGCAAGGGAGACATCTCTGATTTGTTCTCTTAAGGAACAGGGACATCGTAAGAAGAATTTTTTATGGATGATCGTGAATAGCTTCAATTACAGATTGAAATCAAGAAGTGCTTTTCAAACAACAAGCTTTCTTTAACATGGCTGCAAACTTCAGAAAAATATCATAATTGACGTTTAAACAACCTTCAGTAGTCATTTCAGAGGGGAAATTTTTCTGTTCTCTTTGTCTGAAATAGTTCATGGTGCGGGTATGTGCGTCTCAAAAAGAAAAACTGGTAAGCATAAGGGAAAAATCAAAACAAACCAGCAAAGAAAAACAAAAAGAAAGAAAAAAAAAATATTTACACAGTGTACATGGGAGTGTCATCAGGAGAAATACCTTTTTAGAGCTTGGCCATTCACCGGGTAGGCATCTGGATGTCCCTCTAAATTCTGTAATCGGAAGGAACTGGGACCCAATTTCTCAGCAATCAAGAATGGTCCTAGCCACAAGTTCTGAAACTTTGTATGCTCTCCTTTTCCCTCATGCAGTTTGTCCCATTTTAGGACAAGGTCACCTACCTCAAAATTTTTGTCAGAGGCAGAATTGGAATCAAACCATCTTTTAACAATGAGTTGATGTTGATCCAATTTTCATCTCGATTGAACCCTTACTTCTTCTAAATTTAAAAAAGCGTTAATTCGATTCTACAAAGGGGGACAGTCCTCTTCTTGTATCTTCTGAGATAGATGCAGAGAGGGAAGGAGGACATGTGGTGGCAGAATCGTCTCTCTGTCGTAAACAAGAAAGAAAGGTGAGTTACCCACAGTAGTTTTAGGAGTCACTCTATCATCCCAGATTACGTTTAAGAGTCCGTTATGCCTATTTTTATGGTTTTTAGAGACTGTTCTCTTGATAATTTTGGTCAGATTTTCATTAGTCGATTCTACCAATCCCTTACTTCTTCTAATTTTAACGAAGCGTTAATTCGATTCTCGAAAGGGGGACAGTCCTCTTCTTGTATCTTCTGAGATAGCTGCAGAGAGGGAAGGAGGACATGTGGTGGCAGAATCACCTCTCTGCCATAAACGAGAAAGAAAGGTGAGTTACCCACAGCAGTTTTAGGAGTCACTCTATCAACCCAGATTGCGTTTAATAGTGCGTTATGCCAATTTTTATGGTTTTTAGAGACCGTTCTCTTGATAATTTTGATCATATTTTCATTATTCGATTTTGCGTAGGCAGTAATAGTTGGCAGAATACTTTAATTTAATTCCCTTTTCTAGAGCAAAATCACTCATCTCAAGAGACGAAAAATCGAAAGCATTATCAAATACCAGGCAGTCATGTTGGCAAATGTTTAACAGGTAGCGTATGCTTGTCATTGATGGCAAGTACAACAGTGAAGATGGCAGGGTCAGAGTGTGCATCAATGGACAAACAGGAACAATGTAGGCTCAGGAGGAATTAGCGCAAAGTAAAAATTCTTCCAAGCTCAGGAGGAATTAACACAGAGTCAAAATTCTTCCAAGTAAGAAGGATGTGTAAGCTTGGAGGAGAAGCGTCACTGATCATTGGATCCCATCCAAAATTCCCGACGACATGAGGGTCATCAGATCTGAATAAAGACAAGAAGAGCGCGCGCTGAAGAGGAGGATAGATCTCAGGCATTATATCTGAGCAATGGATCCGACCACCATTGGATCGGGGAAAACCTGCATAGTTTTTAAAGTGCAAGGAGAAAATGGGCTCACAAAATCCCGAAAGCAGGAGGACCGTCCATCTCAAGGGGTTATGTGGACCGTTGATCCGACTCCCTGTGGGGGTTTCGAGGATCGTGAGTTAAAGAAGTCAAATAATAATAACCATAGGACTCATGAAATCACGATATGCGATACCCCGATATAATCTCGATCATTGGATCGAGGACAAATATGGACCATTGATCCCAGTCCTTGTCGGAGTTTCGAGGATCGAGAGTTGGACATGTCAAAGTTTATTGACATCAAGAACCCCAAAATCGCGATGTGTGAAATCCCAATTGAACCTGAACCGTCAGATCAAGATGTGATCTAGACCGTTGACCCAACTCACGATAGCAGACCACATCAGCTAGGGACACGTGGCATAATCAGGTAATGACAAGTGTCAGACTGATTCAACGTTTCAGGCACATGTAAGTCATGAATCAGAGTGACATGTGGCAGTATTCAACACGTGTCAATCTAGTGTGACGTCAATAGATGGACACCATATAGGAGTTTCACGGATCGCGACATCAAGAGGAATAGAAAACAAGGAAACAAGAATGCCGAAATCGCGATATGCAATATGGTGATTCAATCACAGTCGTTAAATCAAGCTGTGATATGGACCGTTGATCTGACTTCTTCATGGGGTTTTGTGGATCGGGATTTGGAAGTGACAAGAACATTCACCACAAGAATGTCGAAATCGCGATATGTGAAATTGCGAAATGATCTAAGTCATCAGACCAAGCGGTAATCGGGATCGTTGATCCCACGTCGTTTCGGGGTATCGGGGATCGCGACTTAGAGAGTCGAGATGACTCATCTCCAGACTCACGAAATGTGAAATTGCAAAAGCGCCTTATGTATAAGGCTATGGTCACATCCCTTGGTCACATCAGCGAGAGATGGATAGATGTCAGAGGACAAGGAGGAGCTGAGCCTTGTCACACAGTTAGGTGGAGAATGATATAGAAGGTGACACGATAGGAGTGGGGCCTTTCATCAAT